>JAIGNY010003483.1:0-7500 GCA_020152595.1 Chiridota heheva
GGAAACGTTTGACCTGATACATTTCTTGGATTCCGATGCATTTAAACGCTGGTTTACGTGCGACGTGTACAATTGCGTTCACGCGGCCGATCAATTACACGAGCCGCTTCATCGCCCGACCGCATTGGTGATTAACACGGATCCGAGCTAGACACCGGGCCGGCATTGGATTGCCATTTTCATTCCCGTACGAGGACCCTGGGAGTACTTCGATTCTTATGGTAAATTACCTAATGTTTCTGCTATACGAAATTACCTGAAGGGGAAACCGGTAATCTACAATCGCAAACCGCTCCAGAGTCCGGGATCAGATGTGTGTGGCCAATACTGATCTACTATTTCATACACAGAGCGTGAGGATAACCCATGGATATCATCACGGCACGATTCGGAGATGACGTGGGACGTAACAATAAGGACGTGCGTGCATTCGTACGACGTCATTATGAAGGACTATAGATCAAACGCCCATAAACTACTAAAGATTACTTTCTAAAGACGTTGAGCATCTGAAATGACTGGAGTCGGAACGGGTAACCCCGTCTCCTCGTCGCAACGACAGACTCCAACTAAAGTAGTAAATCGTTGGAAAAAAGAGGGCGCTGTATCGCAAATTTATAAGTGATAGATAAAAGTAAGCCGGATTCCTCGAGCTGCTGATGTTACTTTTATTTAAAAATTTAATATTCATTGTTTAATTAGTGATGGTTTTTAGCGCCATATAGCTTGCGTGTTATTTTCTGGCATATTATGTCCTGTAGAGTGCTAATATGCGGACGTCTTTTCCCTGCGAGCTGTTTTGTGAAGATAATGCTGTGTTAATAAATTGGAAAAAAAGGCAAGTTTGATGCGTCAATGTGTTTCTTATTGTTGTGTCTTTTACCTCGTTTTTTTTATAGTATGTTTCCCGGTTACTCCATTTCAAACGACATACCATTTGCCCCCCCTCCCTTATCTCACCCCATATCCCTTTCTCGTTTAAAATTACATGCATAATACATCCCCTCTCGCCCCTTTTCCCCTTAGAAATACATTTCGGAAGTAGGTTCAACGCATAATTTGTTTCCAGTGGCCATAAAAAGAGAAATACGCCCTCTCACTATAAGGTTATGTACCAAATGGAATGTCGATAGATGGAGCTGGCTGGACTGCAGATTATATTGATTGATTGTTTTTATACATTGAGTACTTACGTATGGTGTAATTGAGCTTATCATCGCGCTCATACAATTTGAAGTTAGATAGCTATCATATATTACGTTATTTCCCCCTGACATATGCCATTTTCACGTGTTTTGGTCACCACCCCCTAAGTAAAACTCACCTTGTCCTCTCAAATGAAAAACAGTTGAGCAAAAAACTGCCCCGAAAGACAACGTTTCAGAAAAATTGTTTCTCAAATGATGAGTTTCAGAAAAAAACGTCTTCTCAAAATATCTTCGCTCAAATTTTGCTCCCTGTGCAAAGTCAATGGGATTTAGATATAACATTTTTGTTCTCAAATCGTACACGTTTTCAAAAATATTGTCTCAAATCACACCGTTTAAAAAATATCGTTGCTCAAAACACACATACTTTCAAAAAATGTTTCTCAAATTTAATTTGCAAAAATTTTCTTCTCAATGTGTCGAGGTAAAATAAAAATAAACGTTATACAAACAGAGGTAAACATATGTCCACCTCTCATATCGATTTTTTCCGCAAGGCAATGGACTGAAAAAGATTTATCCAGCATCATTTTTTTTAATTTACCGTTATCTGTGTATATTTAGTAGATCCGTTATATTAGGTGTCAATTTTGTCTATTGTGTCTATGGTATTCGTCCGTTTCCTTTGTTAAATATCACTTTAGATATATATGAGTGCTTAGTATGTACCAACTGCAGTTAATTGGTGCTGCTTCTGGGGTCATTTCAGGACATGCAATTAACTTCTAACAGTAGAAGAGCCCGAGCGCAATTTGACTAACTTATATCCATCATCAAATGGCAAAACGAGCCTTTAAAAAAAAATGTAGGATATGACAAATACAGCCGATAAATTTTGTGTACATAATGCGCATTGTTTTTCTATCAGCTGTTACGTGGGTTTGTGAGCCTTCAGTATTACGTTTGATTATATAATACTGAGGGTATGTTGTATGACAAATGAAGCCGATCGATACATCAATTCTGTACGTAATATGTGTTTGATAATAGGTGGATAAAAGTATTGTATGTTTGATTATTTTATGTATAATAATGGGGTAAAACTATCTGTTAAGATGAGGACTGTTTGTGTGGCCGCAATTAATAGTATGAGAAAATGATAAGAAAACACATTCCAAACCCATATTTGCTTATTCAATAATGATTTAACATAAGATCCTTTGTTTAGATGTCCTTGATGTCTGTTATCATGGCATTATGGGATGAGGATGAAAGACTAATATGAAATAATGGTGTTAGTCCATTACATACGTAACAGAATTATGTCATTTTTAACCAATCAGATTGGTCAATTAATAATGATATGATGACCATATATGGCAACAGTATTAAATGTCATTCAAGACTGAACATTTAAAAAGCGGGTTGAAGATTTTGTTTTATCATTCATTCGTTAGCATTCGTCAGCTACACTAAAAACCACAACGTGTTATCATATATTGAGCTATATCAATTAAAACGTGTTGACATTTCGTGTTATACTTACCGTGCTGTATTACTACATCGTGTGCATACTGTGTTTTTTGATTACCATGACTCACTATAAGGAGAGAAAAAGGAGAGGTCAATCGTCGTTTAGGGGAACAGCAGGGGGGTGGAATATAAGCCTGATCTTAAGGACAATGAGTTGTTTTTAGCGTCGCCCAATTATGAGATGCAAATGGATATGGAGGAGTGGGATATCGATGAACCAAACTACGAAGAGTAAATGGACATGGAAGAATGGGACGTAGATTCGCAAGAATGTCAACCGACCACCGACGAACTGATGGCTTGAGGTATTATTAATTTCCTTCAGGATTTCGACTAATTCGTCAACCACTTAATACAACAGTACAATGTTGGAGAGCTCGTAGGAATGGGTGGCAACGTTGAACATTGGGAGGGGGTCAGAGGAAAACAGGACAAGTTGAAGAATACATACGTAGAAGGCAAGAAAGAGGGGGACGAGGAAATCACTGCCGAGAGCTGCTATCACATTGCCGAGAGGTACCATTTCGAAGCAATGAAGATGTGATTCGCTTTGATGGTGAGAGAATTGCCCAACTGATCATTAGAGAGGGAGATGTCGTCACTGCCTTACACGCCATTTTTGATAGTATGATCGAACGACTGGTCCAAGGCTTTGCAGCACAAGATCATGTGGGTTTTGAAATTTACGCACCGGCCTTAGACGTCCTGATATGGATTCATCTTATGCGGAGAGACCAAGTAAGTGTTTAACGCATCCTATCCGCGACCGCCCGAGTACTACAATCCAAGACCGCTTTTGTACTTGACTGTAATGTTGAAATCCGAGTTCTCCACATCAAAATGCCTCAGGGAAGCGGACGCAGTAACATGAAAAAAAAATGGATTCAAAGAAAACGATCCATCATTCGCATTACGAACAAAGACCACCTCTGTTTATCCCGACTTCTCGTGTCCGCCAAAGCTCGCATCAATAAACAGACTGATCGCGCTTTCAACTGGAACAATATTCGGCAAAGTAAATGCAACCAACAACGTTTAGCAAAAGAGCTACACGAAAGAGCCGGCGTAGCGCTTGGGCCTTGAGGCTTAGACGAAGTAAACCAATTCCAAGCCGTGTTACCCGACTACCAAGTGAACGTTCTTACGACGAATCCTTGCAAATTGTTTGTGTTTCAAAGGCCTCCTTGTGAGAAACAGCTTTACCTACTCTACCACGACACTCATTTTGACGTTGTTACTTCGCTACCGCGGTTATTGGATGTGGTCAACTTTTGCGATCAATGCCTGAAAGGGTATGACAACTTTGAGCATCATCATTGCCGTAACGTCTCCGAGCGCTGTTTTAATGCAGGAAAGGAGGAATGCCAATTGACTGAATGGATACATTGCAACGATTGTGACCGATCCTTCAATAACCCGACATGTTTTGCAAACCACAAGAAGATTCCGAAAAAGAGCCAAACCAGGATTCAAGCCAAGACCAAAACACCGCCACGTACAATCTATAACGTATCCGTCGTTGCCCTACTTGTGGTACCATTGTTAAGGATCAAGATCGATTTGGCGAAAGGTACTCTAGAAACTGCGAAAGCTACCAACTAAACGACCATCTTTGCTACATGCAAGTAATTGAGGATAGAGAGGAAGAAGGAGGACACGTTGACATCGATGACAAAGAGGATCAAGCTATTCTCGGTCTGGAAGACAAGGTAGAGGAGGAAGAAGAGACCCTTCCTTTGAAATACATCTTTTTCAATTCGAATGCATTCAAGAAGACAAGCTTGACAACGGTGGCTCCTTCACGTACTGAATTACTGTGTGGCGCATCGTGCTTGTTTGACCTGCATCCACGACAATAATATCCGTCAAGGTTGCGAGAACACCTCTTTTTAGTAAGAAATACTCAAAAAGACTTTTGTTAATGGTTGCTTTCTCCAGGGACAAAGGAGCCGCGGCTATTGCACACAACATGAAAGGATACTATGGCCATTTCATGTTGGACCATATGAACAACATCAAATGTGCCCCAATGTCGTGATGAAAAGTTTCAAACTGATGAGTATAGAATTGAAAGAAAAAAACAGAAATAAGAAAAAGAAAGATGTCGCAATCTTGAGGATCATTGACTCGTGCAACTTTATTCTGGCTCCGCTCTCATCCTTTCCCAAGACGTTCGGATTGACAGAGATGAAAAAGGGATATTTTTCGTACCTTTTTAACACCAGAGCTAATGGAAATTACGTCGGTCCATGACCTGCAGTTGATACCTATAATCCCGATCACATGAAACCTGCTCAAGACAAAGATTTTCTCGTCTTGTATGAGGAGCAGGAGGCCAAGATTTTTGACATGGCTTGAGAAATGTACGAGTACTGTTGCAGCGACGTAGCACTGCTTCGTCGAGGATGTTTGAGATTCAGAAAAGAGTTTTTGGAGACCACCGGAGAGGATCCGTTCGAAAAATGCATCACTATCTCCATGGCCTGTATGCGAATATTCCTACGCCCTAATACGATCGCTCTGGTTCCTCATCGTGATTACGATAATGACACCCAACCGTCAAAGCTCTCCAATGGTTAAAATGGTTGGAGCACCGAGACGGTCGACGCATTCAGCATGCTCGGTCTCATGGAGGAGAAAAACACATAGGGTCGTACAAAGTAGACGACTGGAATAAAGCGTCAAAGACCGCCCTCGAGTTCTACGGTTGTTTGTGGCATGGTTGTCAAATCTGCTACCCACGAAGAGATCAGAAACTGCCAGGTGTCGAGAGGATGCTCTCCTAAAGCTCTACCGACGACGAGAGTGGTTGATTAACGAAGGTCGTCGTTAAGGCTGGCAATTATTGGAGATCTGGGAATGCCAGTTCGTAGATAAGCTGGCGAGGAATCCGTTGATGAAAAGCTTACTCAATAACCTGAAACCGACATCACCTCTCCAACCAAGGGACGCTTTCTTTGGAGGACGCACCAATGCCATTAAACTGCACCATGTCGTTGCAGACGATAAAAAAATTAAATACATTGATGTCTGCTCACCCTACCCGTGTGTCAACAAATACTGCAAGTATCCTATCGCCCATCCTACTATCATCAAGACCCCGAGCACAACCGATGTAAGTGACTATAAAGGACTCATCAAATGTACCGTCCTACCTCCTCGTGGTCTGTACCATCCTGTACTCCCGTACGGATGTCAAGGCAAACACTAAACACTAAACACTATGTCTTGTTCCCGCTATGTGCCACCTGCGCAGAAACACTAGCCAAAGAACCATGCAAACACCACGAAGATCAACGCGCTCTCCATGGGACTTGGGTGAGTTGTGAGTTGCATAAGGCTGTAGAGATTGGGTATCGCGTTATACATGTCGAAGAAGTGTGGCATTTCAACCAAATGGTATGTTACAACCCCTCAACCAGAGAAACAGGTTTGTTTACGGCTTATATAAATACGTTCCTGAAAATGAATCAAGAAGCTAGCGGTTGGCCTCCAGGATGCGACACCGAAGAGCAACGTCGCCAGTACATCTACGATTACAAATCTCGCGAAGGTATCCGACTCGACCCACAAAACATTGAAAAAACGAGGAAAAGCGTGCCTTTGCTAAGCTGATGTTGAACTCCTTCTGGGGAAACTTTGGTAAACGCAACACACTCACCAAGACAGAGCTTGTCAACACCCTGGAAAAGTTCTACAAACTGCTGATCGACAAATCGAAAGAAGTGAAATATGTGCAGTTCAACGACAAGTTCACCGCCCGGATCCAGTGGGTCGACACCGATGAGTATATTGAAGTGTCACCTAACACCAACATAGTTAATGTAAACTATACCACGGCCCACGCCCGCCTCAAACTTAACAGCTACCTGAAAAAACTAGGGGAACGCATGGTCTACTTCGACGCCATTCCATCGTCGACGTCCATCGACCCGGAGATTCACAACCACCCGTTGGAAAGTTTCTGGGCGACATGACCAATGATCTCGAAAACTTACGGTGTATGGAGTTACATCACCGAGTTTGTATCGGAAGGTCCAAAAAACTACGCTTACAAAGTACACTCAATAAAACTGACGCCGTCATTGTCAGAAAATGCAAAGTGAAGGGCATCACTATGGACCACAATGCCATTCAAATGATTAACTTTGAAGCGATGATCAACATGGTCAATCAAGTGGATCCAGGAATCAGCAGGGCTTGGGATGATGATGAAGAAGTCATCGTTCCCGTTCACTACTCTTACCGCATCCAGAGAGACAGTCCTGGTAAAGTTTTCACCAGAGCCATCAACAAGAAATATCAACTGATATATACAAAACGCGTCATTCAGCCCCATCTCACCACCCTCCCGTAACAATATTAAACCCTTCACCGCACAAGTCCCCTTACGTGAAACGGACAGGTTCGTCTACGACAAACGGGCGATTCAACTAGACCACACTGCTGAATGCCAACATTAGTAACTCGAGATTCGATGAAACCCCAATGAGGGCAGAAGGAGGGAAAAGAGCTACCAAGGCTTGCCTCCTACGGTATCCTGCGTTGGTTGGGGCAGGTACTTTTACCATACAAATACATGGCACATCCAGTCAGGAAAAGCTATACACCCTCGTTTATATGACTTTATGGAACAGTCAAGACTATCCCGTGATGGCCCAGAGGAAAAAAATCTTAGAGGTCACTAAACTGATCCCGACAAATCAGAAGCTCCGTTGTCGAGAATATCCTGTGACGGCAATCCGATGACCTGGAAAATCTCAGGGGCCACTATACAGACCCCGACCAATCACATGCCAGCACTAGATATATGTAAATA
>JAIGNY010003483.1:10000-15000 GCA_020152595.1 Chiridota heheva
GTCTGTCAGCACGAACAATTCATTCTCAGCTCATTATTATATTTCTTCATTTGTTGAGGATAGACAAACAATTTATATCATTTATCATTTGGACACCTTAAGTCCATGAACGTTTATAAAGACACTCATAAGTTCTCGTTTCAGTGCATTCAATTCGTGAGCGGAGTCATACCAGTTTCATAATCCTGTCTGCTGTCATCACTTCTGTCGTGAACTCGACTAACGTGGTGGTACAGTACTCATCCACAACACTGGGACGGCGCCAAATATTGCAGAACACGCACCGAATGAGGTACGGTAGAGAGAGAGAGTTGAACACACAATTACAATGACGGGGTCGTCGTCTGCGTATTCGGTTATGATAGTACAAATGCTATCACGAAACGCTTAATACGACCCGGACGAGAACACAGGTACGACGTACGGACAGACATAACATCGACAACCAAGTCAATGTCCACGGCCTTTGATAACCAGTTGTGGTTTTTTTCTTATCTCTTATATTACCTGATTTTTGTCATCGCTTTGTCTTAATAACCACCTCAACAATCGTACCATCGTATGTCATTCAATCGGAGTGGATTACCTTCGTTGTCACTACCCTTACGTCACGAAAAAACAAAACAATGCGCAATGAGCATACGCTTGAAGACCTCAAATTAAGCCTGATATATTACATTTTTGGAACGATTTTATAAGAAAGTGTTTGTGGTGAGTGTTAAGGAAAGACATTTGTATCAATTTATTCAAAGTGGTTGCTACCAGTCCGTATACCTTTAAGCTAATGAAATTAAAATGTAACTATACTTTTACCTATTACCTTAGACCTAAAAGATGCAGTGCCCATCATGCAGGAGGCATATAGCTTTACATCGTAACCCTGACACACAATTTACCATTATTTAAAGGCCATTTGTCGTGATTTTATTGTGGCGGCGTACATTCTATTCCAGCACACAGTAATTTGATCCAAGACGATTACTGATTTGCTCGTCTGTGTGGGTGTAACCTAATCTATGTGGTATTCAACCAATCAAAACATAAATACAAATGTGTTTTACTGTTCGTAATGCACGATAGTTGGCCTTTAAACAACTACAGGCCTATGACCTCTGATCTGTGATCTTTATCGAGCGTCATGTACAAATTGTGCAGGACGCAAGTTTTCATGACCATTCATCAGCAATAGCGCAGGAAACGATCGACTAATCAATTAAATGGTCTATTTGACACCTGACTGTCATTTGACCTTCAAATGACATTTCCAACATGTGCATGACACCAACTGGGCATTGCCCTTTTTCATAACGCTTAAACAATAACCTTCGGGAAGAAAAGGCCGTTAATTAGTCAAAAATATCAGCAGCCCATACATACATGATTCGACAAGTCCTTTTGTTATAGTATTTTAGTTCAAGCACATAAATATTATCAAGCTTTTTACAAGTATTGGCCTAGCCTACAAATTTGACGAAATATATTTCTTTTAAATTTTCCTTAGTTTTTAGTAGCAAATTTTGTAGTTACATTCTTTTGTATATTTAGGATCATCCTCAAACAATGAATTCAATTCAAGTAAATCATTCAATCGTTCCATATTGCTATACTAGCTATGCATTCTGATTATTACAAACGAAGGGGTTCGATCCCCTCCCCCAGTTCCGTCATTAAACAAGGGAATGCGTTTTAGGGAACCAATTGTATTCCGATGTTAAGAAAATGTTCAACTTGCTTTTGAGATCTAAAGCGACAGTTTGATTTAAAGGAGGTATCTAAATTGAAAATAGTAGGCCTAATCAAAAAGTTTGCATAAAATCACTCAAATATCGACTGTATTGGTTGTGTGCTCCATCTGAACTTCTTTGAGCACCTACCCCTGACTTTTCGGAGCATAAGTAGGGCCCTGACAAGAATTTATATTCAGTGGCGTCGCGGGCCCAACCCCCTAAAACAAGAGATTTTTGGCACTTTTGAAACCTTACATCAATTATTCCACGTCCTTCAGTCATTATTGTAATTATAGAGCCCCATGTAGATTTTCTATTCGAGCCCAGGGATACCATTTTGTAAATACATTGTATATTTTTTCTGTTACCTAAGTGCGGGGCATTTAAGGGTCGGGTCCTGACGCTTCGTCCTCCGCCAACCCCCGAGCGCGACGCCACTGGTGACATCACGAACTCTAAATTCTCGTCAATTTTCAATCAAAACATTTTTAACGCGAACGACGGTGAGCACGTCGAGTGCAGTGAAGCCTATCCATTTTAGTATGACCATGGAGTCTCTTCTAACTCCATGGTATAGCCCCCCCCCTCCCCCACGCCTGTTGTAACCAAGCTGCATATCTTTCACTTCTAGCATTCAGAAGCAAATTATAATTTTCAAAACATTACTATGTACCGTTACTTTCTGTTTTAAACTCCCGTTTGAAAGTCCTCCGGCAGTTGCACCATGCAGTGCTCCATAGTGATCAGGCTCAGTCTGACAGGGGCACACGGACCTAGCTACAATTCTAGATCTCGTTGATATTGTTATCTATTTTTGTTTTATGGAATTAATCACAAGTGTCCAGGTTTTTATGCAAAATAGTTTGTGCAAGTTACTAACAAGTTGAATGATGCCTGTTGAATGTTGAGTCACATACAGACATGAATATCTAATTATCAGACATAAAGGCAAGTTATTTAACTCGGAATGGTGTGATCTATTATGAATGTCGGAAATGAGGTGTTGCTATTATTTAATAAGGATTTCCATACACCTATGGCTTCCATCATCAATTGTAAACCAGCTGACTGGTACAAGATAAAGTCAACAAGAGTGTTTGTAGAAGCAAAATATTTGTGGGTCAATAGTGAAGAGAAAAACAATAAAAAAATGTATTCTACGTTTTTTTTCTTCTGTAGTTCATAACAAATGATACCTAAATGAGAACGCTGGTGTTTCAGTTTCAAAACAAAAAGTCCCCATGAAAATGAAAACGTATAGGGGCCTAAATAGTTAAGTTTCCATGCTGTTTTGGGGTGATATTACCGTGTAAATCTGTGTTGATTTTAGATAAAATATCAGCCATAAAATGCTTAAATTTTCAGAGCTTTCAGGGGCTTCGCTCGCCGCTGGACCCCTACCTGGGCTTCGCCCCTGGACTCCACTAGGGGCCCTAAGACGGGCCCCTAGACCCCAAACCATTTGGCCTACGGTGTCAAAGATTTTGTCGGGGAATATTCCAAAATTTCTTAGCTCCGCCCCCAACCATCCCCACACAATAATTTTCAAATAGGCCTTTACCTTTTTGACCGATGGGCAACTGCCAACATTTGCCTTCGCAAGGATCACTTCTTACGGTAGCAAGAACTCAAAGTCCTCTTGAATTTTCAGGAAATTTTCTTCATTTCCGGAAGTTTCTTTCACTTTTGGGGAAATTTCCGCCAAATTTCTTTCGCTTTTTATTTGACACTATCAAAATCTGCCATAACAATGAAGATTTCATAAGAAGGGTCCGTCTGCACGAATGTTTCTTCGACTCTAACTCAACCAAACCCACCACCTTTCTCAGAAGAAAGAGAATAATTGGACCCCCAGGGAGAAATGCTTTCATTGACTCCTTTGTGAACTCTGCACGCAATCACTTCAATAATCTTATCTCCCAACCCATTCGCACCTCTCCGTCGAACGTCATTAATCAACAACGGAAGGCATTACTTACCCTCGCCAAAGACGCAACCATCACCGTCAAACAGGCAGATAAAGGGGGCGCTACCACCATACTCAACACATCAGACTACATTGACAAATGTTATTGCGAAGTACCTGAAAACACCCTCCATCGTTTCCGTAATGAGGTAACTGTTATGGTGAAAAATCTTTCACCTAACTGTAATAATGACATTTCATTCATGCTACCATCTGAACATAAACTTGGCATTTTCTATGGAGTAACCAAATTACACAAACTTCCTCAATTAGTTAAAGACACCATCCGCCGCACCCAAATTGCAATTTTACAGAGAATCCCTCCACCCCCAGTGAAATATTTCGTGCCGCTAGAGAGCTTAATGTCACGCCCCCTATGCGTCTTATAGTATCATGCAGAGGCACTATCACAGAGGAGATGTCTGGTCACGTTGACTCAGATCTCCAACTCCTTTTGCATATTATCTCCGAGTTACATTCAAGACACCACCACCCACTCTCTCCGTAAATTGGCCAAATTTTCCCCCTATTCCTCTCATATCCCTTTTGGTCACCATGGACGTCACTGCCCTATACACCAACATTTCTCATCATTAGGGCATTGAAGCGTGTCGCTCCTTCCTTAAATCACACCAGCACTCAGCGAACACGGTCAATGACTTAACCACACTCATCAAGTTCATTTTAAGCCACAATTTATTTTCTTTCAACAACAAAACGTTTGTTAAAAGCTAAGGAACTGCCATTGGAACTAAAATGGCTCTGGCCTACGCCAATTTTTTTATGTGGGATTTTGTAAAGAAGCTCCTCAATCACTACCCTCTTCAGCCTTTCACATATTTCAGATATATCGACGATATATTTTTTTTTTCTGGCAACATGGCCCCCAAGCTTTAACCCAGTTTGTCAATTATGTGAACAGCCTCCACCCCTTTATGAAATTCACTATTGAGTCCCCCCCCCCCTCCCAGTAATCCTTCCTCGACGTCCTTGTGCTTCTCCAAAATTGTTCAATTTCCACTTCAATTTACCACAAACCCACCGATCGGCACACTTATTTCCATTTTACCAACCAACCTAAAACACGGCATTGTTTTCTCTCAAATGCTCCGCTGCCGTCGCATTTGTTCAAATAATGGCGACTTAATTCACAAAGCTCTACAGTTGTTCCAATACTTCCTACAAAAAGGCTACCCTTTCCAACTCATCAACGAGCGCAATTGAACCAGATCAAACATATCGAACGCAATACACTTTTACCTACGAACCCAAAGCTCCCTCCGACCGCATCCCCATAGTCCACGAGT
>JAIGNY010003483.1:17500-42500 GCA_020152595.1 Chiridota heheva
TGATTTATATCAAAGTTTGACCATCGCGTGCATAAAGTGTGCATTAATATTTTATACGCCCACACATTCTGACATTTCGGACTGTACTGTAAAAAAAGTGACCCTGAGGCTTTGGGCAACATTTTGGGAGGTAGATAATGTAGACGTAATATGATAGGCCTATATCTAGAAGGAATATTTCATTGAATATAATACAGGACTATTAAAGAAACAAATTGGTGGAGAAAAAAATGTTGATATCTTCTTATGTTTAGGAGTTATTGTACTTTCAAAATTTCACCAGTGCTTTGAAATTTTACCAGTGTGTTAAAATTTCGCCAGTGTGTTAAGATTTCACCAGTGTGTTAAAATTTCACAGTGTGTTAAGATTTCACCAGTGTGTTAAAATTTCACCAGTGTGTTAAAATTTAACCAGTGTGTTAAAATTTAACAGTATGTTAAAAAAATAAAGGCGTTTTTCCCGTGAAGTGTAACCCTTGTTACCTTAAATATATTCTTCAGTTTCGGAGTTAATCAGTTTCAAAGATTTCACTATATAAGTGTGACATAACAGTGTATAGTGTTATGTCATAAAGGCAGATGCAATACACTTTTTATGTATTTCTATAAAACACGAAAATGTTTTTGGTTTTTTTAACGTAAGGTTTATGAGCAGACGGGCAAAGAACGTTCTGGTAAAGTGCATGTTATATCTCATCTCAATAATTAATCAAAAAATGCTTCCAATTATGTAGAAAGGGGCAAATAAATTTCAAAGAAATATATACAAATTGTCTTGGATTCGCCGTCTTTATGCCATCATAATTGTACACTGCAAGGTCACTTTTCAACACATTGGGGGAATCTTTGAAAAATAAGAATTCCTTAACAGAACAAGATATCAACAAGATTTTTAACATCAATTTGTTTCCTTAATAGTCCTTTGTCATAAAGATGAAAATGAACTTCCATGGAAATATTCCTTTAAAAGTGACCTTGCAGTTGAGAATCAAAAAGTAGGGAAACACACACTGTACCTGTCAGTCTGCTGATTGCATTTCATCCTCAGCATAATAAAGCGTAATAAATAATAGACTGCAAACGACACATCGTGCATGTCATCCTTTACTGGTTTACCGCTCTCCTCTCTTGACTGGAGATTGAGGCTTCGTGAAGAAGCTTCTTCCATTTCTGTCTCTTGCACAAGCTGATTCTTCCCCAACTATTCCATACAGGCCCTTTTCTGTTTTTCTCCACCGTCATTCTCCAAGCTGCTTTGGTTCGCCCTCTTTTCCTATACTTCCTTCTGGAACCCAGTACAGTGCGATTTTAACAGGATTGTCATCCTCTCTTCTTACTGTCTTAGCACATGTCCAATCCATCTGCACCTCCTTGTTTAAATAATCTGACTTATTGGTATGGTGTGTGCTGTTTCGTATTGGCCATCTTATTCAATATTTCCCTGAGGCAGTTCCTTTGAAATACGTCCGATTTATTTTTATCTGATTTGGTAAACAGACTGATGTGACATTGGCCTGTTTTTTTTCCTCTTCAAGCTTTGCTTTTTCTGATATATGTTTAAATACCAAATTCTACCAAATTGTTTAAAGGTAGCCTGTGCATGCCAAAAAATTATCCTTCTGATATCTTATTCGATACCTCCATCTTTAGACAATGTTGTGCCGAGGTGACCAACTTGTTTTCATCTTCTAGCTCACTAGTTGATACTGTTATTGGTGTTTCATTTTTATTGTTTATCCTCATTTTCTTTGTTTTCTTTGCATTAATTTTCAGTAAAACATATGATCCAAATTCATGAAGTTGAGATGCTTCTGTCTGTAGAATCTCCATTGTGTTTGAAATTCAAGCGATATCATCAGCTTAGTCTAAATCTTCCAGTGTTGTAAACATTTTCCATCTTATTCTTATTCTATAGTTGTATGTAGATGTCTTCAAAACTCGAGCCCAGTTGGAAACTGATGATTCAGCCGCCCCCTCCACACACTCAATCAGAAGGCACCAACAATGTCCCTCCGTGCATGCCTCAACCCACTGGTATCGATAAAGATTATTTTAGATTTCCAAAATTCTTTGACCGTTCTCTATTCTTTGACAATCCAATTGAGTTGATAAAATCCCAGAACAGCTTTGCTTGCTACCAATCTTGCTTGACTTGTAGAATATAGACACCGACTGATAACGACAAGATCTGAAGATACAAACACGAGCTAACTGCAACGGCTATTACCCACTCATGAATGTGAGCAGGGGGTACCTTCTCCAATTGACGTGTTTTGGTGGGGATTCAGGATTGATGCTGGAGAAGGAGGGAAGGAGGGGGGGGGGGGGGGGGCAGGATTAAACACAAGGATGAAATAGTCCGACACCAGTATGAATCCCTTTAGCCCCTACTGTACTCGTCCTGGCAGTTTAAGGGGACAGTTTACTGTTGGGGTTCTTCTAGGGGTAAAGTTTTGTTTTCAAATGTTCTTAACATTTTGAATAAGCGTGGTGAGCCACTATTGGAAGATTGGAAGCCAATGCAATTCTTTCAAACAATCTGTTGCACTATCATATCTAATTCTATTTAGGATAAGTTTGGCAGCAAAATTTTGAACCCGTTGTAATTTCATTATGGAAGATTTGGGGAGGCCGTATAATAATGTACTACAATAGTCCAGTTGAGAGATGACCAAAGAAAGTACCAACTTTTCAAGGGACGTCTATCTAAATGGCTACGGTACGTAATACCCCTAAACGATGCAAATTGTTACATAGCGCTTCTGCATGTTTTACTTATATGTTTATGGAAGTATAATTCTGTATCCAGCCATAATCCCAAAAATTTAATACAATCTGACAATTGCTTTCGTGTATGTGTACTTCATTGATATTAATACTCTCAGTATTTCTTAATTTGAGTTTTACTGGCAAATTTGGTGTATTTAGTTTTACTATTGTTCAACTTAATCTATTTTCATTCATCTAATTTGAGATGGTTGTTGCAGTCTTTAAGAGCTTACAATTCTCTCATCCTCAGGGCTATTTCCTTTGAAAGAGTCGTAGTATGCATGGTCGTCAGCGTACCCTACAATGGCTACCTGCCTCACTCCTTCTTGAGTACTGGCAGACTGGTGGCAATGTATTCCTTTAATGTACTTGCATACAAATTGTATGCTACAGCATGTACAGGGCCCACACAGCTTCCTTGTGTGACAGAGAATGGGAGATAAGCTCCTCGGAAAAGACTGATCTACCCGAACCTTTATTTTCCTCCCTTGCAAATAGCTACGGAACTAATCTAATGCCGTTCCTTTTAATCTAAATTGATTATGCAGTACACTTAGGAGGACACTGTGATCGACAATGTCAAAAGCAGTCGAAAGGCCGAGAGCTACTAATGGTGTAACTCTTTGCTTATCCATATTAAGCAGCAGATCATTTGTTAACTTTTTTAAAGCTGTTTCGGTATGTGATTCTCTGTAGGCACTTATATAATCAGGTAGCAAATTATCATTATTGAGATTAAGTTGGATAAGAACTCCCTTTTCGACTATCTTGGATATAAATGGGAAGTTATTCACAGGCCCTCTCGTGTATTTTCCCTCCCGTGACCTTCTCCTGGCACTGGGTGGATCCACGCTACCGCTCGGCCCTGAGGGTAAGTGCTCCTACAATAGAGGGCGCTACAGTACAGCTTTTTGTCCCTCAGCCGGCAACTCTGTTTTTGCGTCGCACCGTCAATAGGTCAAGATGCAAGTTAGGCTTGACAAAACGTTCGGTGGAATGATGCTTGTAATTAAATCAGCACCCATGGGAATGATATATCTTAATAAGTTTGAAGGTATTGCACATAATACGGAGGTTTTAGCCCCTTGACCCCATGAACTACCCGCTTGACACCAAGGGGCCTGATGGAGCCTATAGAGGGGCATGCATAATGGCCCTATTTTGGAGTTGGGGATCCTGAGTATGTGACATATGGTCGAAGGTGGGGACTTCTCCGTTTGTCAGTCTGTCTGTGAGTGCGTATGTAGGAGGTACCAAATGGGGCATTTGCATAATAACACACCTTCCAAACGGGACGTCCCCGGTTGGTTTTCTTGCAAATTTGGGCTCTCCAGGCTAATACAGTATGTCACATGAAATACGCACTTTCATTTAGTTGGTTTTATCTAGGCTGTGTTTTAACATATGTGTCTTAATATATCTATATTCTCAGAGTAAGATCGGAAGTAAGATATTCTAGCATTATGTGTCCCCGGTTGTGTGATTCAGATTGCATACTGTCTGCAGTTGGGCGAACGAACTCTAACACATCACCTGTATCCCCGATTGGTATCTTATTTGTGGTGGTCTCGCTTGGAGGACATATACATGTATGTACCTAGTTAGTATGTACTAAATTACATTCTGTTCTGAGCCACTAAAATGAAAACGATGAGTGTAAATACAAAAGGGTTGTGACATTGTGATTAATGCATCAATTAACATCTCATTAGGCTAAAATAACGCCCAGAGACGATGTCCACGATTGAATGATTCAAAACGCATGTCCCGGTTGGGCTCCCTCAATGTCAGGGTGGGTGTCTTGGTGTGTGTTAACATCAAAATACTTTGTCTCGTATGATGAAAATCTTCAATACTAATTTTTTTCAAATTTGGCACAGGGCTACTTGTGATACAAAAATTAAAAATGGTGCATCCTACATTTTTGGCATCAAAGGTCACAGGGCAGAGGTTAAATGAAACAATTTATTACCGAGGGCGGTATCTTTTATAGGAAAGACATGTCATCTTTAAGAATAACATAGATGAGTAGGGTAAAACAAAAGGTCAAAGGTCCGAGGATCAAATATGCGTTTTTAAAGGGTAATTTTTACTTCAAAAGTGCAAAACCGATATCAACCTAATATTGTAAAATAATACCTTGAAGTATTCATGAGGTTGTGCCCCGCATACTCTGCGATTAAAAGATCAAAGGTCTCAGAGCGAATGACCTAATTTTGTAATTTTCGTCTATAATTTTGAAATGGAATATGCGATTTAAACGTTGGTGTCAATGGTACGGTAAGATAAATGCAAAACAAAATTCGTTGTTGGCATAGTTCTAAAGTTCAAAGGTCACAAGTCAGAGAACAAATTTGTAGTATTATTTTGTAGTAAAATGTGGATTAATCTTTACATATTTACCTCCGCCAACGAAGTTGGACGGAGGTTATGTTTTCCCCTCTGTTGTTTGTCTGCTTGTCATCAACATATCTAATAAAGTGATTGGAGTTTCCATTAGAATATAAGCTGAACAATGAATTCATGCCATGAATGAAAATCAAAGCAATAGATTTCCTGGCCTTAAAGAAAATTAAATCAAGTGGTTCCTGGTATCAAAGAAAAAAAAAAATTGGTTTCTTGCATGAAAGGAAAATGATGGAATGTTAATCTTGTCTAAAAGGAACTCAAACAATGGACGCTTAGCCTGAAAACAAAGTGACTTGCAAATGGGCAATACAGATCAAACATGTCAAAAGTGAGCGAGAGAAAGATTCGTTGGGGATAAATCTATGTGGTTATATGAATTCTGAGGTAGATTGTATTGGGGATGGGGAATGAACTGGAAGCAGTGGGCGGAGTATGAGCTCTACAAATTGCTGAAATTCTAGTTTACATATAGTTTGAATCTTTTGTACATTGGAAAGAAAATTTGAGCTATGAATGAACATAAAGAATATTATATGACAGGCGGGTGAGATAAATGGTATTTTCATGCTTCAGATTGTTAAATGTCATGGGTCTAAAGTTTAAATAAGTGATCAAAATAAGACTTAATTGTTGACCTTTTTGCTGCATCTTTTTTTTTAATAAAAGGCAAGTTTGAGTTATGCATGGACTTTATGGGGTCATGTATTACTAGTAGGTGAGATAAGTGGTGTTTTGATGTCTCAAAAAGTCAAAGGTCAAGGATTTATGGTCAACTAAATGCTTAAAATGAAGAAACTTTTGACCTGTCTGCTGCATTTCTCAACAGTTTGGGAGATATCCTAAAAGTATGGGATGACCTATCTTAAAGTAGTAGAAAAAAGAAAAGCTAGAGGGGGGGGAGGCGCCATTACGCGATATTACCCGTGATGGCAATATGCTCTCCTATAGACTAAGTGTGGTCAAACTTAAAACGGTTGGGAAATTTGTTCGAGGCTTCGGTACCACATGGAATATGTGTATTCGATTACGTAAAGAAATTTTCCCATTTAGATTTCGAGAAATTCGGCGCGGATAATTCTGACCTTGACCTGAATTTTTGGATTACTTACAGTCACGTGGCTAAAATTAAGGAGCCCACTTGCTAGGCCTCTAGGTATCTTTACATGAAGATTGAAACAAACTTACGTTGATTATGGGTTCCAGTAATTGGAACACGAATGAATTCAATGTTGTACTAGTAAATTTGACTTACGGATGGGCAAGAGATCAACTGTGGTTTTAAACTCTAAAAGATCAAAGGTCATTGACCAAATGATAAATAACTTTTCAAAATGAATTAAATGTTATACCGTGTATGCATAATTAGTGGTGATGAGATCAGCACCTTCGTAGATTACATTATAGTTCTTGTTTATGTTGATTTCCGGTTAAGTTGGAAAAACCGGGGGATGCTAGTGTTTTTTCAAAACTTGTCGGTCTCAAATACGGTAACATCAAGTAATAATGCGCTTGCTTTTCTATTGTGTATGTTTTGTCATAAACAAGTTTTAGAAGAAATTCAGGTTGTAAGTAATTTCTGCTCAAAAGAAGTGGCTTGTCCGGCCATGGACTATCTCCATGGTCCGGCATACCTCCAGGGATTCGACAAGAGCTGACAAGTTCAAAATGTGAAAGCAGACTAACTCAGTTAACTTTCGACGAAGCATTGTTTATACCCAATTCTGTCAAAGGTTCTCATGAAGCCGTTTGTATCAAGACCTGTATCCACGACCGACTTGACCGCGGCCGAAAATATGGTCCGTGGTGTTACTTTTGATCAATGTGATGAAAAATATTTAGCAGCAAGATCCTAAGTGGCATTCAACTGTTCAAAGTAAATAATTTGTGACGGTTATCGATCGCATTTCAACGCGTTACAAGACCCTGGAAGATAGCAAGGAGTCTATGCTTGATGGGCAGCATGCCAATGGAAACCAGGAGATCAGTAAGGAGTTTAAATTCGGCTAGGTAAAGAGACGTTTACTATGTTACCAGGATATTAATTTGCAGAGGGAAACAATTATTCATAAGCTAGGAAACTTGAGATAAAATACGCCTAAAATGTTGTTTGCTTGCCTTCCTCCGCCGCCCTTAAGTTCCTAACTCGCCGAAAAATAGGGGCGGCATCTCTAAAAAAAGGTTATTACTATTATTTTTTTGTAATCCCTGCGCTTCGTAAAATCCATACAAAATGGCGTGGCAACCACTTTTGACTGTTGACTCTTGCTGTTAGTGCGGAGAAAATGAAGCTCACCGTCCACAAGGGCTTGAGAATACAAAGTTGTCCTGCCTGTGTGTCTGTTTGTAACGAGTGTGTCAGGCAAGGGAAGAAAATCCCCCCAAAACAAAAAAAGTATAAGTGAAACATGAGTAAAATAAAATAATAAAAGGAACCAACAAAATGAACAGATGAAGTGAAGAGTTTTATTTCTGTTTTATAAATGTTCTTGATACCTAATC
This sequence comes from Chiridota heheva, assembly GCA_020152595.1. Taxonomy (NCBI): domain Eukaryota; kingdom Metazoa; phylum Echinodermata; class Holothuroidea; order Apodida; family Chiridotidae; genus Chiridota; species Chiridota heheva. Next base: position 25,178 of record JAIGNY010003483.1, read on the forward strand.
CTGAGGGAGCAAAAAACAGGGGAGGGGGAGGGGGGACAATCTTTTTAAGCAATTATATAAAGAAATACATAACATTCCAACCACCTACTGGGTTGATAACTTCATTATCTGCATGTAAAAAAAAAATCAAAATGGCTGCTTCCATAGTGGTGGAATTAGTGTGATTAATAATTACAAATATACGTTATTCTGAGTTGTGAAACTTGCTCAGAAATCTGTTATTTTTAATGCTATAATATGAAGTATGAATTACGACTTTTCAGATTTCATATTCAGTATTCATATTCTTTTATCTTGGCGAAAAATATCTCAATTAATACTCAGTCAAGCGTTGATTGAGAGTCATAATGATACTACTCCTTGTCATGTGTCACGGAATACTATAGGAATTTAATTTTGAAAGATTGGCCATGCAAGTGAATGCAAAAGGAGAATAGGTAACTCAGTTGGCAGAGCACACGGCTGAGAGGCTGGAGGTCCTAGGTTCAATCCTCAGTCAGGTCTAACCCGTTTTCCCACAGCTATGCAGACAGATACGCCGAACATCATAGCGGAATCATTTCGTCTGCAGCTCCTACTCATTCAGCTGTTGAGAAAAGTGACAATGGTTGAATGGCGCACACCGTTATTCGGAGGGGACGTTAAGCTGTCGGTCCCGACGGTAGGAGAGTCACCCCTGCCTGGTTCTCTGAACACTATTCGAGAAGAGAAGCGCGGAAACTCGGTGTTCATTCACTTTCTCTTTCAACAATTCAAGTACCACGTTCATGTGCGCCCATAGGCAGCCGCAGAACTAGTCTGTTAGTTGTCAGGTTGTAGAGCGCATTGAATAGTATTTAAACTAGAAAATGCTCCATATAAATTCCATATATTATTCTATATTAAAAGGGGGGAGAATGAATCGCTCACGGATTTACATGATCTCTTAAATCATATCATATCATATCATATACCATGCTCGTTTACCGGATGCAGAAATATTCACTGTTATAATGGAAAACATCCAAAATCTTCCACAGCTCCTTCATCTACCACTTCACAAGTTAGGCTATACCGTCGTGAAATAAATTCCATTGTAGATAAACATGTTCTGATCAGTTCTTCATATAAAGTAATCTATCAATCTTTACTGTTCTTTCCTCTTAATCAACTTTTTTCAGTTCATTATAATATGCTAAGGTTCATAATGATAGTACTTCCTGTCTAGCCTACAAAGAATCACAAAAACAATGGCCAGAACTACAATGCTTGATGAACGGTTAATCTTGCTTGTGTCTCATACTGACAGAGACATTTCTCCTGACATAACATAAATCATGTAAACTGGTTATAACTGTGCATACAGTATAGTAAAAGATATGCCTCAAATAAACTACGAAAAATCAGCCTTCTGGAAGAGTGCTTCAATTTATTTTTCCTGCTCATCAAATATACGAAGAGATGAAGAAAAGATCAGAAAATGAAAAAGGAAGGTCCTGATTCGAGGACTTCAAAAGTCGCATATTGAATACGGAAAGGATTTGGTTATATTGTCCAGTTGTCTGTTTTCACTTTTGTTTTATATTTATAACATACCCGTCCCCAGTAGCGGATTATAACGGGAGAAAATGTATAACCCCCCTCCCCCTCCCCACCTGAACCAGATTTTGAACGGCCCTTTACAGATTAGACAGCAAACCAGAGACTAAGAGGCTGATTTGGTTCAAGTTTCTTTATTTTGTTTCACTTAAGGCAAACTTTCATCATTATTTGCAGTTTCGTTATATTCTCTTGCCATGCATGGCTGCATGCAAAGACGTAGCAAGCATGAAAAAAGTGAGGGGGTCCTAGAAGGTCCTAGTCCCCCTCCCAAAACAAAGAAAAAACAAAGATCATCCCGATTTTTGAAAGAAATATCGAAAAAGTGGGAGAGGGGGAGAGTGGGAGTCTTGACCCCATCCCCGCGTGGCTACGCCACTGGATGCATGGAGGCAGAAATGACTTTATGAAAACTTTACTCTTTAATTTTGAACCAAAAATCTCCAATTTTGTACCAAAACTCTTCAATATTAGACGCACACTACGTCCCTTATTTGTACCCCTGCCCGCATACTAACTCTTAACTTAAGCTTCATGTGCACGCTTAGTTGATCAATTAAATTGTGTGCCACTTTGCCTAGTTTGGCCCACTGACATATTCAACTGGCTACGCTCATGATGGAGAGCGTCATACAACCATGCGCACTATACCATTATCATGTTCACGAACTTCAAATGGTTGCAAAATGATTTACGTTCATCAGCACATTTGAAATAAAGAATGGGAAACATTTTATTAAACAAACCCTCAAACAGGGCCATAATTCCCAGGATGACGGGGGTAGGGGAAGAGTGGGGGCGGGAGGGATCCAATTGTGTTTTTTTGTGGGAGATGCAAGGGATCATTATAACGTTATTTTATTCTACAAGTCAAATTTTGGCTTGTGTTTAAATATTCATCTTTGTTGTTGTCTACAGGTGGGGTCACGTGCTGTATGGACGCGTAGCAACAATCAAACGTGACGGTAAGATTGATCTAGCCTGCACATTCTTTTAACTTCATTTAAAGTTGTCCCCGAAGCCTATTGACGAGACGTATAAGACGTGGTTCTTAATTTTTGAAACAGGACGTAAAACAGTAGTGCGCTTCGAGGAGAGACACGTGGGTGAAAAGGAGATGGATCATATGTTTATCTTTCATCGAATGAAAGCAATTAGAGGGTTCAAGCAGGGGTACCCACAACTAGTAGCGGGGAAAAGGATGAACTTTGAAAAGCAAAACATAATATGTAAATACATTCATATATAGCATTGACCATGAAATGCTAAATGTAACTATACATTTACCTATGAGAGAATGATCTTTGACCTTAACTATACAGTGTCCATGCAACATGTAGGAGACCCATAGCTTTGCATTCCCCATAGTTTCTTCTCAACACTTCAAACAGTTTTTCCAGTAAACATAACATAATCCCGTGAGTTTTCATTTTCATATATATGATAGAGGACTATTAAAGAAACAATTTGGTGTAAAAATCATGTTGATATCTTATTCCGTTTAGAAATTATTGCATTTCAATCAAGGCAATTTTTTGTGTATTTTTTTGAAAATTAATTGAATCTTTCTAAATTACTGGAGGCATGTTTTGTTTAATTTTTTAAACCTCACAAAAAAAAACTTGTTTTTTGTGTTATAGAAATACATATGAAGAGCGCCCTGCATTATGACATCACATTTTACACCTCGTATGATCACTTTTGAACGCACTCGCGCAATCTTTGAAATGTTCTAACGGAAAAAGATATCAACATTATTTTTACACCAAATTGTTTCAAACTGCCACCTGAGCGGATTTCACCTTGAATCCCAGCCATGCCAGTTGTATGTTTTCTGTTCGGTTGGAAGGTGAAATTAGGAAATTCTTAACGTAAAATCGAAAATGTGGTAAAATTATTTTGGTAAAATTTCCCGAAAATTGGCCAAAACTTTTCGTAAACTGCCTAAAAGTTCCAGAAAATTGGTCAAAATTTCCCGAAAACTGGCCAAAAATTCTCGAAAACTGGCCAAAAATTCCCGAAATTGCAGGAATGTTCCGAATATTAAGGAAATTTCCTGGAAATTGAAAAAGATTTCCCGATTTGCAGCAACTTTTATGGAAACTGTTAAAATTTCCTATTTTGCCTTCAAAAGCTTGGTTCTAGATTTGCATCTTGTTTTAGTCATTTAGTCATTATGGGAAAGGGGAGGGGTTGGGGATATTGCTCCATCTAAGCTCCTTTTAGCACCTGCACCAGACTTTTCGAAGCAGAGATACGGGGCCCCGGAAGTGACATCACGAACTCATAGAACTTGGAAAAAGCTTGTCAACGGGTGACTTGAATTAGTTAAATTGATTTTCCATCGAAACATTTCCGATCACGCCAATATTGTGCCCGACATCTACGACATTGCAGAGCCCTCACTCAACATTTCTTAAATAGTTTACATGCTGTGTCACTGTATGTATAAAGTGTCGGGCTGTGATGCGTGAATTATCGGAGGCCTTGAGATGTTTTCCAACATGTGGAAAATCGGCTCACGGACAAAACAGTTACGGCTCACAGACAACAAACAGTACGGCTCACAGACAACAAACAGTACGGCTCACAGACCACAAACAGTAGGGCTCACTACAATGCTAAATAGACCCAGAATATTCCTAACGTAACATTTGTGCCGTAGGCCATAGACTTAGCCTTGCATTGAACTTGAAGGCTTGAGTTACAAACGTAACGTTACAACATGTAAGCTACGGAGTAAAGTTTACCTTGATATGTCCAGCACTGGATGCTTTCGGGACGTTAGACCTTGCTATGCTATGCTATATTGTCCCCGGCTGGGCAGCGCACTTCCGAGGTGAGAATAATAGAGGGCTTCCTCCCTTTTAAATTGAAGCAATTTGGGGTTGAAATAGCTCTAAGTTCGGCGATAACTCAGGCTGTGCAGCTTACGATGTGGGAATAATAGAGGGCTCCCATTTCTTTTATATGGAAGCAATTTGGAGTTAAAATTGTTCCAAGTCCGGCAATAACCCCGGCTGGGCTAGCGCGCTTCCGACGTAAAATAAAAGAGGGCTCCCTTTCCTTTTATATTAAAGCAATTTGGGGTTGAAATTGTTTTAAATCCGGCACTGAATAACCTTGGCACTTCTGAGGTGAAATGTGAAATTTACTGAAATTTTCATTGAGATTTATTCAAGGACGACAGAATAATGGATAATTATTGCTAAAGTAACCTCGAAAGTGCGCTGCCCAGCCGGAGACAATATCAAGGTCAGCCTGTATTTATGATAATTGTATCTACCAAGCTAAGTGGTATAGATATTTAGGCTTGCAATTAGTAAAGGCCCTGAATATTCAGCAACTGCACCTTCCAAGGTCCATGAATAAACCAGCATTTACATATTTATGTTACCCTAAATCTATTTCAGTTTTACCTTTTTAAGTTTCGGCCTGCAGAATTCTTTATTATTAATGGTCGAAATCGTAGCCTAACCTGATCTCTCACGTACCTCAGTGTCGTCTGTAACAGGGCTGCCAGATGCAATAGAACTTCATGGTCAAGCCATGCATCGCATGGCTTACAGCCAAATCGGCCAAACGTGTTTAAGAAACGGCCAAATTTCGGCCAAAATCGCAAACCATTTCTTTCTTTGTATGTTTTTTTTCTTTACAATGTTCCAAGTGAATGTCATTGGTTAATTTACGACAATTTGATTAGGCTGCAGTACAAAAGCAACACCAACCAATGAATAATGCAGACATCAATGTTAATTGAGTGGAAAAGTCACATTACTCTTTTCTTAGAAAACATCTTTTTAATGGAAACAGCCGAATTAATGTTACGTTAGCTTGAAAGGTAGGCTTGATCATGAAATTACCAATATTTTAAATTTTATCCGGACACAGTTAAACTTTATTTGTTCTTGAACTGGTAAACGTCGAAGTGTCTTCTTCTATGACGTCACACACTTTGGGATAATTTTTGGGAACAAAAAAAATAGAAATTAAAAGTTTTTTCATGTTTTAAAGAAATTTCAATATGCAATTTATGAATGGGAATAAAAATCAGGGTGTCGCGGTCTTAAATGTTATTTGAGACATCTGATGACATCATCTAGGGGCCAGCGAACTTCGGCTTGCCTGGGTCCGCTCAAATCCCAAGATGACGTCATCCTCAGTCCCAAATTCCGCTTAAGACCGGGCACATTGATATTTATTTTCTAAATCAAAGTCAGCAGCATTGGATACAAAATTTATGGCGCGTTTTTTTCTCGCCAAAATCGTTGGCTCGTTTGGTAATATGAGCCAACACCGAAATTTCATGTGCCAATCCAACATTTGTAAGCGACTTCTAAAACGTGATAAGGACCTAGTTATTGGGTTTGATTCAGAAACAGAACAGGGAAAGATTTGTATTGCCGGTACTACACGATGAGAGTCATAAACAGGCAGTCAATGCGAATCATATTTTTAAACATTAGGATGATCGGAGCTAATTTTACCGGATGTGGTACCAAAACTTAAAAGAAACACAATGGTGAATAAACTACCTCAATAACTGAATATATTAAGGAGATCATCTCTTAAGTTTAAAGGTCAGTCTTATCTGTGTAGAAATAACCAACTAACTTGTCTGCTAGTGTAGTAAGTCTTCTATGGAAGGTTGTTTCCATTTAAAAAACTTACTTTTGCAAAATGTAGGCCTATCACATTTAAGCGACGATTGATCTATAAAGTGCTTTGATTAGAGAACCATCTTTAATTTCAATCCTTTTCACTTAGCATTGCAAATGTATTTGAGGAACGTTTTTAGAAAATAAGGCTAACATTTAAATTATGTTAACATGTAATTTATCCTGTCCAAACTTTTGGAATGAAAACGAAATAGCGCCTCATTATCTTTGTTTATCCTTTCTTTTACTCTAATCGGGTATTTTACTATTTCTGTATGCTTCGTAGATAAAGGTCTACCAATCTGCCGATTTCGTTGAAATGAAAATAAATTTGAAACAGGGCCTCAGCCAGTCAATTGTTGTGAAAACGGTATAGGTTCCTATAACCATTTTGCAGTCCAATAGTCTTTGCAAATATGACTGTCGGTTTTGAAACGTTGAAATAATAGGTAGCACGGCGAGTGCAAATAATTAAACTTATGGAAAATTCTTTTTATGTGTTTTTATTAGTTATATCGTATTTTTAAGTCCCCTTCACCAGTTCACTTTAGCTAGGGGCTCACCCCGACCCTCTTGAATTTAAGACTTATATTGAAAGTGGGTGGGTGTCGTTGGAGCCTTTTATGTTTTAATTTTAGCGGTACAGAATTGTGGAATGTTATCATAACCACCACCCCTCCTATCTGCCTATTCCGATTTGAAAAGGTTATATTTTTGCTGTGTGATCAATTTTTCTCAACATGTCTGAAAAAGGAAGGCTCGCACCAGTGTGTTTTTTGCAACACAGACGAGCGCGTGACTACTCTTTTCCCTCCTTCATACTTCAGTGACTTCTAAATTTCTTGTTATAGATGAAACCAAGTTTTTCTGGGAAATCAAAATGAATTAAATGTGGTAGAGTTAGACTGGCCATTGTAAATGGCACAAGGACCCTTTGCTCCAAGAGCTTCTCCCCGAATATTTGGATAATTCTAATACTTTAGCATCCCGGAACCTAGTCTCCAGTCAATTGATGGTACGGACCCCTAAATCATCCTTGTCTGACTCGACTTTGTCATAGCCGGATTATTTTGTAAAACAAAAAAAAAAACATGAGATGATGGTGTAAAACCAGCCATATAAACATGGATGTAGCCAGGTGGTCAACCGGGTCGACCCCCTCCCCCCTTCCCCCCACGGCTCCCCAAAGGATACAAATGGTCGAGAATTTTTCTAAAAGGTTAAGATTTTGTGGCAATGACATTATTAACCTCTGAATTTAAACAGTTTAACACAGCTATTTTGACACAATTTTGGAAATAGATTTTCGCCATCAGCAATTATTTTCCGTTCTACATCTTCCCCCCTCCTCTTTAAAAGACTAACTACATCTCTGGTATAATACATGTAATCGCCCTTTGACCAGACGTGAGGCTACCGTTTAGCATAGTCATTCGAGACGTCGCTACGGTGGGGGGGAGGTGGGAGGCGAAGCAGTTACCCCCACGAAATCACTTCCACGAAATCTCACCCACTTACCACAGGAAATGGTAAGATCACATATTTTGTCCGATCTATAGGCCTTTTCCCCTATACGAGACAAAGTTACCCCTCTCTCCAGGCAACAACATCCTGGCGCCGCCACTGGTAGTCATATAGCCTACCTAACTCTACAACCAAACAATATGAGAACAGCACTGTATATATTTTCATGGCGAGGGTATTTCAATGACAGCTCCCTGGATTATCGTTAGCCACTTCATTGTCAAGCTCATTTATCATTTCCTAATAAATTTTGAATGACTTCGGAAATAAAAATATTGCGAAACAAAATCCACTGCGCGTATGTAATTTCATAACTCTTTCAGAGAGAGGTAAACCGTGTCAATTATCTTGCAAGCTTTTATTATACCTGCTTAGTCACTCCTTCTGCACGAATGCACGTCGAGTCTGCCGTTTGTAAAAGATCAAAGGTGATAATCAAATAAACATCATTTCATAACGTTGTCTTCAATAGATATTGATGAATATCTGTTATTACTGTATTATGCAGTAACGATTATTGATTGACATCCATCAAAGGGGTATAATGGCAAGACAAATTATTTAACCAGCAAGGTGCTTTAATTGAAAACGCTATTCACTTGGTCGGTGTCACGTCACATCCGGGAGATGACGTCACTTTCTGGATTGAAAACAAACCTTTGCGCGATATACGTGGATAAGTCCGTATGCGTTCAGTGTGGCATGTAAACAAACACAGCTGATCGTTTTGTTTTCACTCCAATGCGGGGTAAATGAGCGCGGTTGCTAGGCCACAGGTCACATTTCCGACCAAGTAAATAGTGCATGGAGAGGGCTCTTTTTTTCCACGAGGATGCTGCACAGGAGCGTGTCCAGGTTACCGTTTGAGCTTCTTTAGGGGTGGGGGAGCGTTTCCTCTTTAAAAACACCAAGTTGTAGATTTTGGTCCAAACTTGAATTTGCTAGATTGCAATACTTTCCAAAAATGATGTTGGTCCACTAAAAATTAAAGATTTTTGGTACAAATTAGATATTTCTGGTCCGAAATTGAAGAATGTTGTCACTATTGAAGATTTGTGGAGCAAAATGAAAGAGATTTGGTCTATAAGTAACAGTCGATACGAATTAAAAAAAATCAACCTGTTTGTTTTCTATGATTCAGTATTTCAATTACACTTCATAATTTTGACAAAATTTCCATGGGCCGCTTTACGGCGAAGATTTCCTTACCCCTATCTCATTCCTAACCACTTTTCCACCACACCCCTAACCCACCCATACGACCCTTTTCCACTCCAAACCTTACCCTTGCCTTACTCCTGCCTCTACATCACTCCCTACCTATCCCACTACCTATCCCTTCTCCCTACTCGTATCCCATGCACCCCAACCCCTATCCCTAATTTCTAGGCCTATCGCACTTGTCCGATACCCCTTAAAATGAGATGATAATGCTATCTAAATAAAATGTGCGGTGGGGGTTTTCGAACTGCACACTGAACCCCAGGCTCCCATTGCTACACGGTGCAACCCAAATGAAAACCAGGGTACGTAAGCTTCTTTCAATGTCAGCTTTCGTTGCTTAGCGTATTACGAAATCATATAAAAATAATTTTCTTAATAAACAGTTTTAAATCAAAGGGTAAACCTTGGCCAGTTAATTAGCATGCAAACACAAACAAGAATTTCCACGTCCCAAATATAAGCCACGGATTGTTTGTACAATGATGATGCGAGTGACGTGAGGGGAATTCCATAAATTGTAATATGTTTAGCATGCAGCAAGTGTTCACGGTCTCGCTATGTCAGTATGGAAAGGGCTCATTCAGTTACATGTTCGCCAGTTAAAACTTCGTGCAACTTGCAAGCAGTGTGATGTTCTCATGGCAGTGTTAAAAGATTTAATTTTCGCGGGCGATAGCTAAAATTAAAGTAAGATCTATCATTTCATATTATATCTGCTCATTTCATATGTTATTCTTATAAAAATAGGAAGTAGAACGAAAATGCTATTTTAAAATGAAGATTTTGATGTTTAGGCGTTGGCGGATCACCTCAAATTATTTTTGCAAGTACATGAAAATAACATGTAGGCCTACACTGTAAGCATTGATAAATCATGATTAAATGATAGGGATATATGTTATATCTGATAAGATTATTTGCAAGGTATATTACTTTATTTGGGAAATCGTTCAGAAGAAATCACTGCACTGAAGTTGCCGATGAAGATGAAAGCGCCATGGGGAGGGGGGAGGGTGAGTGGCGGAGAAGAGGGGGTGATTGGCGGAGAAGAGGGGGGTGATTGGCGGAGAAGAGAAGGGGGGGGGGGGTGAGTGGCGGAGAAGAGGGAGGGGGTGAGTGGCGGAGAAGAGGCATGCTGGTATACTAGTAGGGGTAAAAGCATACTAGTAAGGGGCATACTAGTAATCTGGAGACTAGTGATAGTGTTGACAATACATTCTGGGTCATTAAATTTTGGGTACGACATTCGGAAAATGTTTATTTCTGAAACGAAAGTGAAAATATGTATATAGGACAACCGGCTCTTTTTCGCGCTGCCCACTCACCACATATGAACCGACTCACTTATCACCACTTAAAGTGGGAGGTGAGACTGTCAGCAGGTGATGGAATGGTCTGGTCACAGTCATAGGCGTACGGGACTATTTTCAATGGGAGGGCTGAGTACCATTGTCCGAAAACTCCCAGAAATGGGATCTATCTATCAAAAAAATTGCGCATATGCACAGTCGCTTCCCCCCCCCCTCTCTCCCCCTGCTCGGCACGCCTATGGTCACAGTTTATTTCCTGCAGAGAGGGGAAGGGAAAACTTGAATACTGAAAAATGCTTTTCGATACTTATAGGGGTATATCATTAGTGTCCATCCAGTACAAAAAAATGATATGGAAAGGTTGTCACAATCACGCGCATGTAACACATTAGAACTAGTCTTGGATGTTGAAACTTCTAAAATGAAACTTCTTTTTTCAAGAGAAACTCAGCTGTATTTTAAATTGTGCTTTGACCTTTATTTTTTCGATCCTGTTGCTTTCAAAGGCCCAACGTAAACAAACGAATAGGAGGCCCCTCCATTTAGCGATCTCTTCTGTTTAGACCGATGACAAGAGGCGCCCGTATTTATAATATTATGTTTGTTTTGCATGTAGGCACAGGGGCTTATTTCAACTCTTGTCGTCTGTTTAAACTGACCGTGAACCGCAGTCAAAACAAACGACAAGGGGACATATTTGTATTGATTCACTGGGGCTCCAGGTCAATTATCGAGGACTTGAGGGTTTCGACAATGAATGATAAATAAAATGTCTATCCTTTTCAAACTCTTTAAGTTCGTTGGAAAATTAAGTTATTTTCATATTTTTCTTTCCATTTTTTAGAATTGTTTTGTTGGAGGCCCCCTTAATTGTGCTCTGCCCGTGTAACCCCACTGCTTTACGCCACTGTCCATCATGGGGGCCTCATACCATCGTACCCGAATTTTGGTCAAAATATTGACCAACGAAGAGTAGAAGTAACCTACAACCATCATTCGGGGAAATCACACAACCTCAGCAGCGTTAGCTTATAATGTTTTATTAAGATCATACCATGATATCGATTAATTTGATCAACACACATCATTTCAAACCGAATGTGTTTATCAGGTCTCTTTTCATTGAATTACCAATCGTTATTTCGTACTCATGATTTATGCCGATAATGATATTTCTTCATATTATACAGTTTTGTTTTGATTTTCATTTGGAACTTAAATTAGGCTTATAAAAATGGTAAAAAAATCATTGAAAATCTGTATCCATTAAGGAGATATTTAAGTTTAGAGTTGAATAATAACACATAAAAATAATTTTGTATAGCGCATTATACAAGCGGTCTGAATGCGCTTTTACAAATCAAATTACGAAATTACAGCAAACTAACATTCGTCCTAAAATAACATTAGTCTTAAAATAACACTAACATTAGTCCTAAAATAACAGTCCTAAAATAACACCAACATTCGTCCTAAATAACACTAGTCGTAGAATAACACTAACATTCGTCCTAAATAATGCTAGTCCTAAAATAACACTAACATTAGTCCTAAAATAACAGTCCTAAAATAACACCAACATTAGTCCTAAATAACACTAGTCCTAAAATAACACTAAGATTAGTCCTAAATAACACTAGTCCTAAAATAACACTAAAATTCGTCCTAAATACCCACTAGTCCTAAAATAACACCAACATTAGTCCTAAATAACACTAGTCCTAAAATAACACTAACATTTGTCCTAAATAACACTAGTCCTAAAATAACACTAACATTAGTCCTAAATAACACTAGTTCTAAAATAACACTAACATTAGTCCTAAATAACACTAGTCCTAAAATAACACCAACATTAGTCCTAAATAACACTAGTCCTAAAATAACACTGACATTCGTCCTAAATAACGCTAGTCCTAAAATAACACTAACATTAGTCCTAAAATAACACTAGTCCTAAAATAACACCAACATTAGTCCTAAATAACACTAGTCCTAAAATAAGACTAACATTCGTCCTAAATACCCACTAGTCCTAAAATAACACTAACATTAGTCCTAAATAACACTAGTCCTATAATAGCACCAACATTAGTCCTAAAATAACACTAATATTCGTCCTAAATAACACTAGTCCTAAAATAACACTAACATTAGTCCTAAATAACACTAGTCCTATAATAGCACCAACATTAGTCCTAAATAACACTAGTCCTAAAATAACACTAAAATTCGTCCTAAATACCCACTAGTCCTAAAATAACACTAACATTCGTCCTAAATAACACTAGTCCTAAAATAACACCAACATTAGTCCTAAATAACACTAGTCCTAAAATAACACTAATATTCGTCCTAAATAACACTAGTCCTAAAATAACACTAACATTAGTCCTAAATAACACTAGTCCTATAATAGCACCAACATTAGTCCTAAATAACACTAGTCCTAAAATAACACTAAAATTCGTCCTAAATACCCACTAGTCCTAAAATAACACTAACATTAGTCCTAAACAACACTAGTCCTATAATAGCACCAACATTAGTCCTAAATAACACTAGTCCTAAAATAACGCTAACATTAGTCCTAAATGACACTAGTCCTAAAATAACACTAACATTCGTCCTAAATAACACTAGTCCTAAAATAACACTAACATTCGTCCTAAATACCCACTAGTCCTAAAATAACACTAACATTAGTCCTCAATAACACTAGTCCTAAAATAACACTAACATTAGTCCTAAACAACACTAGTCCTAAAATAACACCAACATTAGTCCTAAATAACACTAGTCCTAAAATAACACTAACATTAGTCCTAAATAAAACTAGTCCTAAAATAACACTAACATTAGTCCTAAATAACACTAGTCCTAAAATGACACTAACATTAGTCCTAAATAACATTAGTCCTAAAATGAAGCAAGTTTAAATACAAAATACAAGAAATACAGAAAAACCATTAGATATGTCAGGAAAGTTGTAAAATAGAATGTAATAAGAATAATTATAATTAACCACCTATCAGCCTGAAGAAAGTTCGAGGAAAATTATTCAAATAGTAAAAAGTAAAACAAATTTTCTTTGAAATATATTAACGATTCTTAAACTGTTAAGAATGTGAGGATGGGGTCGTCAATTTTCATTAGTAGACTTACTTCACCTGACATATCAATATTTTTTTAGGCAACAAAATCGCAGGGCAAACTATGGTAGATATGATAAAGACTGAGGAATCTGAGGTTGTGACGTCACAATTAGTGTTATTTTCTACACAAATAATACCAAACTTTTAACTTAAGTATCTCCTAAATAGCTAAACGGAATCAAATGTTTGAATATTTTCTTCACCAATTTGTTTCTTTTAAAATCCTCTTTAATATAAGCACGACTTGCTTGACCCCTGAACCAATCAATACGTTAAGGATCCCAATAATGCTTTAGATAAGTGTGTGAAAGTGGTTGCGTAAAGATTTACTCTTAAACTTTGTTTGATAAACCAATGTTTTCTGGATTGTAAACGAATTTGGTGACGAAAATGATGATGAAGGGGACTGTCGATTGTTATATCCATGTGGTGTGTGTCGCTGAGTTTTTTAATAATATTTTCATTTGTCTGTAATTCGTTTTCTGGTTTTTCTTAAACAGGACCATGTGCATCGTTTCCCTTCAGCCACACCATTAGCAGTATTCAGTATCTCCAGTAAGTATATAACTCGGATATAACACTCCACCTTTTTTCGCAAAGTAACAATAAATTTAGACCTCTGTTCTACAACAGGGCGGATTGAAAAAGTGTGGAAAGCCTCATTTTTAAAGCACTAGGTAGACAACACTACACTTCTCATACGTGAAATGTGTAAGTTGCAGGCATCCATCAGTCCATTCCTTTGGGAACGTTAGGTGACCTTTGCCACAGCTCCCGTACAATTTGTAGAACTACGGGACCGGAGTTATCTAGTTATGGAAATTTGTTATTTGAAGTTCGCCATTCTGCCATTGATGATGGTTAGAACGTCTTTTCTAGAGTCCCCACTTTAAGAAATCGTTGTCACCGATTGCTTTCATTAAAACAAAACATTTTGAGCTGTCCGTTTTCCATACATTTCGGTTTAGCTTTATATCCAAATCTTACAAATCTTAAAAAAAGATATTGTTTTCAAAAATTCAAATTCTAAAAATGCGTAGTTTCTCATTGGTCAAAAAATTTCTTTAAATACTAAGGTATGCCAATCAATTACCGTGCTGGAATACAATGTACATTGCCAAAGTGACGTCACTAGTATGTATCATTGAAATTTATTTGTAAAGTTACCAGCGATTCTTAGGACTCTTTAAATATTGCTCTTTTCAACATTTAACGTAGACTTAAAACTGTGGGTAGACAGGTAGAGGCAACGGAACATGCAGCACATTGTCAGTAGATCACCAACAATGATTGCCATAATCAGATAATGACACATTTCAACTGTTCAAAGCCCGTTTGACATATCGAGGAATTTCTTTGAAATTACTTGAAGATATATTGGTATTCATAGAAGCAGCATAAACGTTCATTAAAATGTATTAAGTATTGACCCATTTGACTGTTCGCCATTCATACATCATAAGTCAGCAAGTTAAGCATATATTGAAAATAACTCAATCTTTGATCAGCCGTGACTGGGAAACTAGAAGACATTCTTTATCAAAATTGATTTAGAAACAAATAAAAAAACAAGAATTTTAATGATAGGGTGAAGACGTAGACAGACGTTCGTAGACTTTAAAGGAGCTTTAAAGAAGTTCAAGAAGCTTTCGGTCAAAAATTAAGAAATCGGCGTCTTTGTCTACAATAAATTCATTAAAAAGAAAATTCCCATGGTTTTATTTCGTAAAATTTTATTTTTTGTGTGTAAATTTGTAAATTTCTTAATTATTTCCCAATTGCATTTTAAAGTTTTTGTACAGCATGATGAATTCGTGTTTGATGATGTCATAGAGGCAATTCAAATGCAAATGTGTATGTATTTCTTTGAACGTTAATTGGTTGTTTCTGTAAGATTAGAAACAATTTTACAAAAGTTATTGAAGTAGGGTATATTTGGCAATGTATACAAATATCTTTCATCATTTTATTTTTCAAACAGGTTTTACTAATAAAAAAGGATGATAGATTTTCATGAAATACATACACTTGTGTTGCTGTGTTGTCATACTGAGCCTTTTCCTATTCGTTTATTGGCATTTTTTGTAAACCTTAAAATTTAAATATCTCCTGGTAGAAATAACACATCAACATGATTTTTGTACTAAATTGTTTCTAAAATGTCTTTCTTTCTTAATAATGGTTATGAAAAAACATGAAAATATTTGTTTAAAGGTCTATGGACAAGCTGGTGTGACCAAACGTTTTATGTTCTACTACGAACCGAAAACAAATCATTTTAATTCTGAATTTTTCAGTCTTTGAATTTTGGAAATAGCATGTGTAGTTTTCAAGTTATGAGTAATCAAAGTTTGAAAATGCATTATTATATTGAAAAAATGTGATGTATGAACAGGAACACACCTCAAAATGCTTTTGTTGTTCTATATATTTCTTCCCTTAATTCATACCATGAAAATGATTTATTTAGCTTGAGGTTGGTAGGGTATGGTAAAACCTAGTCATAAGAATTGTCTTTTCTATTTCAAAGAGAAATGGCAGAGATATATAAAACAATGGATTTACATAAGAAATTAAAGCCCATGTATCAGTCTATACATTACAAGAGTAACACAAAACTGTGCCCATATAGCACAAGAACATCAACAAGCTTTAAATGGGCTAATTTGTAAACGTTTTTCATGACTAATTTGGCAATCTTCATGTATTTAAGTGGATTTAAATCAATGTATAGCTAATGTTGCCTCCACCTGTTCATATACCTTTCAAAATTTACATCCACATCAAAGCTTATCAATACCATCACGTGTACGAAACGTGTGTTTGAATATTCTAGAGACATTTTGAACGAGTTGAAAAGCTGATCAGTTGATGATGCATGGTGCCGTCGTACTGTTGTGTTGTTGCCACTATGCATATGGAACAAAACTTGACTTTGAACCTTGAATGCTGCTTTATGGTGACTAGAAATTCAAAAGTATTAAGTGGGTACAGCCTAAATCACTTCTCAAAAATTAGCTGTAAAAGAATTAGCCTCAAAATACTTTGTTCTGCATGCTATTTTGTTTGCCAGTGTGATAGTAAATTTTGTCCCCCGTAAATCTGGGCCTTCCACCGCTCTCTCTCTCTCTCTCTTGAATGATTAGTAACGAATGTGCTGTTCTTGGCTTGATGCAGTATAAGTTTATATCTGAGAGACCAGACAAATTTTCAGACAAATGTTCTAATGTTTAAGAAATTTGATACACATTGAATATACTCATTTGGTTATACTTTTCCATTTCACACAGCCTATCAAACGACAATCTTTTATGTGCTCTTTCTGAAAATTGCGGGGCATCTCATCCAGAAATTGCAGAGAAGATACCGCTAGGTATTTCTTTTGACTTGCCGTGTTATCCTACCGAACGCTGGTATTGACGACATAGATGATCCTACAGTCCTAGCGCTGGAAAAGTTTGTGCAGAGATAACATCCGAGAAATCAACAGATCAATAGCAGTTAAAAGAACATATTAATCTACAATTCAGCCGTTTATTTGAAACATTGGGGTTTTTCTTACAATATTAGAAAGATCGTGGATTAACTATATACCTCGGAGCATAAAAGAGAACTTTCACATACTTACATATTTGATGTTTCTAATGATTGCATTTGGTTGCAAACAAGCACACCATAATGTTGTCTGTATTTTCGTATTTTAATTCTGATGTTTCGCTTCAACCCCCTAGCAAACCCAGGGCGCTCCACCACACGCCCACTAAAGTCACCCTTAATTGGGACAAACCTGTTAACTCAGAAAAGTCTACAATAAAAGGATACACAGTGACAGCTCATAAGTTTGTCACAGCAAAATTTGTCGATGCTCCAACTA
>JAIGNY010003483.1:52500-75000 GCA_020152595.1 Chiridota heheva
GTCTCGCTGCATGCGAAATTTTACCCAACAAAAAAATTTTGTAACCATTATTTAAATTTTATCAGACTATGCAAATTGTATCTTATCAGACTCTGAGACACATGACGCAAGCAGGTCTGACAATGGATTGATATAATGATCAGGCACGATTATCTGTCTGTGTGTTGCAACCTTAAGTGTTTTGCTTTTAATTACAATTGAGTATACAGTCCCTTCCAAAGCACTTTGGTGTTAATTGGGAGGGAAAGGAAGGGGGCAGTGACGCAGCTAGACTGTTTGCAAAGGGAGGTGTAATCATAACAATTTCCTAATCCATGATATCCCACTTCCCCCAACCTCCCCGTTAAATTTGTAAGGAAATGTTGGAAATAGGAGTAACAGTCATAGTAAAAACTAGAGAAAAAAAAAATCTTATCTAGGCGTAACCTACTGAAAAATAAAACCGATGTTTTTATCAGGATGACATTGGGTTCTTCCATCCCCCTTCATATATATATATATATATATATATATATATATATATATATATATATATATATATATATATATATATATATATATATATATATATATATATATATATATATATATATATATATATATATATATATATATATATATATATATATATATATATATATATATATATATATATATATATATATATATATATATATATATATATATATATATATATATATATATATATATATATATATATATATATATATATATATATATATATATATATATATATATATATATATATATATATATATATATATATATATATATATATATATCCTCTCAAAATACAAAAACCCAACCCCACTAAGAAATGCAATTGCCCAGAGCCCCGCAGCATGCCCCTGCCTGGAGAATGCTTGGCCACCGCCATTGTGTACAAGGCAGTAGTACACCACAATAACACAAGCCACTCATACATAGGCATGAGCGGGAGTTCTTTTAAATTGAGATATAACAACCACACAAAAATTTCCGAAATAAACGTTATGCTAATGATACGGAGTTATCGAAGTTCATATGGGACCTCAAGGACAGCGAAGAAAGTTACTCAATTAAATGGTCGATTGTGAAACATTCAAATACAGCCCGCAGAGGCACTTCCGCACAATCTACCTACTGTGGTGTAGCGGTTATTATACCTGTTTACAGACCACGAGGCCCCGGGTTCAATCCTGGGGTGGGTAGACACGCCAGTGCACCACAACTGGTTATCAAATGCCGTGGACATTGACTTGGTTGTCGATGTTATGTCTGTCCGTACGTCGTACCTGTGTTCTCGTCCGGGTCGTATTAAGCGTTTCGTGATAGCATTTGTACTATCATAACCGAATACGCAGGCGACGACCCCGTCATTGTAATTGTGTGTTCAACTCTCTCTCTCTTCACTTCCGCACAATGCAGCTTATGCTTAAAAGAAAAGCTCGCAATTGTCTCTTCTATCTCAAGAAAAGAGAACTTGCTCAACAAAAGAACAGAGCTGGTATCGAAATGCCGTCACCAAGGTGCGCTGAAGCATGCAAGACAAAGAGGGCCAAGCTAGGTTTATGTTTAGTACCACACTTGCCTGATGAACGCGAAAGGGCGTGAAACTTAAAGTAGCAAGTTTAGATTCGTTATCATTAATATATATATATATATATATATATATATATATATATATATATATATATATATATATATATATATATATATATATATATATATATATATATATATATATATATATATATATATATATATATATATATATATATATATATATATATATATATATATATATATATATATATATATATATATATATATATATATATATATATATATATATATATATATATATATATATATATATATATATATATATATATATATATATATATATATATATATATATATATATATATATATATATATATATATATATATATATATATATATATATATATATATATATATATATATATATATATATATATATATATATATATATATATATATATATATGATTGTTACCGCCCACCAGGGGGCAGACACCAAATATGATTGAGAGTTACTGTACAAATATGAATGTGATGACGCTTTTTATTTTCGCCAATAAAGGCGGGTGTTTGTGACATATCAATAGTGATATAATAGTAAACAATTGCGCGGGAAAACGAGTTGCAATTACATGATTGCTTTCAAGGTCCACTGAAAGTCTCGCTGCATAATTATTGCGAAATTTTGCCCCCCAAAAATATTTCCCCGTAATTAGTGTTTGACACCTGTTGATTAGAATAGCACAAGTGTTTAACTATTATCTAAATTATTATTAGACTATGCAAATTGTATCTTATCAGACTTTTAGACAAATGACGCCAGCAGGTCTGCAGACAATGGATTGATGATGATCAGGCACGATTATCTGTCTGTGTGATGCAACCTTAAATGTTTTGTTTTAATTACAATTGAGTATACAGTCCTTTCCGAAGCACTTTGGTATTAATTGGGAGGAAAAGGAAGGGCAGTGACGTAGCTAGACTTTGTTTGCAAAGGGTGGTGTAACCATAATGATTTCCTAATCCATGCTATCCCACTTCCCCCAACCTCTCCGTTAAATTTGAAAGGAAATGTTGGAAATCATGGAGTAACAGTCGGAGTAAAAAGTGAAGAAAAAAACAATCTTATCTAGGCGTAACCTTCTGAACAATAAGACCGATTGCTTTCATCAGGATGACATTGGGTTCTTCCCTCCCCCCTTCATATATATTATTGGTTACCGCCCACCAGTGAAATATCACTCCGCGGTCTCTGGTCCAACATATAATGAATATCTATTGTGCAAATTGGAATCTGCCCAAATTTTCTTAAATTTTGTAAATTACCACTTGGGGTGGGGGTGAAGTGGTGTGGGGTGGGGTGGGGGTGCGGTGCTTGTTCCTTTTGTCACGCTACTGGGGAGGAACAGAAGGGCATTTTACCTTCAGCGGTGGAGGATGATAGTTGTCAAAACTTTCAGAACAGGGTTTTTGGAGCCGGGGTATGTATTTTCATAAACCTTTTGTACGGGTTGCCACCCTCATTTCCCATGGGAATCGGCGTAGCCATTTGGGGGTTAACTAAGTTGAGAGGTTGAATAAGTGGGGTAAGAAATGAAGGGGGTTTAATTTGCATATCCTTTATTCAGTTTTTAAAATGTGTGGGTGTGGGTTGCTGCCCCATACCCTTGGCCACGCCACTGTCCTTGGATCCCGACGTTCCTTCGAACTCTCTCCCACGTTTTTGACGCTGGCATAAACAATCGCGACTCGACTGCAATTTTTTGCCTCGCCGCTGGATGCAGTCTAAATTGAGTTGTGCCAGGACCATCAACCAACGTGGGGTCGTATCATGGTCTGCTCGGCTCAGTTTATTTGTTCCATTTTTAAAAGATTCTAACTTTATTTCAATGTGTTGCTTGTGCCTTTTTTTTGTGTACACTTGCCATTGTACACGTATTAACTTCCAAGTTCAGACCATTCTGCCAGAATTTCTCTTAAAATCCCGAAATTATTAGATACTTGCTATAATGTTAAGCGTATCATTTGTGTAAAAGAACATATTTTCCCGCTCAAATAAGGCAGAACGGGGTTTCCCATCAGTTTTGTTTCTTTTCAGAATGGCTAATATCATATCTATTACCTTGATCTTCCTATACAACATCTCAACATGTTGCAATGAAATGAAGGTGGAATGGGGGCAGCATGACACTGTCGCAATAAGACATATCAGGGATTTTCCGGCTCTCTGAGAATAGAGCATCCATATATATATATAACGCCGCTTGACGCGTCGACGATGCATTGTATATTAACGTACAGGCATGCTACTAATGCTCATTCACAATTCTTACTACTGGTTTGAGGTGTAGCAAAAGAAGCAACGCCCGGCAGGAAGAAGAAACCGCGGTGTCTACAATTTTTATTAGGTAAGCTGTTCCTTTTTAGACTTTGTCAGTCATCGTTTAGGGTGCTGTGACGCGTTATCAGGGAGCAGCTGCCAGTGCAGAGCCCCCGACACAGGTTTCACATATTGAAGGTGGGGGAGGGGGAGGGAATGTTCCGTGCCAATGGCGTCGGAGGCTTTTTTGAGGTGTGCGTGTGGTAGGTATATTTGGTCTTGCAATACTCCAGATATATTTGCAAGCAGTTATGCGCAGGAGTCCGTCGTTTTGAATGATTGAATATAGGCCTAAAGTAAACTTGGTTGTCTGGATATAACAGGCACGTGGAGGGAAGGGAAGGGTGGAGGGGGAGGGGGGCGTGCAGAAAAGATCTTCGCAAAATTTTGCGACAGTTCCTTTTCTGGATTATAGTTTTGTTAACGTCAGCTTGTAAACGTGATTATCTCAAGAATTGCACATTCAATTTCAAATCGTATTTTGCATGTACAGGATGTAGCTGTAGATGTTTTCAGTGTTGACACTGACAGCATGTATATTTATGACGGGTAGGACTTAATGTAAAAATATTGTACTGTTCCAAAGTGGGAGGAGCTTTTCTTTCGTTATATGAAAGACCTTTGTATATATTCATGGATGCACCTGTTACATCTATACTGGTTTTCATTTACTATATCATGATTCTCCTTATCATCATTAAAGGTGAAATGCATGAGTAACGATATCGTTTTAGATTTCCACAAATCTATGCAATTTATCTTGAAATTAAAAATAGTATTTCTTCACTCCAACCACATCTTGTAAGATTTCTTTGATACTGATGTGAATAAGTACAATGAAAGTTCCTTTGTTTATTGTCCGTACAGTCCAGAAGCATGCCTATTAATAGGAACATTTATAACACGAGAATATTGAAGTCATGCAGCCATATTGTTCAGTCCGGTAGCATGCCTATTAATAGGAACATATATAACACACGAGAATATTGAAGTCATGCAGCCATATTGTTCAGATGTCGCGATAAAATGTCATAGTTTTTAATTTATGTACTTGAAATATTAAAAATCATTGTGTTGAAAAAAAATTGAATTTTTAGAATGGCTGTTTCGCGCCAAAAAGCCTAGCTATGTTGTCTATTTTATCTAATTTTTCGAAAACAGCGTGGTTCACATATCAAATGGGAGTAGAAAAGTTGTACCCATGACAGTAATGAAGTTATTTTCATAAGTTTTAAATTTCCACTGGAAAGGATATTTTCCCAGACGTATTTCAAATTTTAAAAAGTGTAACATTGCATAAAGCTTTAACGTTATAATAGCAAAGGATCATGGGAAATATCACAAAATGGCGGCTTTCATGTAGCAAAATGTTCCCATTAATAGGAACATTTGATCCCATTAATAGGCATGCTACCGGACTGCCGTATACTAGAATAATTGTTATCCGAGGACAAATGTTGATAAGAATGTCACTTTTCAAGTTGAATTGCATTACTATTGGAACAATTTAATTAAAAGTGCATTACTTTTTACTGTCTTAATGCGAAAAAATTACCAGTGACTGCGCTTAGGGGAAATTTACCCCCACGAGATCATTCTCCCCCCCCAAAAAAATTTGGTAAAGTGACATATTTTGTACGATTTATATAGACTTGCCCCCCGTGAGACAAGATTGCACCTCTCTTACCCCATGACCAAAATCTTGGCGCCGTCACATGTGTTGATGCCTTTTGTTTTTCCAACATTGGTATAGCAGCCGTTCTGTGTAAAAAAGTAATTCAAATATGATTGAAAAATTCAGAAGAAGTTGTCACCATCAATTTTGCGATTGATATTTATTGGCCCGCATGCAGACCACACTAAAAATGGTGATGACCAGTAGCGGCGCCAGGGTTTTGACAAGAGCTGGCAGTTTTGTTTCTTGGACAAGGGAGGGGGGGGGGAGAGACCTATAAATATGTCTCTCTTTTCTGAGGGGCAAGTGAGGGAAAGCGATTTCGTGGGTGGGGATAATGTCATTCATCTATAGCCATTATCTTTTACTTGCTTGGTCTGCCAAAATATGGACAATAAACAATTTACAATAATGGGTCAATCTGAAGTTGGACCTAGTGGGCTATTAATACGGTGACTTCTCATTTAAAGGGAGATGGGAAAAAGGAGAGAGGGGGAAGGAATTGAACATAAAGGAAAGTAAGAATTAAAATTGAAAGGAATAGTTTTATTGGGATACATGAGTGGGCGGCACATTATGTTGGAACCCCCACCCTAAAATGTCTTTTCTTTACTATTGAAGAAGAACCGATACTAAAATAAATCAATTTTTTCAAATTTGTTTATTTATCTTGCACGGTTTTAAGTCATATTAGGCATATGTTAAGCTCGGGCCTGGTCCACATGAGATAACGTCCTAAATGAAACCGACTCTTCAGCAGTTTTAGTAAACAATGAGTATCTTTACTTACAGGAAGAAGTTGGTTCAAGCGGATTAAACTTTCCCACTGAAGTTGTCTCCAAACTGCTGAAGGTAATTTCACACTTTCCGTCATCTTTGTGTTAAGACTGTATTCTCCTTCACAACGTGGGAGGAGGAAATGAGCGGTATTTTCTTTTTCCACAAAGTAGGGTAACCTAGTACAGTAGTAGCAGGATATTTCAAAACCCTATGCATTACAAGTCCCTGTCCCCCAAAGATTAAGGCCCTGGTGAAGACCAGTTGTGGCTCCTCCCTCCTCCTAAAACACACACACATTGTTTGAGGCAAACCCAATTTACTTTCCAGAAAAATGAGAACAAAAATATTAAGATGACAGAAGGCAAAAATCATTTCAGGATTTTGGCACCCACTTTTGAAAATTATTCCGCGCCAATGTAATAGCCTATTAATATGTAATTGGTAGCTTAGATGGAGCTTATACGACTTGGCTAGTCTATAAATCCGTTAAAAGTGTTTTTGTTTACAATCAAGATGACAATCCTATCGGATTAGGATGTGATAGAAGGTAGTATGAATGCAAGACAATTTCTGGTAGTATTAGGTAATTTGAGGACCCTTTGTGATAACCCCCAAACCGTATTCTGTAGTTCTGCACACCAGGATCCAACTTTTTTATCCGCCTAAACGATTTTCATGCAGTCCTATAAAACAGCTCATAGTCATAGTAGCTATATCCAACTAAAATCAACAAATATAAATAGGAGGTGAAATTTGGACCTAATTATGAGAATATCGTTTTAGACGTGTTTATTTAGATTTATATCTCTGTCAGTGGCGTAGCCAAAGGGTGGGCACGGGAGGGGGGGGGGAACGCCCCACCAATATTCCTCAGTATTCAATTTGTATCGGTTCAAAATTAGTACCGTCCGTCGGCAGGGGCCATATTTTGTATCCAGTAGGTTTATTTCTGGTACTTGCCCTACCAATATGGAAATACTAGCTACGCCACTGTTCACTGTCATTGTATGTTCTTCAGATTTCAAGGTCAATAGGCTAACTCCGATTAGAAATTATCATGACGACTACTTTACTGACTTGAAAGTTTCTATTGTATGGCTCCAAACATGCCAAAGTCTCCTGTTGCAGTAAATGTTAAAGCGGGAATCTCGCCCCAAGCATATTAATTGGTGCGCCACGAGTTAATCTGATACATGCAAGTGACGTTATTTCCGCGGCATTTATTGATTGGCTTTTCGGTGTTTCTGTTAATATTTCCACCAATCAGAAACCAATTGTATTGTATAATTATCTCCTTGCATAATTATCTTACTACGTTTGGTTATAAACAAATAGATTTGATTAAACCATGTAGTATGCCATGGTGAAGAACAATAATATTCCGGATATTCCAGAATTTTATTTAGTCACATAAAACAATTATTATTTGCTTAACGAAAGCTGTTACCAGTTTGAAAGATCCCTCTCTTCTAAAGATCACAAAAACCCTTACTAGTAATTTAGTAACCCTGGACAGCTGCAAGTTTTAATAGACTTTTGGAAGTTATAAAGGAATAAATAACTCCTGTGTCTACTGTGGGTTCAACGTCTATATTTCGAGAAATTCGTCTTGGAAGTTGTTCAGTAGTACATGTAGTATAACACGGAATGACGTCACCGACATGAATACTATGTCCCTAGAAGTAAGGGATATTGCGTATCTTTAAAAGAGATAGGTCTGCCGGACTGGTTAGGGGATCATCAAAAACGACGGTTACGGATATTACATTTGCGTTTTTTTGTTCAAAGTTTGATTTATGCTGCAAAGAAGTTACTGGTTTGTTGGGTCCCGCAATTCTACCGGTTACCCCGGCAACCCCATTCAATGAAAATGACGCTATACCTTGCGCCTATACCTTGCGATGATACCAATCAGAAAAGAAAAGGATGACATCCGCATATGCTTTCGAATTGTTTTTCTTTATACCCAAGGTTATAAACTACCGCTTGTGAAGCATTTACGTTGTTAATGGTCTATCAGCATGAGATGTCTTGAAAGTCGTCGTTGAGGACATTCTGAAATTCATAAAAAAGTGTGGTAAGTGTTTTCCTTTTCATAATCTTTAAATGTGTTGCTGGTTGAAAGTCTCAGGTATGGATTAACTTATGCATGCCAAAGTCTTGTAGACTTTGCAATGAGTGCATGATTTATATAACTGTATAATAGCGGCTTAATCGTATTCAAAGGCTATCGTGATAAAAACGTGGGGGCGTTTGGCCAATCAGTTTAAGTGACTAAAAGTGTATAATGGACCATTGTCTTTCGACCAATGAAAACACACGAATCGAATATTTAAGTGTAATCTATTAGATTTGGCTGTTAGGTTAACACAAGACTTAGGGTCAGTCTTAAAAACGTTAATTCCAAAATCGTAAAGGTCAAGCATCGTGATTAATCCTATACAGATAGATATAAATGATAATGAGGAACGAATATTATCCATAAAAATATTCTTCAGCGTTTCTACAATATTCATTTTTAATTAGTTCAAAATATTTTCACACTATACAATCATAACTGGGTCGCCATCTCGTCCACACGCCATCAACATATGACGGAATTCTGATTGTGTGCATTAAGTTTACGTAGGCAGGTAGGTTGATAGGCTTACTCTGAACTAGTCTTTATTAGCTGTTAAACAAAAGGTCTTTGCAGCATTAATAGCAAGCGCTGTATGTGCTTTGGTTCAAACTGATAATAGGGTTTAACTGTGTAAGTCGCAATGCATCCATCGTTATCTCGTCTCTCAATTGAATTCAACTGAACGTTGCTTTACTGGTGGAACTACGTAGGGAACCCTTTAACGTTATTTATGGGTCATCAACTACCAGTTCTGACCAAAAATTGTTTAATTTTAGAGCAAGTATCGAAGTAAAAGTCTGTCACAAATTCATTTAATAATTGTTAGTCTTCGTTTTGATATAGACAGTTCGGGAGCAGCCCGAAAAACTGGGTATTTTGAAATACCCAAGAAATTGGATACTTTTATGTATTACGTTATCGCATGAGCCTACACAATTGACTAGCCCACACTAAACATATGGGGTTTCTCATTTGCCGCTCCGGATTGTCAAAAGTTTTATTGGATATCCTGAAATTTTGGAGACGTATTGTAAATAGATATTCAAAATATTTTGCCGCTGTTTTTTGAAATTAACGGTTGCCTTTTTCAGAAAATCAATATAATCTGTTTTGTTCATTTTTTCAAAAAGGGACGATGAATTTTTAAAAGCAGCAGCAAAATATTTTGAATATCTATTAACTATCCGTTTCCAAAATTTCAGAAAATCCATTGAAATATTGGACAATTCGGAGCGGAAAATGAGAAACCCCATATGTTTAGTGTGGGCTAGTCAAATGTGTAGGCTCATGCGATGACGTAATACTTAAAAGCACCCAATTTTTTGGGTATTTCAAAGTACCTAGTTTTTCGGGCTGCTCCCGATCTAATAGACACCGACAAAAATAATATGACTTCAATGAAACAACATGCATACCCCTTGATAATATCATAGTTGATTAAGTGTCTTTTACGCTGGTCTTAGGATATTCTTAAACTCCTATGTAATAAATTCTGTTACAATATTACTTGGTCGAAATAATTACACAAATACTGACAAGTCAGTCAGCAATTGCTATTAAAGTGACGCCACTGGTATGTAGCAGATTTACCTGTGACGTAAACTTCTCAAATTTTCTTGGGGTGAGTGAGATGAGATTCCCTCTTAAACTTTAAGCAAACGCATTTTTTCCTTCAGAAATACACATTGGCTTTCTCTAAGCTATCTGAAGTCTATTCAGATTTTTCCAATATAAAACAATTCATACAGTTACAAAATGCATTTTATTTAAAAAGAACTACCGAGCATTCAGAAATATAACTCGTTATATTAAAGTCTCCGATGCATGATATATTAATTTGGCATTGAATGAGGAAAGCTTTTCATTCAACCATAATTATCATTTTATTTCGACTTGCATTTACGAGTAATCTTCTTTTGGTTTTAATTTCAGGAACCCCGGTGCCGATCAAGCTCTGAATTCTGGAAATCTTCCACCATCGCAATTGCTGTTAATGTATTTGTAACCAGTTGATGGGTAGCAGATTACTTGATAATCAAACTGTAGTTTAAATGTTTTTTGTAGAACACTAACAAACAGTCTTTCGCTATCCATTTTTAACGACTATTTAAAGCTTACTATCTGTGCTTAGTACCATGTTCAGCTCACGTTCTAAAAAGGAAAACTTTCCTACAAGTCCTCCTGCGGGACTTGTGACATATCAGTCTTCTCCTATGAGTGTAGCATTGGAATGGGACACACCAACGAGTATTGGAGATGACGTCACAATTGAAGGCTACAAGATTGTTATACAGTGCATCGAGGGCGAAAAAGAAATCCTATCGACACGGATTGACAATGATGGTGAAATCGTTACCGAAATTGACGACCTGGATCCCGAAACAGAATACCTATTTTCTGTTACGGCACTGTGCTCTAAAAACAGGGAGAGCGCCGAAAGCGACACAAGTGAAATCATATCTACAGGTATTGCTTCGAAACCACCAGGAAGACCAACTATATCTCAGACCTCTGCAACAAGTGTCTTGGTAAAGTGGACTGCACCGGGAATGGGAAGAGATAGCTTGCCAGTCGTAGGATACAAAATAATGTGCGAGGAAACCGAGACTGGTTTGGTCACAGAGGTCAATGCGGATGTAAAAGATCAATTAGAGAAAGAGGTTGGTGATCTTCATCCGGAATCTTCGTACAAATTCACGGTGAAGGCTGTGTGCAGCAAAGGAGAAAGCTCTGAGAGTGAGCCTAGTGAGGCATTAGAGCTAATGGAAAAAGTAAAAGACATACTTCTCCTCAGTTCGAAGATATTAAAAGATGGTTTTCCGGGAATTTATCAGCTCATACCAACAGCTACTACCAACAATAAGGAAGGGAATATCAGAAAGTGTCAAATTGGGTATCCGGTGGAGGGAGTGCCGGAGAAGGTTGTCATGGTTGTTGGAGCCACGGGAGCTGGGAAGACGACCCTCATTAACGGCATGATTAACTTTATTGTTGGAGTAGAATGGAATGATAAATTTCGATTTAAATTGATAGCTGACCAAGAAGAAGTCAAAATAAAGAATATGTCTAAAAGCCAGACTCAATGGATTACGTCATACACAATTCATTACAATGAAGATTATCAACTACCGTACACGCTTACTGTTATAGACACCCCTGGTTTTGGAGATACAAGTGGCATAAAACGGGATAAGGAAATCACAGATCAAATCAACACTTTTTTCTCAACCAAAGGTGACACTGGAATAGACCACATAGACGCCATTGGATTTGTCGTGCAGTCTGCACTACCAAGACTAACCCCAATACAAGTATTCATTTTTGATTCGATTTTGTCATTATTTGGGAATGACATTGCAGAAAACATATACCTCATGGTGACGTATGGTGACGGTGGACCCCCAGCTGTCTTAGCTGGTATCAAAGAAGCAAATCTACCATATCAAAAGTACTTCAAGTTCAACAATTCAGCTCTGTTTGCAAATAATGGCGAGATGTATCCTGGGGCGGCACTTGATGATGATGGCAATGACATCGAGTTTACAAAGATGTTCTGGGAAATGGGAGAAGATAGTTATAGGTCATTTTTCACAAGTCTAAACAGCGCAAAGAGTAAAAGCCTTCAACTTACACAGGATGTACTGCAAGAACGTCTTCGTTTGGAGACGTATCTAAAGGGAATACAGATGCAATTGCACATGAACATGACAACGCTTGAAAAACTGCGAACTGAGCAACATATGATGAGAAAACACGAGAATGACATCCACAGAAACAGGAACTTCACTTACACAGTGCAGGACGAAATCATGGTTCAAGAAAAAATACCAAAGGGGAGCTACACGACCAACTGTTTACGATGTAACTTCACATGTCATTATCCGTGCTATTTAGAGGACAAAAATAAGGAAGGATGTGTTGCAATGACTCGTGGATATTGCACTACATGTCCTAAGAGATGTTATTGGGATCTCCATAAAAACACACCATACAAGTTTGTAATCAAAAGAATTACCAAGACAAAGAACTACGACGAGCTCAAAAAGCGGTACGAAAATGCAGAGGGGATGAAAATGTCTACACAAGAACTCCTCCAAAAAGTGACTGAGGAGTTTGAATCAGTTCAGATATACACGCTGTATCTGATTGGTGAGATGAAAGTCAGTCTGGAGAGTCTAAATAAGATTGCCATGAAGCCTGATAAGATGAGTCACATTGATTTGGTTGAAAACCTCATCCAATCAGAAGAGAAAAAACACGATCTTGGATGGCAAGATAGGGCTAGAATGTTAAAGGCGTAAAGAGAGATGCACATATTTTGTTTACCGTGAGCACCAAGGATTTTGACTCATTTGATGACTTCAAAGAGCAGATCATACAAGAACGAAGGCGACAGAAATACAAAAGTATGATCATGGAACGGCGATATACTAAAACATACAGTAGTCTTTACGCTTTAGTTTTGCATGATGATTCGTAGTACAGAGGCACCAAAAGGGTAGCTAAAGCAGATGAACATGTTAATGGTTTTTCTGATATTATAATTAACTAGGTATATCAAGACAAGTATTGGCAGATAGTTCTTCTTAATTTCGAAATATTTTTAGCATAAAACCCTGCAACTTATAATCCCAGTGGATTTGCTTAAGATCATATACCAACAACGTCAAACTTAGGCTCCTTTAGCTTGCCTTTCGTCAGTTCATGGAAATATTTTGTAGCAAAACAAATTATCTTAGAGAGTAAATAAAAGTGTAGTTAATTAATAAAAATATATGTAAGAAGGACGATCATTTGATTTGTGGAGGAGTAGATAGGATTCTGGTTTAAATCCCGATTTATTGTCATTAAAATCAGTATTGACTTTCTTATAGTATAATAAGTTGGAAAAGGAGTTTAGCATTGTCTTTTTAGTAGTTCTCATATTATGCTTTCCTGAAATTATCAGCCGCAGGAAGAGTTAACTTACCAACTTCAAACGCGAGTGTATTGGTGTAATAGAACCAGTAACTGGATGTGTGAATAATCAAAGTGCCAAACAAGACTTAATTATTGTGCAAGTACAATGAATAAAGTGAATTTATTCTTTCGTTTTGGTTGATTGTTTAATTTAAAACAAAATTTATCGCATATGAAGTGTTGCGCTGAGGCTTTTCTTCCTTCAAAACAACACTTTTATAAATGCATTTTGATTGTATTATATCAATAATTTAATTGGTTTTACGTTTGTTAAAGTAGCCTTGCAAAGCTTATAGACAAAGGGCGACATGACTTTATCAGTTTAAAGATGTATCAATCGCGTATCATACTGACAAGTTCGTTTGCATGTATGATCTCTCTATTAGCTTGTTTACTTATATGGTTACATTCTGTAGTAAAACAAATCAGTAATACTTGTAGTTTTAATTGATTAATCATTGTTTAAGACTTTAATGACACTAGTTGCATTTGCAATCTTTTATTTGAAGAATGTGAGTGATATTTAGAATAAAGATTTCTGGGAAATTTTCAAAATGATGGGCCAATCTATAGTTTTTGACTAAAAAATCTAAATGTATTACCACTTAGGAAATCACGCCACATGCAGATAAAAGTAGCTGTGTAAATACGTATTGATAATAAATAAAATTATAAATTGTTTCTTAATCCTCGGCAATTGATATTTGAGGGATGCCAGCCGAATCCGACGCAGATTTTAAAAGTTTTATGTCACAATTTTCCATTTATTTAGGCCTACGGACGGAAACAAATTTCGATTTTTTTTCCAAAATATTTTGTAAATATATTGGTCATTTGATCAGCCAGTGGTAACTTATAAAACTTATTAATCAAAGATTGGAAATATAAGAATCTTATTAGGGCAACTTTCTGAAAACTTATTGTAGCGTATGTTTATCAACGTGCACGGTGCATGAAATCATACAATCACCAGTTAAGGAATAGCAACCAAAGTACAAGCAAAAATACGCTCTTGCTTTCTTACGTCCTCAGGCTTGCCTCTACATAACGACATCGTTCATATGTAAAACGAGCATTACTAACATGACAATAGTCCATTTCTTTTTCTTTTGTTTTCGTTTAAAAAGTATTTTTGAAAATATTCGACTGCTCATCATCAGGTCACAATGTCATATAGCGCCATTCGTGCAGGTTGGAAAATGAATAAATAGAAACTACCTTTCGAACAACACTTCCCTTCACTTCCAGTACGTGTAACAACACTTGTACATACTCAATTTGCAATTCAACAAACAATTTAAGGGTTCTCTTATAATACTCTAAACTTAGTAATGACACTGTTTGTTTGTTTAAAACCACCCATGCAGTGTCATTGAAACTGCTATTAAAGGCGATCTATCGTGATTAAAATGTGACGGCATACATTTATATTCCAAAACGATTCTCATTAGCCTTTAAATGTAAATGTCCTATTGTGTTTTGACCAATCAAAACGCACGAATTTACCTCTACGTTAGAGACGATAACTAGCCTTTTACAATTCAACATTCCCGAACAGGAGATACTGAAGACTGTTAAAGGGGGTATAAAGTCTGGCTTTTTCTTCATTTAAGTTCCTGATGATAGAAATAATAATTATAAGTCATCTGAAGAAATTTCACGTCGTACAAAGCAATTTGGAATATTATAATTTATTTAAACATTAATTCATTCAATATAAACGTACATGTGAGCGGCCATGTTGTTCATACGCCGTCTAATGAATGATGTTATACACCCGGTGCAGGAATATATATTAATGTATTTCTGTCTATTTCAATTCTATTTTCAATCTATTTCAAATGTTCTAACTAAGATATAATTTTGTATTTGCTTGGGTCTGTGAATTTTTATTTGTGTATGATATGTAATGATTCAAACTTGTAGAATTCGATGTCCAAAGATAATTCTAAAGAAATACATTAAGTGCGCTAACACATAGGGTAAATCAAAAGTCACCCTTATATTCTGTAAATAGTATTTTGAGTATCGTGTATTCAGTTATTGCATGAATAACAAGATTTAAGATTTTTCACTTTGCATCCTTGTATATAAATCACCATTCATATTTGAGATGGATGTCACATTTACTGATTAACATATTGTTATTAAACAGTTAAAAATGGTATGCACAATATGAACACATTTGTTTTGCTTTTCTTCTTTCAAAATCTATCATTTTTACCACCACTCCCTAATATCTGACTGTGCACTTCCAGGTCGTACACCACTTTCAATGACTGGATGTTCAGTGGGGTCATAGTTCTATAGTACTACTTGCCTCCTCCGAAGCATGTATGTGTGTGTGGGTGCGTGTGTGTGATTGTGTGTATGTGTGTTGCGCCCACCCGCATCCTCAATCTTCTATTCGACAATTCGATCCAAAAGTTTTCTTAAATACTCCAAAGTGCATTCTAAAGATACTAGTTGTCTGGTCACAATACTTTGTATTGTAGAATACAAAAGGCAAATTGTTTTAGATATAATTTTGATCCATAAGATTTGTGTCAAATTGCAGCCAACAAATAGGTATTTTAAACAGTCAGGGTGCCCTACAGTCTGCTAAGTGAGAGTAACTACATCTGATTTCTTAAATAAAAGTAGTGTTGAGAGAGGAGAAAGTGTAAGCGATCATTTTTCGTCAAAAAGTGTTCACAGTTGATTGGTTGATGAACATATTTAATATAACCTGCCACATTTGTGCATTTTTTTCTCAAAAAGAGAAGCAGTTCTTACATTCCAATTCTATTGATGTAAGTTTAAGTGGGACAAATGTGTGGCTGACAATTTAAGTGATAAAAGTACCAATTTTTTGAAAACGCTTCAGACCTGAGAAACTACTTGAAAAAGTGTTCTTGTTTGAGAAAAACGACTAACATTTTAGCGATGTTTATTTAATCTCTCAAGCGTTTAAAATAAAACTGAAATGGCGCCACACGTACCTCACATAGCCCCTTCCTACTAGAAGGTAGAAAAATTTTTTGGCGGCTTGATGATCACTCTTCAATTTCGATCCTACACCCCACTTTTCAGCAGTGCATTTTTCGTTGTGTCCAATAAATAGCTGTTAAAGTTTGATAAAAGCAAACTTTCTCTAAAAGTTACAAAAGTGTGTGCGTACATATGCGGTTGAGATTGTTTGTTAAAACAACCCCCTTTCATAAGACCGCTTCATCTGTCATTGATTCTGTGATTTAAGCAGTTGAATGCATCTGAAATTCTTATATGTACTAGAAGACTGGTGAGGGAAACAGGAGAAGTTCAAATATATAATTGCGTTATAGAAATTGATTGTGAAATATTTCCCGTCCAGGAGGCAATAAGGGTGACATATTGGAACAGTGCGCCGAAGTAATTAAAACATTGAATAAAGTTCAACGACTTCTTTTTAGACGTATGAATTCCATATTGTGTTCCAAATGTAAAGATGTTTCTAATGAAAATATGGCGGGAGCCAATTGCAAGAGAGCAATCTTTCATGACACGTGGAACGTGTAAATGTCCAGTTTTTATACAGTCTCTTATAAAAATAAATTTAAAAAGATAGGCAACATATAGTTTTCATCAGCATTCTATGAACTTCAACATTTGTGTAGAACAATAATGATAATAGTAAAGATATATTTTTGTTGTATTTCAGGTATCTGCTGTCGTGTCTATCTGCGAATCTCTTGGATAGCTGAACCAGCGGCAAAAATGTATCATTACTACGTGTTGGCAAACTTTCCTTTTAGGAAGCCATATTTATCAGCTTACTTTAAATCATATCTGGACAGGCTCCCGAACTTAACTTGCTTCTCCGGTTTTTTGCTACTTTGTGGGAATATGTTGTAAATCTTTGGTATCGAAACCAAAGATAGTTATGGAAAGCACCAGGAACACCAAAAATTATAGCCGCCGGACCTCAAAGTCTTAAGATGTCTTGGAAAGAACCAAAACACGTTCAAAGTAAGGAGGGAATTCGGGCTTACCGAGTAAGAATTCACAATTTGTCAGGAAATAAGGAACGCATTGTTCAAGCAGATGAGACAGGCGGAAATTCTAAACGACAAAGGATAGAGTTGCATGACCTTAAGCCTGGGTACAAATACCGTTTCGTCGTGTCAGCAATCTGCGGTAAACACGGAGAAAGTAAGCCAAGTAAAATGAGCAACATCATTGTCCCAGAACATTCATGCGATCCCCCGGGAAAACCAGACGTCCGTCAGTTGTCTACCGACAGTGTTCATTTAAAATGGACACCCCCCCGTAATAAAGGAAATGGCGTCACAATCGAAGGGTATAGAGTAAGATTTTATAGCAGTGCGTCCAAAAGATGGCACGAAGGAAGGCGTCTGCCTGATACTACCTCAGCGGAGATAGATAACCTCGATTGCAGAGTGAAGTACAAGTTCACAGTGAAGGCTGTTTGTAACAAAGGTGAGAGCAATGACAGTGAATCGAGTGACGAAATTCTCATAAAGTTTCGACCAAAAGATGCTTTCGCTACAACTCAGAGATCATTAGCCATGCAGTACCGCCTGTGTACTTACTTAACCCCAACGAGGAGACAAACCACACAGATGACACACACAACCTTCGAATGTGTGAAATCGGCTCTCCTTCTAATTGTCATAAAAACAAAGTGATGATAATCGTTGGCGCAACTGGGGCAGGCAAAACAACACTCATCAACGGCATGATAAACTACATGGTAGGAGTGGAATGGATAGATAAATTCAGATTCAAACTTATAGCAGACGTTGCGGAAAACAAAAGTCAGTCAAAAAGTCAGACGCACTGGATAACCTCTTACACGATTCATCATCAAGATGGCTACCGGGTTCCTTACACGCTAACTCTGGTCGATACTCCGGGATTCGGTGATACAAGTGGATCAAACGAGATAAAGAAATTACAGATCAGATCAGAAACTTCCTCTCTCAAAAGGAACTTAAAGGAATAGACCACATTGACGCCATTGGGTTTGTTGCACAGTCAGCTCTGCCAAGGCTTACACCCACACAACAGTTTATCTTTGATTCTATACTAGCGTTATTCGGGAAAGATATAGCTAAAAACATATTCATGTTGGTTACATTTGCAGACGGGAATCATCCACCAGTGCTGGCTGGTATTAAAGAAGCAGGGGTTCCCTATGAGAAACACTTTAAGTTTAACAACTCAGCTCTGTTTGCTTCTAATGAAGAGAACGTCAAGAAGAGAGATCGGGCGGAAAAGGAAGACAACTTTGAACAAATGTTTTGGGAAATGGGACTAGACAGCTTTGGGTCTTTGTTTGATGTTTTGAACAAAACTCGAAGCAAGAACTTGGACTTGACAAGAGAAGTTCTCCAAGAACGTTTTGGTTTGGAAAGGACTCTTCAAGATTTGCAACGTTTGATTAAAGATGGCTTTGATAAAATCGAACAATTAAGAACGGCCCAGTCAGAATTAGACCAACACAGAAAAGATGAATTGAAGTATCAAGATTTCACAACAACTCTTGTGAAAGAAGCTTCTCTTACTGTCCCGGTAGCTGTTGGAACCTATACAACGAATTGCCTCAACTGTAACTTCACTTGCCATTATCCGTGCCCATATAGTGACGACAACGCGAAGGTTAGCTGTATAGCAATGGTAAATGAATATTGCACAATTTGTCCCAAGAAATGCCATTGGTCCTCTCACAAGAACATGAATGTGAGATTTCAAATTCAGAAAACGGAACAAAAGCAGGATTCGGAGGACTTAAAACAGAAATATCAGGATACAATCAAAGAAAGAGAAGACACTGAAGAGTTCGTTGGTACTCTTACTTCAGAAATTAAAGAAGTGACAGAGCAGGTGAAAAAACTGGCAGAAGATGTGAAGAGACGATTTGAGCGTCTAGAGTTGATTGCATTGAAACCTAATCCACTGAAATCAGGAAAATATATCGATCTCCTTATTGATACTGAAAAGAAGACGGCAAACGAAGGATGGCAATCCAGAGTAGAGCAGCTACAAGATCTAAGACATCAGGCAAAAATTATGTTCCAAGCAACAAAAGACAATTATGATCCTTTTGCTGAGCCGCAAGAAACGGAAGAAGATCAGATGTAGTTTTCTTCAAATAAGGAATATAGTTTCAAGATCTTCTGAAGAGAAGTTGATCAATGGACGATAACTCCTTAGAAGCGAAGATGTGCAGATTCTACTAACCACAATGTAATTGGCTAGGATAACTTCGTTCTGACAGAACACGTTTCTTATAATATAAAACTTTTGAGATAGTGTTAGTTTTGTTAGATTTTAATTATTAAATAGATTAGATAGTTAACAACTAATAAGATCATGAATTCGGAAGGTAATTTATGATAATCTTCATAAAGCCATTTCGTGAATTATACATTGTAAGATACGTCAACTGCTTAGCTGAGTTACCCCATGTGAATGTTGAAATAAAATACAAATACAGAATTGACATGTATGCAGAGACTAGACGAAAATAAATACACGAATGGTACAGATTATAATGGAAAGAATAGTCTGAAATTATATAGTAAGTTACAAGCTTATTCATTATATGTACAGAAACACTTCAGTTGGAAGATGTGCCCAAATCAGTTATCGTTATTTGTTAAGCAATACCCTTCTTTGGTTCTAATAACAAAACACCTATTAGTGTGGTCCATTATGTGTTTTCTTTAAAGAGGTATAGCATATAAACCAATTTTTTTACCTATTTTTTTTGCTACAGAAGCTTTTTAATGACCAGGATGATTTATTAAGTGTAACTTTCGCCATTGGGTGAATATCTTTTGCAATTTACAGTTTAAAGTCTGGGAATCTCGTTTGAAGAATATAGCTTAATCTGTGACTAACAAATCCGTCACATATTAAGAAGGTCATTCCCCTGCGGTAATTGGTTAACTTGTTGGTGGATTGTGTAAATATTTCGACCGATCAGTAACGTTGGATTGCGTTGTATTTTCATCTCAACGCTAACACGATATCTAGCCTTTAATCGTTTCATCTGGTTGTGGTCAATGTTGAATAACATTCCTATGAACTTTGTTCTAGTCTTTAGCTGAGCCTGCATTTAAGATCCACAAATTATTTACTAAGCAATGTTTTTAAACAATTTTTAATATAATACATGCATAATTCAGATCCATTATATTAAGGATTTGTTAATGTAATGAAGATTGCCATCATCCGTGGGTCATGTAATCTTACTGCTTCACGGTAGACAAACATCATTTTTTTACATAATTGGAAACAAACTGTGTTTTATATTTGGATATGATAATACATAATTGACAGTTTGTATACGATAAGTTCTAAAACCGCCGGGGTCCAAAGACAACTTTTACAGTTTTACATCGAGATTTTAAAAAAGTAGGAATTAACTCTTAAATAACTAAATCCTAAAGAGAATTATCTCTTTTGGTCGGTAAATTTATACACATATATAACTTTTATGAGCACAATCATTTTATTAATGGATTTTTAATTGATGTTTACCTTGTAATTGATGTCTGAAAATCATGTAAGCATTGTTGATAAAAATTAAAGGCTCTCGATTAGAGAACAGAAAACTTGTGTTTTCGTCAGATAATCATTTGTTGTAAAATCTCTCAAAGTAATGAATAGTAATTAAATTAGGCCTATCCGTTAATACATTTCTCCCGGACTACTTAGACTTAAAGAAGTTAAATATCATAATTCACAAAGAACAGATTAAGCAGCATTGAAGGTCCTGCTTTCAGGAACCGTGTATCTGTGTACAGAACACCTGTCATAGATTACCACGCAGCCGTTCAAATTTTGTGATTAAAAGAACTGTATAGAAAGGAAGCTCGTAGAGTAGCAAAGAGCATGGGGTCCTCTCCCATAAGGAAGCTCGTAGGGTAGCAAAGGGCACGGAAATTTCTCCAATAAGAAAGCTCGTAGGGTAGCAAAGGGCACGGGGTCCTCTCCCATAAGAGAGCTCGTAGAGTAGCAAAGGGCACGGGTCCTCTCCCATAAGGAAGCTCGTAGGGTAGCAAAGGGCACGGGGTCCTCTCCCATAAGGTAGCTCGTAGGGTAGCAAAGGGCACGGGGTCCTCTCCCATAAGGAAGCTCGTAGGGTAGCAAAGGGCACGGGGTCCTCTCCCATAAGGAAGCTTGTATGGTAGCAAAGGGCACGGGCCCTCTCCCATGCGAAGACAAATGTCCCCTTGCGTGAAATCAAACGACAAATAAAATCAAGGGTAAAGTCAACACGTATCTAACATGTGCCTCATATCTGAACTAATCATTTAAGTCTATCAAAGACTGCTTCTCAAAATTCGGGTCCCCTCAAAATCCACACTTTACTGTCGTTTCTGTACATATTTGACGTGTTACTGTAGAGCCCAGGGTCGCAAAAATAGCTTGGGTAAACCCCACTGGCCCCGAGCAAAATTCAAGATTTCAGGGGCCCCGAGCAATGGCACTGATATTTTGTTAGGGGGCCCCGAACGTTAAATTTCCCACGAGCTCCCGGACCTTTAGTTGTGCCACTGGTAGAGTCCCTTACATAATTTCGTCATCCTTGAGTTTGTTGTCTTATCATCTACTTGCAAATACATTCATTTTTTTGTAGATGATCTATAAAAGGGGTTTTCATTACTACATAAGTTGTTTTAACGTTTTACTCGACAGTTAAAGGTTCAAAGGGTTATTTGTTTAGTAACTTAGCAACAAAAATATTGATTTACTTTTCACAGATTAATCATAAGTTTTTCCACAATCATATTGTTTGCGATCAGCGAAATCGTGGCCAAGCAGCATTGCCATTGACAGATCAAAATAGTTCACCAATATTCCTAAAGCGTATATTTGCTCAGTATATTGAGTCGATTGTTATCTTCGCAGAAAGTAACAGTCTGATAGTGGTAGATCGCGAGACCCCTATTTAATTTTTAGAAAAGTCTAGAGGTCAAATAAACTATGTCAGATCAATCATAACATTTTACATATGCAGTTTTCTGTC
>JAIGNY010003483.1:80000-384479 GCA_020152595.1 Chiridota heheva
TCCTAGATAGGTGGCCGGTTCCTAAAGTAGGATGTACTATCTTATTTTGATTTTACAGAGTGACAGACATTTGAATCTTAGCTGAACAATATAATAGAGTTTATACCTATCATTAATTTCTATATTAGAATGTTATTGAAGGTAAAAAATAAAAAACCATGACAAAAGTGGGGACGGAAGTACTCCAGCACATCCACGTTTTATAGGCCTATGTCTAGAGTGCCTTTAAGAAAAAATCCTATATAGTAAGATGAACTTGGCCCTTTTATCACATAGTAGAGATACCCGCCATCTAAGGGAACTGCATGCTCGCTTACTACTGTGCTAGTGGCGTAGCCAACATGACAAGTTTTGGGACCACAGTTTACGGGCAAAACCAGTGGATCCCAAGGAAAGGAAAATGGTGATGCCCGGGGAGGGTCTTTTAATTTGTGAATAGTTAAAAATTGAATTTAAAGATGAATTGTTTAAACTATAGTGTACAACATAGGTGTGCAAAGACTAAAGGACTTAAAAATACTGCTTGCAAACAAATGGTTGTTTTCCTAAAATGTGTGCAAAGGATATTTAGTATTTTACTCCAAATTGTATTCTTTATGACTTTCAAGAGGTGCCTGGACATCCAATACACCTTTGGGACTCACCTTCTTCTCTAAACCCACCGACGTAATTCATGGGGATGGGTAGCTATGCTTCCCCCCCCCCCACCCCTCTCCCGCCCCTCAACTTTTCGTCAGAATTAACACTGAAAATGCATGAGGATTTGAAAAAAGATTCTCTCCTACTTTATGGAGAGAAAAAATGGCACCCCCTCCCCCTATACATACACACACACACACTCTAGAGGAGAATTACGATTCTGTCTGATTCCTCCTTCCACTCCAGCATTGCTTAAAATGAGGGCGTTTTTACGTGATTTTGATATATCATTTAGCAAGTAATATTATTCCGAGAGTTCAAGACTGAATCTATTAATAGACCTTGATCAATTCCAGGACGTCAAAGGGTGTTTCCTAATGATGTATCCATACATACATTAATATACAGATCATCATTCACTGTTGGTGATTGCGAACTACTAACCTGTGCAGAAATGTTATTGTGCAACACCCGAAAGGGGTTTTCCGCACAACTTCACCAATAAAACAGACGGAGCGCTGCTCATTTTGCATTAAAGATCTTAATATTTGTTGCCATCTGACCATGTTATTATACAGTCACAGAGCTGATATCGCTGAATCATACTGTTTGAGCTCGGGCCTTTAGTAAGTAGATTCCTTTTTGATTACTTGTGGGTGTGGAAAACGTATAGGGCATATAGGGTTAGGGATATTGGCAAGGGCGGGAGGGGGGAGGGGGTGGGGGGTGGAATCTCTTGGAAGAAAATCGTAAATTTAGATATTTAATTTTATTATTCAAAAATTATGTGCATCTTGCAATAAGAAAACGAAGCTGGAAGAGGTAGGCCTGATGATATGATTCAGAAAATCATATGATGATATATTTGACACCTTTGCCGCCGCGCCTCAATAAAGTCGAACTACGGAACTATAGCATGTGCTTTCTATTCATCTGCACTGCAGTTTAAGCCAATTTCTACATATAATTCTTAATGTGTGATTTAATTGTACATGATAGGCTACCTTTTTGTTACTCCTCGAAATAAACCTCATGGGAAGGCAGGGCGGACTGACTAAAATCATTCCAACTATCTAGGTGCAGGACTGCCCTCCGGCCATTATATTTATTTGTCGATATCTGGGCACAATTTTATGGCATACGGCCGGCCAATGGCCCACCGATCCAGGACCGGTCAATCGGCGGGCTAGTCCGCCCCTGTGGCAGTGGCGTCAGTAGAGTTTTTAAAGTGGGGGCACTGCAATGTTTAAAGCTGAAATGGGGCACTGGCATGTGCCGCTTTAGCGGCACTGCGCAAGCGAAGCGTGCGCTTAACGGCGTGGGGTCCAGGGGCCCGCTTTAGGGCCCCTAGTGGGGTCCAGGGGCGAAGCCCCCGGAAGCTCTGCGGTTTCCTTGCTTTAAATGGCTAAAAATTGGCCTAAAATGATGGCTAGAAGTAGACTCAAGATGATGATTGGAGAGACAACTTTAATGTCAAATTTCCAAAACAAGGTAAATCTGCATGCATTGAACAATAATACAAGTATTGCATGATAAACTGCCTTGACAAGTAAACAGGCACTAGAACGAAAGTAAGGGCATTATTTTAGCAAATTTCACAAATTTATCTCCCACGAAATATTGATTAACTTCACTCTAAAAAAAGGTTGGTCAGATATCTGACCATTGTGCTTGGTCCGCTCAAATTTCCCGCGATCTGACCACAGTGTAGTCAAATATCTCACGTCCTGTGGTCATACCAGGGAGATGACGCTAACCACAGTGCGTGGTCAGAAAATATACGTGTTTTCATTGGCTTAACTACGGGCACTTACGTAATACCACCAAACCAGTAACGCTGACCATCGCCATCTTGGAGACTTGATGGAAACTCGCGTGAATTTCAACCTAAAGTAACAAATATCTATTGCAGATATGGTGGAAAACGTTGAAAACTTGAGGA
The DNA here is from genome assembly GCA_020152595.1 of Chiridota heheva. Taxonomy (NCBI): domain Eukaryota; kingdom Metazoa; phylum Echinodermata; class Holothuroidea; order Apodida; family Chiridotidae; genus Chiridota; species Chiridota heheva. The sequence continues at coordinate 82,582 of JAIGNY010003483.1, forward strand.
ATGTAACTTAAATGCGTTGAAAGAAACGTTTTCCGGTGAGTGGATTTTGTTCGTTGAATTTTTGAGCAGTTTCGTTGTTACTTGTACACACTGCTAGTCTAATGTTGTTTTGCAAGGTAGCGCCAGTGCGGTATAGTACGTTAAGATACGTTAAGACTTCTTGAGTGTGACTTTGCCTTTGAAAAACTTTTCTGGAAGTATACTGACAAATGCAGGCACATTTGATAGTTTCGCGTACTTTAATTAGCATTGCTGCGGCATTTTTTTCGTATTATGCTTTTGATTTGGTTAAATTTGACCAAGTTTAAGCTATCCTGGATTTAGAAATAACGTTAGGAATTTGGTTCAAATTTCAAATCATAGTTATATTGATATTCGGCCTAGTTAGGTTCAAAATGAATTAATTACGACTGATCCAATGTAAACCAAATCTAAAGCTATTCATGAAATAGGCCTAGGCTTCTCGTTTTAACCACTTTTTGTACATCTTTAGTCATAATTTAGGCATGTCTGAGATAAAATCAAATGCAGAAAATATGCAAATCAGATTAGTTATAGGCTAACATCGTACCTCATTGAATATGCAAATCATGCAACCCACAACAGTGTCTTTGTTTCCTTGCCTTGTTGTTATGTATGTTGCTAGGTGTCGTGGAAGTCTTGGTAGTTTATATCCTGTTTACTTCGTTTGTTCTTTGTATATAATTTTACTGTGTGTGCAGCAAAGGGAATGGGAATTTTGTATAGCATTTTAAAAACAGTGGACATTTAATAAAATTGCACTGCGCAAAAAAAGGATTGGACAATTTTGCAAAGCATTTTAAAACAGTGCACATTACGAATGGAATCTACTGTATGAGGGCTGTCAAGGCTTAAATTATACATTTCTTTTTCTTTTTGTGTTATTATTCTTTAAAGTAGAGTTTAGAAATAGAAATATGCAAACAATGTACGGTGTCACCTTAATTAAATCCAAATACTCTCACTAATAATGTCTGGGAGGGATGTTTTATAGAATAAAAAAACAAAACAGTGGTATAGATTTGAGAAAACCTTGTATAATATTTTGTCTTCAATTAAAATCTGTAATAATATTTGTTTCCAATAATTTATGAAATAGTTTTTCTACAGAATAAAAGTCGTAAAAATGCAATCAAGTTTTTGTTAATGAAGAAATGATTGTCTGTGTACTGATGTATTGCTTTTGTGGGAATTTACTCACAGAAGTTGCATGAATCTAATTTCATTGGGGGGGGGGGGGGTGTGTGAAAAAAAGGGTCATGTCTTTTTAGAGAAATAACAGAAAAACAATAAGAGAACTAAGGATAGCACCAAAAAGGCTGGAAAATTGCACATTTAAACTAGGGGGGGGGGGGGGTGGGGGCGGCATTATTTCGGCATTTTCTTGAAATTAATTTCTTGCTAAAATTTCCTTCGTATTTTTTTTTTTTTTTGCGGGAATTTGATACTATGTGCGGAATCCCGCATCTAATGTAAACACTGCATTACAGGTAGATGTTAAACTGTAGTGTGTTTTTCACATTTTAATCCTTCAATGTAGCTTACCATGCAGGCTTTGTCATTCTTGTAAAATCAAAACTAAAATTATCTGGCCTACATTTTTGAGAATCTTTTTACTTTAACAGGAAGCATGGTTTTCCAGAGGCAGAGGAAGCCATTCTTCTTCTGGTTATCTCCAACAGCGGTTGAGAAATGTACGGAAGAAAACAGGGAAGAGTCAGGGCCGTTAAATCTTAGAAGCAGCCAGTTGCCAAGATAACCTTACCAGGTAAGATAAATGTATATTTTACAGGTTGAGGTTTTGTATCCAGTGTGATATTTTCACAAGATTATTTTGACCTCGCCATAAGAATGATTGAATGATTCTGTCAAACCGTGTTTATGCACTGTGTGAAGGTCAGCAGTCTACATAAATGGCAATGTTCCTGGAATAAGGCCCGAGTCAGATAGCAAAAAAAACAATGAAATCGTGAACTGGACCCCATCCGGGTACCATAAAATTAACAGTGACAAAGATAAAAGAAAAGAAATATCAGCAAGTTAGTCTTCCCAGTTTTGTCAGTAACATATTAAGGTCAGCATTATGTCAGCATCGACTTCACATGTCAGCACAGTCTTAGAAAAGGGGCATGTACATTCAAAATCGAAGTCAGATAAATTTAAAATATGGGCACTTTGTCTTGTAAACTGTGAAACAAATGGTATGGTAAAACAATTTCTTGATTTTTTATTTTCAAATTTGTGATCAGCGTCAGGTAATACAAATACTACTGTACCAGGCCTAACTTCTAGTATCCAATTCCGGTCGAATTTTGTCTGCTCCTATCCATCAATATCTATTTTTTGTGGGGTAAAAGTTGTGCAAAATTTCATGATTTTTAGTCTTTTTGAGACAACTTTTTCAAGAAAATAACATAACTATGGATCGCAATACACTTACTGCACGACCAAGGTATTTTGATGAAACTTACTTTACATATTTTTATTTAAAAACATGAAGAGCAAACCATTCTCCCTAATTCAACTAAGGACATGATTTTCTTCTTTACAAAAAAGGCATTCAAAGTTTTCAGATATCCGGTGGCTAGTATTGTATGATTCAATGCAAATTGGACTGTCTGTCCAAACAGGATTTACTCGATAACATATGGATGTCACTTAGTCTTGTCACCATATCACAAATATGAATAGGAAAAAAAACACATTTAATTTGCAATTATTTTCATTTAATGTTTTGGCATATACAAACACTCAGAGGAATTCACCTTTTCTAAATATCAAGGAATATTGGACAGCTACAGCATATTCTCTTGCACCTCTGTGATTAAAAGGAGCATAGATCAGTCTTCATAAGGCATTCTGATTTTACGGATACAAATGATTGTACAATAAAATTAGGCTTTCTTAATTTAATTGTTGCTTCAAGAGAATCAATTTTGTTTAGAATTTTCTGCCACCTGGCAAGTGTATGAATATTCATAATCCAAAGCTGCACAACGTTTTTTAAATCTTGGCAGAAGTGTTTGTTACTTGCATTGATTTTATTCTGATTCAAGAGGTTTTAAGTTATGTTACTTACATATTGGTCAGTATAGATTTCTACGCTTTTGGCATTTTACTCTGAATTCAAATTGTAACTAATTTTTCCTTATATTTACAGATTGGAACCAACATCCCACACATCTGGAAAGGGTTCAAATTGTAAAGAGAAGCATCAACCCTTTATTCTTTACTAGGATCGCGTTTCTCTCCAAGTCAAGTATTTTTGGTTGTTGACGGTCTTGCCTTAGAACAGCCCTTACTACTTAAAGCCGTTGATGTCTTTTTAAGGCTTTTTACGTGTTTGACCTCCACTACCCCAAGCAATGTCACACCACGTGGGAATTTGTGCAGAAGTTTTTGTTTCAACTCACGGACGGTAAGGGGAAAATAGTAACTTCCCCTGCAGTGCGGACTCTTCGTACCTATCTTGAAAAAGATTGAACATGCAGTTATTGTCTCCCTGGTGTGCTAGGTATTTTTTGCTTCTTTTGTTTTAGCGGGTATTTTATGTTGGTTTAAATTAAGAGTTTTAAATATCACTTTCATATATATGGCAAAGGACCTTTCAAAGAAATAAATTGGTGTCAAAATCATGTTGACATATATTTCTCTATATTAGTTATTACCTTTAAAAGATTTTAGCAGTGTGTTTAAAAAGCTTGATTAGTCACTTTTCAGCATGCTAGTGATATCTTTCAAATGAAGTAACTCATTTAATAAGACTTTCTGTGTAAACATCAGCAATAATTACATTTGTTTAAAGTCCTCATAGCTTAGTCAGCTTTAGCGTAGATATTCTGATTGCAAGATCTTGTTTTACTAAGCATTTTATATGCTTTTCAGTATTAGATAAAAGAAAATTATTATGTTCTTTGTCCATACTACCTAACAAATTATTTCAAGTTATGTTTATAAGTTATTGAATAGGACAAGTTTGAATGCAAACTTTCAGTAATGCCCTATAAAATGCACGGATCGCTTGTTATGGATGGTATACCTGCTTTTTCTTTACAAAATTTCTAAATTGATCTTGATCTAATTGAAAAAAATTGCAATCTTCCCATTGTCACCTGGACGCCAACCTTTGAGTAAAATTTAGGAATCTCTGCGTTTTCATTCTCGGTGAAAGAGTGTGTTCTTCAGTGCTTATTTCACCATTTGTCTGTTTTTCATAGTAGCTCTCAGAGACTTTGTTCATTTGATATTTTTCTTGTGCATATAAAGAATTTTTAACTTTTTACTTTATGTATTTTGATGTTATTTTCAAATTTAAACTTGCCAATCCTCTGTTGCAATGCTAGCATTAAACCAAAAGTCTTCAGAGAGTTTTTATATAGGGGTAAACAATTTGGCATAATTTCACAGTTGCCATTCTTCCTTGTGGGCAATTTAAGTTACTATGCAGTTGTTGAGTAAAAGTTTTAAGAAGTATTTAAAAGTCACCTTGATGGTTTTAGCATGATTGTTTGCTAACTCTGTAATAATTTTGGTGTATCCAAAGTTAGTATTTATTTCCAAAGTTGAAAAGCCAGTGTATTTTTATGAGTTTCAGCCCAAAAGGAATATTTTGTTGGCATAATTTGTTGATCTATTTAATAACATCGATTATCTCTTGTTTAATAATACAATCCTCTGTTTTAATTCTGAGAAAAGAGTGTTACAAATAAAGTGAGCTTCAATCTGAAATTTCTTTGTTGTTGGTGTTTCTATTCTGATAAGATTTGACCAAGTATTAAGTCAAATTCACTATTTTAGAGTCAATTTGACCACTACATGTTGTCAAAAGATTGACCAAGTTGTGTTGGTCAAATGATTTGACCAACCTTGGATGGTCAAATTTGACCACTTATGGTTCGGTGCAGAATTGACTACCCAGTTGGTCAATTTGACCAAGTTGGCGTGGTCAAATGATTTGACCAAGCTTGGATGGTCAAATTTGACCACATATGGGTCGGTGCATAGTTTACTCGGCACTTGGTCAAAATTTGACCACATTGTGGTCAAATTTGACCATTCTTTTTTTAGAGTGTTGCAGGTAATCAGGGTTTAGTAAGCTTGAGCATTTAATTTTAGGTGGGATCCCTGAAAATACGCCCCCACTATCGGTCTAGTGCCCCATTAACAAGTGAATGTGATTTTTGGGAACCTTTTAAAGCTATGGTTGGCTTCTACGCTGTTCCTGAAAACTTTATTGTTCCTGACCTCAACCAACCCCAAACCTTTACTGTTCCTGACCCCGCCCGACAGAAGAAGAATTTTGAAATAAAAATATGAATGATGCTGGCAGGAGGTCTAATTGAGCTGACACTTTAGCAAACAAGACATATTAAGATAATATCATTGATAGCATATTTTGGCTGGATCCTGTTTTAATTCTTAGACGGGAAAAGTGTTTCTAATTCTAGAATGGGAAAAAGTGAACTTGAGGCAGAAGTATATCAGTAAGATAGTGAAATAGTCTTATTGTCTTGCATGTGTTGAAAAGTCGCCTTAAAAACACATGCTACTCTTTGTCTACGTTGATGTCACACCGGTACCTAAAGTAATGTGATTCTTCTGTTATTGTGATTTCTTGCAAAGATGTCAACTATATTGTCCAAATCAAGTGACATCGTTCGGTCTCGGTTAACAGCCAGAACCCCAAGATCACTTGTTCGATCTTCTCCACTGGAGTTTTGGAGATAATTTTTCTGAAGTTTTAAGCATGAAAAACTCCTCTCACACCCTGCTGATGACACAGACAATGTCAAAGAAATTCGAATCAGTTTGCAAAGTTCAAAAAAGACATCCTGATATGGAATCATCAAGTTGGCAAACTCCACCACCGACGAAACAGTAGTCCCGGCGGATGACTTTCTTTCTAGCAGTTTTTTTGCTTGGTGCAGCTCACAGTTCAGATCATCCAGTACGCATCCATAATGTGCCGCCATTTCACGCAATGCCTCCTCTTGCAGAAATGTTTCATGTTCAGGGAACAATGCACCGACACCCCGAACAATTGCGCAAGTGGAGGGGGCAAATCTGCGACGAAGCTTGGACAACAACTGGTCGACTACCGGGTAAAAAAAATTGACTCTGAACTGATCACTGTCCGTCAGTAACTCTCTATTTCCAGTGGTATCCATCACGACTGAATCTTTTAGATGGGCCGGGGTTGTCTTTCTTCTCGACGAGGATTTCGGATTTGTCACTGGAATCCCGTTTTCTTCACTCTTTTTGAGCACTTCCTCCCAAAGTCCATTCCATGCTTCTTGAGAGGATCTGCATTCCTACAAGTCTGCAATTATGGCATCTACCAGAAATACCGCTTCCCCTAGGTTCAAGTCTTTAGCTTGCAGTTGATCAGACAGCGTCTTCGTTTTTCGGGGCAATGACCGAAAAACAACCAAACCAACGAGGAAGTTGGCATCCAGGAGAGAGAGAAGTCCTCTTGCTTCAACGGCCCTGTCTTTGTTTTTGCCATCAGCCAACTCCTGGAGGGTTGAGATTACAGCAGGGAGAGTCTGTAAGAAAGCATGACAGGCTGCATATTGCAATTCGGGCAGAGCAGAAACAAAAATCGGGCAAGAAGTAGTGAATCCACCTACGAGGTCAATTTGTCATAAGATTATTTTGAATTTATAGTTAAAAATATACTAAAGACCTTTTCTTTTTTCATATTTTTTTTGCTTTTCAGATTTTTGAGGTGGTACACAAACACATACACAAGTTACACAACATTCAGTGATTCTGGCAAGGTGTAGAGATTCGGGCAAAATTTTGTGTGCCCCCCCCCCCTCTTCTTATTGAAAAGCTCCCATACGCCATTTACCAAATACTACTAGTATAATAGATTCAAGAAAAACTTACCTTCATCTTCTTTTTTCGGTTTTTTTTAAGTGCTTGGTGAACTGTCTTGCTGCAGTAAAGTTCCACCTATTCTCTTAAGGTACTTATGAATATCCATCTCGTATGGCTCAACTTGGTCCAATTAAGATTTAGAATATAAAATTAATTACGTACAACGATCTAAACGATGTCTGTATATAAACTTTAATGTGATGTTTTCAGCGGCTTCCGCATTCGAAAATGCATGCAGACCCACGATTCGTCACTTGCGGTTACAGCTTCCTGTCATGCTCTTTGAAAAAAGCAGGGAATTGTTTATAAAACATGGGCATGAGTGATGTGTGGTCTCAAACGCAAAAAACCTTTTACCAATGGGGAAATGTATATAGTCTTTCTATTATATTGCTAAGAACTGGATTTTAAATAAAAATCAAATCGAAAGAAAAAAAACCCAATCCATAGTACCATACATACTGAAATTAGGCCAAGGGGAAATATAAAAAGGCCAAATTATTATTATTTGGGGGCACGTGCCCCGGCCCCCCGATGTATTTTTTGTGCCCCCGTTGCCCCCCGTGCCCCCGTGCCCCCCCGTATTGACGCCGCTGCCTGTGGGAAGCCGTGCCCTTTATCCATTATAGAGGAGCAGGGTTGTAGTGGTCAGAGTAGAGGTTGGTGGATGAGCTATTCTGTCGAAATATATATTTTATGTTTACCAAAATAATTCTTGTCGAATCGTTATTCATTTTTCTATTCCCAATTTAGCTGAAGCTATGAGAGGTGGGTGGGGGAGAAAGATGGGGGGGGAGGGGAGGGGGGGGAGACACCAAAGAGGGATTTGTTACTTTCTAGCGTCTATGCTGGTTCCAGATGGTGCGTAACTTGTTGAAATAAAAATGTTTTGATAAGGATTATTCAATGTATGCAAGGTTTTTCATGAAAATTCTTTTCCTAATTATATTTCCTATAAATAGATTTCAGAACGTTAATTCCGCGTTTATTTTAATTTAGGAAACTACCAAGAATAGAGAGAAAGAGTCTTGTTCCAGGCCAGTTGATGTAAATGTGACACAAAACTGAAAGGCATTTGTTACTCGTCAGTGAAGGTTTATTTGTTCGAACCCCACCCTTTTTACACGGAGCTTCGGCTTTCTGTGTAAATTATAAGTATAGATAAACTAAATAAAATCATGTTATTAATATTTGACAAATGTACAAATACTGTGTGAGGTGGCGCTAGTCAAGAACTAACAATCTTAAGCATAGGCATGGCGATGCTAAATTCAACCAGGCACATGTTCCATACGTCAGAGAGATGTCGAATTTCTGATTTAAAAAAGAATTACACCAAATGTAATTTGAGCTGTAAGTTGTAGATTTGTATTTATTAGGTTTCATGGAAGTAAAAACAAATATCAAATGAATATTCATTAACTCTGACCGCGCACTTTTCAAATCTACCGCGGATTTCCGGTTTAGAATAACAATAAACTACCATTGATCTTCATAATTTCACCGAATTTGTCCGTTTTATCACTATTTTTTCGTTATATTAATAACAAGTATTATTATGAATTTAAATTGATAGAGTCTAATAGTTAAAAATTAATAGCTGGTGTAAAAACTGATTGAAGGCATAGCCCGAATCAAAATGGCGACTTTCATAATATGCTGTGTGCAAGTGCGCACGCTCAAATGTTTACAAATCTACAAGCTCTGGTGTAATCCGTTTTACACCAGAACTTCGACATCCCTCGGACTGTACGCTTACAATAAACTGGATGCGCATCGTTAGTTTTTTGAGGGGGTTTGGAGGAGTTAAATCGTATTCAAACATTATAAAATGACTTACACAGTACTGCTAAAAAGCATATGATTTAAAATCACGTCACTTGTAGCTGGTAACCTTTCTGTCAAACTTTGAAAATCATGCCGCTGATAAGTCTCCGCCTGCACAGGACGTTTTCTTAATATGCGTACTCCGCACCAAACTGAGGAAGTTTCTTTATCGTGCAAGTAACCTAATGCATAAGACCCCGCCCTCCACCGGCTCTACCCGCTTCTCCGATGACATTTGCATTAAAGGTAGTATCAAGTGTTTCCCCGATGCTACTTTCATGATTGTACATCAACCGATATCAATTTTTGATTTTAAGTCAAACAGTTAATTGTGGCCATTCCTATCATGCAAATAACCTAATTAATATGCGCACACCATCGCTGATCGCACTTACGTTAACCCAGCCAGCACACAGGCCCTGCATGGCCTCAAGTGGGCTGCTATTTGGCGCCATTGTGTGCTGACCATGTGGACCCAGTCAGTTTTGGCCAACTTGCTCAAGTGGGCACCAGGTGGGCTAACCGGTAAGGGCCCTTGCAGTACCAATATGGGGAACAGCTGGGCCAGGAGATTTTTTAGTTGCCCTTGTTTAAACCATAGGGGCCCAAGTGGGTATCCCATATGCTTTCCCACGATTAACCCACGTACGGCCCATGTGGGCCCCGATTGGAAAGCCCCTGCCCAGTTCAACCCGCGGCGTGAAACCCGCATGGGGCTCAACTCTTCATGATAGCTAGGAAAAGGGCACTTTACCAAAAAGTAAGGGCCCAATTTTCAAGAGGCTCACAAATATTTAGCAAAGCTCTTTGACCCCATAGAGAGCTACGTCTAAAACCAATATATTTATATAGCACGTTGTTATCTGAGATTCATCAGCAATAACAATGTATCACTTTTAGGATTCTATTTAGCTTCACTCCTGTAAAAAGTGTTCAAAATATGCACCATTTTATCTCTCAAGTTATGGGCTCGTTTTTAACGAAAAGCTATTCCCTTTTTCATGCAAAAAGCGAATTGATATGCACACACCACACGTAAACGCACTCACGTTAAAGGTACTGTTCAGCTTTAACCCGGTGTAGAATTTCATAAATGCACGTCATTCTCTCTCAAGTCAAGATAAGCAGGTTAACGATAAAGCGTTATCTGCATGTATCATGCAAATAGCATAATTAACAGCGCAAACATTCTCCTGTCGCACTCACCTGAAAGGCACCACTGAGAGTTTTACTACTGTGCAAAGTTGCATGAATAAATCCAGGGATTGAATGTAAATTTGGGGTATTTAATCCCTGTCTCAAGTTATATGAGCTCGGATTAAACATTTGTGGATGACGACGACAGGCTAGGACGATTTTTATATCTCTCTTTCAGCTGTGTTTCCATATGCACGTATCCGTTTGCGTATGCGTTAGCGTATGCGTGGTGTCCGTAATAACTGCGCGGAAGTAATGCGTAGAATTAACCTATCTGAGTTAGTTGATTGAAAGCCTTTTCAACCAATCATCGCACCAATTGATTTTGTGCAACTAAGAAAATGAAAAACCTCCTAAACCATTCCAAAGACCCCTTATTTGCTTTTCACATTGTTTGGGACATTAAACATTCCGAATTATGATTAATACAAACGAGATGTAAATATTTCCGATTTCGAGACAATTATGATCTATAAATTTCCATATTCTTATATATCTTATCATGAATTATGAAAAAAGTTCACCAGTATTATCTAATATACAAAAGTTTAGAAATGTTCCACTGAAGTTGAGGGTGAGGAACATTATTGCTCCTAAAGTTATGATACTGTCGTACATGATTTCAAAATATGTTGGTCGAAAAAGGTGCCCTTTAATCCTGTGCCCCAGATACTAATATCTTCGCCACCCCTGACATGGTACTAAAAGATAGTACCATGTCACTATGGTTCAGATCATATAACTCATTAAAGAAAGTGCCCTCAGTGAATTTTCTGCCCCTTGCCCAGAGTTTTTTCCAAACTCCTGCGTTATGCGTAACTTCACGCACCTTATCGCTACATGTAGCGATGATTCTTTTCTACGCACTCGGATACGCATACGTATACGCACATGCTTACGGACAATTGCACATAAGCGATTTTTGTCTTGCGCATACGCTAAAACCAACGTGCATATGGAAACACAGCTTTCTTGCTTCAAAATATAACAACGTTCCATTTGAAGATAGTTCGCCTAATCATTTGTGTATTAACAGTCATACCGTACGCCTGTTCACTCAATTCTTGATATTAAAATATTCCTGCATACTTTTGAGATTTTTTGAATTTATTTATAATTCTCTGTCTCAGTTTTGATGAACGATAGTTAAGTATGCAAACTAGCTTGCGAATCCTAACTATACTTTCATTGACTTTGATTTAAGAACGAAATATACAACAATACATTCAAATTTAGAGAGTCCACCCTCTCATCTGCACATGAAAAACAAATTTTGCCAATTAAAGGCCAGATATCAAGTTAACGTGGGTATAAAATTACAATACAATCCATGCTTCTGATTGGTCAATATATTTACACAATTACTGACAAGCCAATGAATTACCGCCTGACCCCCGCGGAAATGACACCGCTAGAATGTAGCGAATTTACAGTTAACTGAGTCAAGCAATTGTCTTGAGGCGAGATTCCCTCTCTCGGCAGCCTTTCATGATCCATTACTCGAAACTTGCTACCCTGTACGCTATTTTCAAGATTTGATTATACATAATTTAAAGGAAATCTATCGTTATTGAAATGTGGCGGCGGATATTTTATTCCAAAATGATACTGATTGGCCTATCAATGTAATTGCATATTGTACCATCGCGTTTCGACCAATCAAAACACACGAATTGAAATCTATTTACATTCGCTTTATAGAAACTGGCCTTTAAGATTTGCTCCCAGGTTTGATCGACGGTAAAATAAAGACAAAATACATTTAGCTCTCCATAATATCAACCAAACCCATTTCGATTTATTTTATTTATTTACAGGTACTTTCAGAAGCAATTCACGAACGATTTTCTGTCTGACTGTTGAAAAACTTGAGCATCGTTGTTGAAACAAATATGTTTTCATACCTGACGGGTGGTTGGTTCGGCAGCTACAAACCATGCAGTGCGCCAGGAAAACCAATCGTTTGGCAAACCTCACCAGTGAGTGTATCCTTGGAATGGACAAAGCCGTCAACTATAGCTAAACACGCCTGTATCACAGGTTACAAAATCAACGTAAGCGAAAGCACATCAGATGTTTGGAATGAAGCGTTTTCTACAAAGTCTGATGAAGTGAGAGCTGAGCTTCAGGATTTCAACACAGGCGTTAAGTATCGATTCAAAGTCGTTGCTTTATGTGGAGATAGTGGTGAAAGCGATGAAAGTGAGGAAAGTGAAGATATTCTTACAGCCCTGCCGTGCTCTCCTCCGGGGAAACCTAAGGTGTCGCAGTTAACCTCGACCAGTGCCATCGTTGAATGGGATATACCGCCTGATGTCGGACGAGGTATTACAATCGAAAGGTATGAAGTTCAGTACGTTAATTCCGATTCGAAGGATTGCAAAAAAAATTCTCTTCAGCGAGAGATGGTACTAAGATGGAAATTCAGAATCTCTTACGGAAATCAAGGTACGTGTTTACAGTAAGGGCGATCTGCAACAAAGGCGCAAGCGCTCAAAGTCAACGAAGCGATATTTTGACCCTAAAGGAACGCCCAAAGGACGTACTTGTAGAGAGTTCGCTTCTGATTATGAAAGGCTCTCCTTCGATCTACCAGTTGCAGCTGGACGAGAGATTGGTTGGCAAAGAAAAGGGACATAAAATTCGCAAATGTGAGCTAGGAAAGCCAGCAGATGGGTCTACAGAAAAAGTCATTATGGTGGTTGGAGCTACTGGTGCTGGAAAAACCACACTTATCAACGGCATGGTGAATTACGTGCTTGGTGTGCATTGGAGAGACAGTGTACGTTTTAAGCTGATTGTCGATCAAGAAGAGGCAAATATAAAAAATCAAGCCAAGAGCCAAACACAATGGATTACGTCATACACCATTCATCACCAGGAGGAATACCAGGTTCCTACACGCTGACTGTCATTGATACCCCTGGGTTTGGAGATACCAGCGGAATAAAGCGAGACAAAGGAGATCACTGAGCAGATTCGGTCTTTCTTCTCTACGCAAGGGGAAAATGGCATTGATCATCTTGATGCTATTGGGTTTGTTGCGCAATCAGCATTACCACGTCTTACACCAACACAGCAGTTTATCTTTGATTCGATTTTGGCTTTGTTCGGTAAAGACATTGCTGAAAATATCTTCCTTCTTATTACCTTTGCCGATGGGCAGAAACCTCCAGTTTTAGCCGGAATAAAAGAAGCAAATCTTCCTTTCAAAAAGTACTTCAAATTCAACAACTCTGCTCTTTTTGCCAAAAATGGCACGATCACGAGAACAATAGATGACAATGAAGATGAAGATGACTCACGTTTTGGAGAAATGTTTTGGGAGATGGGTGAAAATAGCTTCCAGACATTTTTTCGAAACTTGCAGCGAACGGAAAGCAAAGCCTTCAATTGACGCAAGACGTCTTGAATGAGCGCCATCGTCTTGAAGCTCATATCATCGGAATACAGCAACAGATTAAGGCAGGGATGAACAAGCTGGAGCAACTGAAGGTGGAAGTCAATGTCCTTAAAGAGCATCAAGCAGACATTGATCGAAACAAAGATTTCACGTACACTGTTCAGGAAGAAGCTACCAAGACCGTGAACTTGGAACCAGGAACGTATGTTACGAACTGTGTTCAGTGCAACTTTACTTGTCATTATCCGTGTGCAATTCCCGACGATGACCAAAAACGTGGATGTGCAGCCATGAACCAAGCCGAAGGAATATGCAATGTATGCCCTGGAAACTGCCCATGGGATCTGCACAAAAATATGACCTACAAATTTGAGATCGAGAGGGTGTCAACGACGAAGAATGCTTCTGATCTACAGAACCGCTACCAGGAAGCAGAGGGAAGGAAACTCACCGCTGAGCAACTTGTTCAGAAAGTTGCGGAGGAATTCGAAGAGGTTCAGCTACAGGTACTTTACCTGATTGATGAGGTTCGCAAAAGCATTGACCGTCTGAAGGAGATTGCTCTAAAACCGAATCCCCTTTCTCACGTGGAATACATCGATTTGCTCATTGAGTCAGAGAAGAATCAGTGCTGTCCGGGGTGGAAAGAACGAGTTGAGCAACTACAAGATGTTCGAAAACAGGCAGAAACCATGGCTAAAATTACAAAGAAAGGTTTTGATCCATTTAAGGAATACAAGAAGAAAGTTGCCGAAGAGAAGAAGCAGCAGAAGGGAGCTGAGAAAGCATGGGGCACTGCAGCAAAGTATATGAAGAAATTTTTCCAAGACTAAAGAGGGAATGTTTGCAAATTCTGGTTGATGTAAATAAGGTCCTAATCTTTACGAAAGACATAACATATAAACTGATTAATAAGAAAGAAGTAAAATACAGAATATTCAAAAAGGGAGGCAAAACCTAACAAAACCCGCTTCCAGTAGTTCAGGGACGTCAAATAATTTTTGTGTTATAGTATAGGTGATTGGAAGAAAAAAAAAATGCATTATTGTAAATAGCAGACTTTACGAAGTTAAATTGAATTCATAGCAATACAGTTTAAAATTGCCATAAACTGGGTCCATACTGGATCGTGTAAGGAGCAAGTGCCAAATTAAGCCACGCCCACCAGTCAGGACTTTCTCGCGGTGTTGGGGACAGTTTTATTAGGGGAACCTTAAACCATTTCTTTGATTTAGGAATTTTCATGTAATAAAGTATTGAGGGCTAGAACACTATAGCAATATTGTTATTGCAACTTTCACTCTAATTTTTGCGTGTGTAGAAGTATTTACACTTGTCCTGTGTAACGTCCATTCTATTTAACGTTGGATTAAAATTACACAGCTAAAAATGGGGCGGAGTTTGAAAAAATGTATTTGTTTGCTTTGAATAAAAAGCTTATACTGCACCAAATTATAAGAGAAGCTATACTTTGCTGAAATCAAACTTAATTAGTGGAGATTAAAAACAATAAATGTATTACATCAACTTTACCTTTTTAATGTAAAACTACATTTTTTAGTCAAATGAAATAGATGAACTCTTAGAATTCAAGTTGTTTTATTCCACTTTCAAATTGCAAGCTTGTCATGTTATACATAAAAAGTGTTTATGACCTACAACAGTCTGCGTTACAGAAGTACTTGGATACAATTTTCAAATGGGATTGAAGAGATCCTTAATGAAGCATTTTCTTCACAACAATTTGTAAGTTTTACTATTAATTTACTTTATATAACACAGGTAATGTGATCGATTTACACAACTATTAGGTTAGCTACTGAACTCATAGTTGTGTTGTTTCTACACACGTGAGTGGTAGGTTTTACACACACAAGTGGTAAGTTTTAAACAACTGGTGTAACTTTTTTTACACAATGTGTTATTTCTACACAACGTTTGCTCGGTGCACTATGTACACAGCTGTTGTGTAATTTTTTACATAACTTGTGTGATTTCTTTAGTGTTGTAACATCTCCGGTGAGTTGTTGTTCAAAAAGCAAAGACAGTAAAAGTTAAAACATTTAGATAAGCAAAAGGAATTATCATTGTATCTGACACATAGTTTTTTTTTTATAACTTCTCTCGGTCTTGGAAAGTCATGATATTCGCAGTTAGGCCACAACCTGATAATTCAATACCAAGCTTTTAATTAACTCCGCCAACGAAGTTGGATGAAGATGAATGTTTCACCTGTTTGTTTGTTTGTGTTTGTCTGTTATCATGATATCTCAACAACTGGTAATTGGATTTAGATTAAATTTGGTATGTGGTTTTGTTTCTACTTAAGAAAGAAGTGATGCAAATTTGAAACATATTGGAAAAGAGAAAGGGTGCAAATGGAGGGGTGGGGACATTTTAATGTTTCTCTGTCATCAAGATATCTCCAGAGCTGATGATTGGATTTGGATTAAATTTGGTGTGTGGTTTTGTTACTATTTCATGAAGAACTCTAACATTATTCTAGGCATGTTGGAATTGCAACGAGGTGGAGGTATGCACTATAGAGAGCTAGTCTAGTTTTTTTTTTGATCAGGATCGGAGGTTAAATTATTCAAATCAGTTTGATGACCTTATTTATTTGTAGACACACTTTTTGCAATAGTTTGTGTTGCTCTCCTTTGCTGATACAGAATTATTTATGCAATATTTTTCTACGGTTCGTTTGGTGGTAAATTACTAAATATGTTTCTCAAATTTGATGTTTTCAAACATATTTTTGTACATAGTAAGAGCTTCCAGAGGAATTTAGAAATGAAGAAAACTTGATGTGAAAAGTGATGGAAATTGTTTTTTTTCTAGTTTTGTCCAGCCAATCCAACCAGTTTAGCGTTAATAATTTATGTTATGAGTTAATACAACAAATTTCTAATTTATATAATATTTAATTTGTATCTTACATAAGCTTAGTGATTCATTAATTAGTAATCAAATTAGTAATTTTAGTGCACTTACGATAAACTAAACTGACACTAATGCAGAGAGACAACGCCAACCATTTTTCAGCTAAAGTGTTACTCCATAAACTGTTACAGATCTGTAGATATTGAAGACCAAATTCTATCTGACGAAAACTATATTTGTTTCTCCTTTCATGAAAACAATATCGAATAATGTCTCATATCTCTTTTTATTCTTTAAATGTTTACAATATAATGATTTATGAAACTGCTTTTAAAGGTCTATGGAAATTTGATGGCAATGTTAAGTAGCTTTTTGACTTTTCACTGATATATGGAAATTTGTGATGTCTTGTTAGACAGCCTGGTTTAGTTTTCTGATATATATCAGTCCTGTCTATAATAATTATTTGAGTCAGCAAATTCATTAAGCAAAAGTTTTGGGGTCTTTACCGTACCCGGTTCCAATCAAACTAGCAGTAATTTATAGACTCGCTCATCATTGTCAGTAACCATCTGACTGTAATTTATGAAAACTGCTGAGCCGTCTTTTCAGCTGTCCAGCCATATTAAAATTTCCTGAAACTTTGATCAGTCATAACTCGAAACGTAAAAGAGCTATTTCCAAAAACACTACCAGACTACCCACAGCTCTTCAATTTCAATATATAGCTCTTTTTAATAGTTAGGCCTATGTGTTTCACTTTTAGGCATATGGCAAGGAAAACACACGTAAGTCACAATGACTTGTTTTCAGTGTGTACCCGATGAATTTGTCAGGATGGAAAATGGATGAACACCGGGTTAACACTCTGCTCTTTTCGGAAAGGTTCAGAAAACCAGGCAGGGAGTGAAACTCCTACCATCGGGACCGACAGTGTACGTCACCCCAAAGGACGTTGAGCGCCACCCAACCATTGGCCACTTTTCACAAAGGTCGGGTGGAGGAGAAGGTGTAATGCTTATTCAACTTTACAATTATTACAGAGACCTTCAAATATTTTTGAATGTAGAACTAACTTGTGGGTATTATTTAAACACTAAAAACCTGTAAGCTGATAAAAGCAAATTAAGATTTAGAATAAGCTTTGTTTATGGTAAATAGAATCATGAAAAATAAATACTGTAGTTTAAATTTCTAGATAAAACATTCTAGTCTTCAGTCTCTTATTGTAAATATAATTGAATCCACTGATGTTCTCCTCATGAATGAGGTAACATTATGTATGCACTCTAAATGAAGAATGGTCATATTTTGACCATAATTTGGTCAAATCTGCACCGATCCAACTTTGGTCAAAATTGAACCAATTTTACCACAATATGCTCAAATTTGTCCGTGATTACTATATTATGGTCAAATTTGACCATGTTATGGTCGTTCAATTTTGACCTTAGTTTCTCGGTGTAGAGTTGACTATGTTATGGTTAAATATTGACCATTCCGTTTTTAGAGTGTGGGGGATCGGAGGGACCCAGATTTCTACATTTGTCCGACATGTTTAAAGGGAAATTCTAACTTACAATTTATTTACTGCTTCATTTTCAAAAGAAGAAGAAAAAGGTCATCATTAATATTTTCTTTGTAAAATTAGCAGGATGACTAACCAAATAGTTACAAAATCTTTTTGTCGTATTGCTTAAACAGCGAAGAACAAAAAGGATATAGGATTGATATAACATTGAATGCTTAGAATTATCAAATGGGAATTTTCAAGCGTATTTGATGTAGAACTACGTAAAACTGTTTTCTTTGTATTGGAAAGTATTGGAAATCGCAGTTAGGCCACAATCTTAAAACTCTCCCAAATTTCTGAATCTGTCAGGCCTGCTTGGTTAATCAAATCAGTTTTCCGTTATTTTATCAAAGTCATTGTAAACAGCTATTTAGGCTATCATAACTCTTATTGGAATTCTACTGATTTGCAATGCACTTGAAATAAACAACTGCAAAACAGACTTGAAAGAGAATCACTTTCTGCTCATTATTTAGTCTTATATCTGAGTCCCAAACACCCTCTCTGCAATCCAGTGTTAAGCTGGGGCTTACGCCAAGCCCTGATCCATGCTCCGAGAACCCCTACATATTTTATCTAGATCTTTATAGGTCTGGCACATCTAGCTTAATTTGACAATCACCTTGTATGTGTAATGTATCCAACTCACATATTCCGAACCTGTACGAGGGCCCTCCCCTTGATACTTTAGCATCCCTGGCCCCACCAGGGTCGAAAAAGGTCATGGTAAAAAGATCCAAAAAATATGCTAACTACTTCTTTCGGAAAGTATCCCCCAACCACCCTCACCACCCCTCCCCCATTCGAAAGGCTGGTTACACCCTCTGGGTATTTTCTTACAGCATCATCAATTCTTTGTTTAAAAGTGACTTCAAATTCTGACGTCAAGTTTTTGAATATTTACCACACCGGCATTAAAGATCTATCTAGAATACAACTTTACATTATTTTCAGTGACTGAAATTAAGGAATGAAATTTAAAGAATAAGATTCGGGATTTTTCGCCCAGCCATACGTCACAAATGTAGGAAACAAATTCGCGTATTGAACCTCCTCAATCGTTGAACACCATTACTTGAAAACTAAAACTTTTCCTGTCCATGGACCTTAGAAATGCCCTCCCCAAATCTTTAAGAGCCAATTTTGACATTCAATTTGCTTTTATTCTGGGAATTTAATTGGGCCTCTGGAAGTGGCGTAGCCAGCATTACAAAAAGTGAGGGGTCTGAGAAGGTCCAAGACAACCCCTCCCCCATGCATCCCATAACGAAGTCTTTAAATTGAGCCCATTTCTGAGGGAATACAATTTGTTGTTTTTAAGCAAAAAAAGATATAAAAAGCAAAGTTTGTCTCAATTTTTGAAAAATTCCACGAAAAAGTGTGTGTGGTGACGGGTTATCTCGGACCGGACCCTCATTCCCCACGTGCTCGTGCAGTCGTGGCTACACCACTGGCGTCTTGTGTGTTTGTGGAGACAGGGTGGGCGGGGCTGCAACCGTGATTTCTATATTATACAAAACATTGATGAAGAGAGATTTCAATGCCGTTATTTTGTTAAAGTATAGGACCTGGAGGCTGGACCGCATCCCGACTCGTATGTACGCCACTGGTGTCTTGAATAGATTTCCGATACCAGCCATTTCAAGACAAATTAGGGACGGCTTTCAGAAGTTTTTAAAAATCACTATGGCTTACTGTATTACTACCAAATCTCCCTGTTTCTACACAAAATAATTACAAAAAGTTACACAAGACTGAAGTAAATACGAACGAAGCTGTTGTGGTTTTATTGTACATAAGTATGACATGTATTTGATTATAATATATACAAAATGTCCAACGCAACACACACAACATAAGATCAAATTGAGTAAACGGTCTATTTTTGATTCCCCTTCCCCTCTGTATCTTCTCCCCGCGGAGTTTAATTGTTTGAATTTCAAACTGTTGACTGCATTTGCTTCAATTTTGGATGGAGATGTGGAGGGGGCACGTGGCAATAATTTCCTCCACAAAGTAGGTGGGACGTTGTTTTTCAAAACATGTTGTGTACCCCTGTCCCCCAGAAAATACAGGCGGCCTGGTTACGCCAGATGGTCTTTGGTCTCACCACTAAGACATCCAAGAAATGGTGGTCCCTTAGGTGGGACTGTGATTTCCCTTAAACTACGAAATTCTCATATTTATGGTTTGTTTTAACAATTGCGAATCTTAAAGTACTTACATATCAGCTGCAGGGTTACCTCTCATACAGAAAGAAAAGGTGGAAAGGGGTTACGGGGGGGGAGGCAACACTTTGCCGGTTAACTGGTTAAAGCGTTGTTGCTAATCGAACAATCTTCAATTTTTTGAAAATTTCCAGGAAATGCTGCCAAATATTACCAAAATATCCAATAATTTTACACAAATTGCTTTTAATTTTTCAAATTTAATCTATCAATTTGCCACCCAACCGGGAAAAAGGATGCAAGCGGGAGGGTGAAATCCACTCAGGGGCAGTCCGCTTACTGCCTTACCAACTCTCCTCAAACGCTTCTACGCTTTGATCAGCTGACGTTCTGTATTTTAGAAACGATTAAATTCACCTCAATAATTTGATTATCAATTTTGTCTCATTTCACGTTTCCCTCTGTAATATCGTCTTCTCTCCTTACGTTTGCTGTGTCAATACGTTTATAACATATGGGACATCGGTTGCTTCGCTGAACATGTTTCTTAAGACAATATAAACAAACAGTGTCTCCGCAAGGAACGCATTTGTAAGCTCTGAATTTCAACTCACACGCTTTGCATTTTATTGATGAAGTTTCTTCAGGAAGAGTCTTATTCATCTGTGAAAGATTTCAAAAAGAATGAATGAAAAAAAGGAATTTTCCCAGACAATTCTCGTATATCTTTAGCTGCCAACATGAGTAAATTGAAATTCATCTTCGAAATAGTATATCAATAAGAACTGTCGGAAGGACAGTATGCTCGACTATTCGAAGTTAGTATAGAGAATGGACTGATTGAGGGAAGTATATAGCGTAATAGGGGCAGATGATTTCAAATTACTTGAGCTTTGAAAAATGCACTTACATTTTCATTAATTTTGCTGTGTTAATTTTCACATTTTATTACAAGCTTCAAAATATCTTTGAGTTGTCCCAGATATTTTCGGACAAAAAAAAAAGAGCTCAAGGTTATCTCACTCATGCAGTATCTCAAAAAACATGTAAAAGCTAGCATTCTTTATAACTATAACACCTCTTTTAGTTCTATCAATTGAACAACAAAGATAGGAGAGGCCCTAACTTGCCAATGTCAATGAAAGAATGTCATTAAGCCTTTCCAACATGTACCCTCCCCCAATCCCTTCACATTCTCAGAACTACATCTTGGATTGCAATACAACTTCCAATTTAATAAAGTATGTGTATCAAGCAAAGTCAAGCAGCATGGGAAATGTACAATAACATTAAAGCAAAAGTATGCGAAACAATATTGCTTAATGCATGACAAACTAGACATTGGACACGATACAAATCCCCTCACAGCTAATAATGCATATTCCAGACTGTCCCACATTCCATCCCGACCTGTCCCAAATGTCGTCCCAAGCCTATATTCCATGCAATCACACCTGAAAACCAGATATATACTGTATGTCATTCCACCATTTGCATGACCCACATGCCATCACAACTGAAATCCAGATGACAACCCACTACATGCCATTCCACCTTGTTGTACATGGCATGTCGACCAACCCTGTTACACATGCCAACCCACCCTGTCCCACATGCCAACCCCCCTGTTCTACATGCCAACCCACCCTCCTGTCCAACATGTCAACGAATCCTGACCCACATCCCACCCACCCTGCCCTACATACAATTCCACCTGTCACACATGAAATCCCACCCTCGATTCCTATTCATATCATGTCAATATCATAAAATAAAATAAAAATATAACGGTAAATCCCGTCATGGTTCGCATGCCCATGCAAATTGACACCTACATCATATGACCCGGTCAATTATAAAAATGGCAACTCACACTAAGTCCCACATGGCATCCCATGTCCCACATGACATCCATGTCCCACATGGCATCCCATGTTTCACATGGCATCCCATGTCCCACATGGCATCCATGTCCCACATGGCATCCCATGTCCCACATGGCATCCATGTCCCATGGCATCCCATGTCCCACATGGCATCCATGTCCCACATGGCATCCCCATGTTCCACATGGCATTCCATGTCCCCATGGCATCCCATGTTCCACATGGCACCCCATGTCCCACATGGCATCCCATGTCCCACATGGCATTCCATGTCCCATGGCATCCCATGTCCCACATAGCATCCATGTCCCACATGGCATCCCATGTCCCCACATGGCATCCCATGTCCCATGGCATCCCATGTCCCATGACATCCATGTCCCACATGGCATCCCATGTCCCACATGGCACCCCATGTCCCACATGGCACCCCATGTCCCATGGCACCCCATGTCCCACATGGCATCCCATGTCCACATGGCATCCCATGTCCCACATGGCATCGCATGTCCCACATGGCATCCCATGTCCCACATGGCATCCCATGTCCCACATGGCATCCATGTCCACATGGCATCCCATGTCCCACATGGCATCCATGTCCCACATGGCATCCCATGTCCCACATGGCATCCATGTCCCACATGGCATCCATGTCCCCATGGCATCCCATGTCCCACATGGCATCCCATGTCCCACATGGCATCCATGTCCCATGGCATCCCATGTCCCACATGGCATCCCATGTCCCACATGGCATCCCATGTCCCACATGGCATCCCATGTCCACATGGCATCCATGTCCACATGGCACCCCATGTCCCACATGGCATCCCATGTCCCACATGGCATCCCATGTCCCAAATGGCATCCCATGTCCCACATGGCATCCCATGTCCCACATGGCATCCCATGTCCCACATGGCATCCCATGTCCCACATGGCATCCCACCCCATGTCCCACGTGACATCGCATGCCATCCCGTGTCCTACATTGCATTCCACTACATCTCCCAAATGGCATCCCACCCCATGCTCCACATGACATCCCATCCCATCCCTTGCCCCACGTGGCATTTCACAATATGTCCCACATGACATCACATCCTATCACCTACATGGCATCCCACCCTATGTCCCACATTGATCCCATGTCCCAAATGACATCCCAAATTGCATTCCATCATATCTCCCACATGGCATTCTACCATACAGTATGTCTCACATGGCATTCCACCATATGTTCACATGGCATTTCACCATATGTTCCACATGGCATCCCACCCTATGACCCACATGGCATCCCACCCTATGACCCACATAGATCCCATCCTACATGTATGTTCCACATTTTTCCAACCATAGGTACCACATGACATTCCTCCCTATGTCCCACATGGCACCCTTCCATGTGTCCCACATGGCATCTCTCCCTATGTCCCCCATGGCATCCCACCTTATGTCCTGCATCATTGGCTTCCCACCTGATGTTCCACATGACATCCTACCGTATGTCACACATGACATCCCAACTTATGCCACACTCCGCGTTACTCGTGGCATCCCACCCCATGTCCCACATGGCATCCCATCCCATGTCTCACATGACATCCCATACCCCACATGAGATCCCATACCATCCCATGTCCCACATGCCATCCCACCCAATGGCATTCCACCCTGCCCCGCATGGCATTCCACCCTATATCCTACATGGCATTCCACCTGTTCCACATGGCATCCCACCCCATTCACTGCTATAAATAAGTTAATTAGTATGCACACATAGCCCCACCAATCAAGCTCGACTGAACAGTACCAATGCCCTCTACCACCGTACCAAGTAATTATCTCAGGTTAATTGTTTTGTACGAAAGTCTGTTATACAATTATCCTAATTAATATGCACATTACACCTCACCATAGACAATGCTCTTCACATATATAATCCTTTGTGTAAACAAAATCGCACTCCCGCTTTTTTTTAAGACATATCATAGTTACAAATATTTGTATTGTTATGCAAACAAGCTAATAAGTATGCACTCACGTTACCCCAAATCGTGCTTATTTGAACAGTACCCATGTCCTCTACCCCTGTGCCAAGATACATGAATGTACACCATTCATAACTTAACTTCTTCGCTCATGTTAAACTTTTTATACGAAAGTCTATTGTTATGCGAATAACCTAATTAATATGAAAACTTCACCCCACCATTGAGTGTAGATAATGTTTTTCAAATCTATGATCATTTGTGCATACAAAATCTCCACATCCGCTTTAATTTAAGAAATATAATTGATACAAATATTTTCATTGTTATGCAAATAAGCTAATTAGTATGCGTACACAACCCATAATCATGCTCACTTGAACAGTACCCCACGCCAAGTTACATGGACGTACACCATTCATAACTTAAGTTATGGAAACTTAAGCAAAAAGTTTAATCTGACAAACATTTCCATTGTTATGCAAATAAGCTAACTAGTATGCATACACAACCCCCAATCATGCTCATTTGAACAGTACCTACGTCCTCTACCCTATGCTAAGTCACATGAATGTACGTCATTCATAAGTTATGAAAAATTTAACCAAAAACTTTGACCAAAACTTTAACCTGACAAATATTGTCTTTGTTATGCAAATAAGCTAATTAGTATGCACACACAACCCCCCAATCATGCTCAATTTAACAGTACCCATATCCTCTACCCCTATACCAAGGCACATGAAAATAAACCAATAATAAGTTATGAAAACTTGAACGTCAGTGCACCACAACTGGTTATCAAAGGCCGTGGACATTGACTTGGTTGTCGATGTTATGTCTGTCCGTACGTCGTACCTGTGTTCTCGTCCGGGTCGTATTAAACGTTTCGTGATAGCATTGTTACTATCATAACCGATTACGCAGGTGACGACCCCGTCATTGTAATTGTGTGTTCACTCGTCGTCGTCGAAAACTTGAAGCAAAACATTAACCAAAAACTTGAAACAAATTCTAACCGGACGCCGACGCCAACGCCGACACCAACGCCGACACCAGGGGTAGTAGAATAGCTATTCTTTGAATAGTCGAGCTAAAAATTATTTTTGAGAACGTGATCAAATTTACTATAAACAGATAGATTCGTGTAATCCAGAAACTATCTCCCAGCCCAAACGTCGAGTTTAAAGCAGCTATTTTATGAACGATGAACTTATCTTGCTGTGCCTCTTGTTTCTTTAGTGTATATCATCCAAGGCTTGGCCCAGCGTGGGGTTACAGCCCTTCCTGCCGAGACAGTAAGACCCTTAAGATACCCCTTATTTCTCTCACTGTCTTTTATCTATACAAGATGGACATTAAACTTTAACTTGGTTAAAAACGGAAGACTTGAACCAAACTGAATGAAAATAATTTACCTTTTTCGGGATTCTCTTTCTTCGAAAAGATAATTGACGCCACGTGGCACGAGCTCCTAAAGCCTTAAATAACGAAAACATCATATCAAGAGGTTTCATTTATCATTTTATACTTTATTACATTCATGTAGATTTACGGATCGGTTCGGAAAAAAAATCACCTAATCACCACAAAGATATCAATGATGAGATAATGGCATGAATAGGGCTGGTCGTGGTCACATGGTCGTGCGCAACTTAAAAAAGCGTTGTCGCACGCCTTTCTTCTCATCACGTAAGGTCATAGGCAGGTGAGCTCAAAATTTATGCTTGTCATATAAATTTATCCGAATTGATCTTCAATTGTTCGAAAATTTGGCTGAATTTCATTAAAATTAAAAAAAAAAAAAATATTGCTTACATAACAGCGTTATACAAATGTGACCTTTATACGCTTTTTGGATCCTTTTAAAGTTTGCTGTTAGGAAAACACAAACCGCCTTTTTCAGAAGACATTTTTGGATTTCAAACGTTTATCCTCCCCCCCCCTTCCCCCACCCCCACACGCACACTCTCACCACCATATATTCCCCGCCCTTACTGTACTCTACAATAGAAAAGACAGAAACGAGCATACTTCACCTCTTTTCGATTCTCAACAGATGCTCTCACTGCTTCATAGAAGACATCCTTCAATCCTTCCTTGTATGAAAATGACGAAAATAAAAGACTTAAAATGAAAATGATATAATACGGGCCAGTTAAGTATATAAAGGAAGACACAATGTTGGTAGTTCTGTATCTACCATTCACTTTATCCGTTCGTACATGAGCTATCAGACCACAACTCAAACTGATCCATAACTCCCAGCATTATCATGCCTTTACATACCCCACCAAAAAAAGAAAAAAAAGAGTATAACCCCAAACATAATTGACTAACTTAGAACAAATGACTGTATAATTAAAATAAACATAAAAGACCAGTTTAACAGAGCATAACAACATAATGACAGTTAAGATGAATTTGCATACGTAAATGTGACTTAAGTAGCGTAACATTTCCATAACTAAATGTGACTGTGTGGCATACCCAAATTTGCATAATTAAAAAGCAGTAGGATAACTTAATAGAAAGGAAAAGAATGGGTGGATATAAAGGATATAACAACATCTAAGAACACGTACAAAATCTTATCGAAATCGGTTACAAATTAACCTTTTTACAGTGATTTGGATTTCAAGGCCTTATTATGATAAATTATGCAAATTTTATTGAAATTTTGAGTCACCGCAACAAGTAAACCTATGAATTTCCGTATGTTATTTTTTCCTTTTTTTTTTCTTCACTAAATAGAAGTTCTTGAACATGAAGAAGTGGTTTTGAAACTTCATCATACCCTTAAACAAAATGTATAGACAATTTATAAATGTATATATGTGTATATGTGTGTGTTTTTGTATATATATATATATATATATATATATATGGGCAAACAGGAGGCATAATAATCATTATGATGTAGGCTACAATAACAATGTCCAATTTATTTGCAACAAAATTAACTTCCTTTACTAATTACTTCCAAGTGTCCTTTCTCAATTACTGCTAACTCAAAACTTGTATTGAACATGAATAATACTGTTAAACACTTGGTATCCAGGTCAGTAAAAACATTCATATTTTTGTTGTTACTTTTAATAATATGCACTTTAAGTTCATGATAATGTCAGCAATGAATTTTCATAACTATGACAATAAACATAGCATAGCAACCATGCTATCCTGCATGCACTGACTGTACTGCTGCAGCTGACGTGCACTGACAGCTGCAATGTTGTATATTCACTAGCTGACACTGACAGATCTGTGAATGTTAAATGCAACATATAAAGCCGGGAATTTCTTTCAAACATTAAGTATTTAGGTAAAAGTCTTGTTGTTTTATGTTGAGTGCAGTTTTAGGCCTCGGTAAATTTTCCCAAATACTGCAGCCAATAACATTTCATCTCCTCTACCAAGGTTCCAATTAACTGCAGCAACGTCCAGTTGAAACGTTCGCATAGCCCGTAACCTTGAGGATGGTAGGGTGTTGTTCGACTTTTCTGATGTCATGGCACTTCTGCTATTATTAGATCAGACTCAAAATTTATCTCCTGATCTGAGTATAATCTTTCAGGATCATCATTGGATCCTCATTTGATCCTGAAAAAGTAGGAACCTTAGTAAGTGTCTGCAGGATTAAAAGTCCTTGAATAATTGTTTGTAATGCCTTCTCCCTCCATATTACTGAATTCTTGAACTTCACTGTATCAAAAATGTAAATAACACAAAATTCCGCTTGAAAATATTACACAGTTCGAAGTTGAAAAGAGCACAATGATTTCACTTTAAAATTTTACAGTCCAAGTCAAAATTCAATTTTCTTTTTCGAAGAAAGAAAATTAAAATTGTATCCCACTTCTGACACCAATATGGGCAAGCCGGGGGCCTAATAATCATTATGATGAAGGCTATAATAACAATGTCCAATTTATTTGCGACAAAATTAGCTTCTAAGTACTAATTACTTCCAAACATCCTTTCTCAATGACTTCTAACTCAACATTTGTAGTAAACATAAATAATACTGGTAAAATGCACACTTGGTATCTTGGTCAGTAAAAACATTCATGTTCTTTTGTTACTTTGAAATAACATGCACTTTAAGTTCATTATGATGTCACTAATGAATATTCATAACTATGACAATGAATATTTATAAGTATGACAATGAACATAGCATAGTAACCACGCTACCCACAGTAGATGTGTATTGCATGCACTGACTGACGTGCACTGACAGCTGCAGTGTTGTAATTTCACTAGCTGACACTGACAAATCTGTGAATGTTAATGCAACATTGCATGAAGATCATCATTTAATGGTAAAACCAAGAGATATTTAAAGGATAAGGACTACAATGGTGAGTTTCCATGTTTAAGAAGAACTTTCATTTAAACTTATAAGACAGGCCTAGACTAGTTAAGAAGCCTAGTTTACTATGCTATACTAGTCTAGCCTATTACAATATGCTATGGGGAAATGCGAAAATAGTTCAAAATCATATTTACAATATCAATTAAACCGATTATCAAGGAATGAAAGATTTATTTGGATAATATTTCTACATTCATTTATATATATATATATATATATATATATATATATATATATATATATATATATATATATATATATATATATATATATATATATATATATATATATATACATATAATATATTTATATATATGTAATATATAATATATATATATATATATATATATATATATATATATATATATATATATATATATATATATATATATATATATATATATATATATATATATATATATATATATATATATATATATATATATATACATTATATACAACAATTTGATGATTTTCAATAACGAAAGTTGAGAGTTGAGGACGGATTTTTAAAGAATTACATAATTTTCTTTAGCTGCCTTGCCTTTCATCACACTTTTTCCGTACATTAATAATTCATCAAACTGCAGATGCTATTGACGTAATTAACAAATTATTGTGTTCAAAGTTGAAGCTCTTTCTAGTTAATAAAAAATCTCTACCTGTCTGTATACTTTTAATATACCAATACAATGCAAGTTTTTTTATCGGGCGTTGTCGGTATGCTTAGACTTACCAAGGGCCTTGGACGGGTCATATGTACATGAGGTATGAGCAGTGGCGGCGCCACGGGGCAAGGGGCGTTCCTGATCCCCGCGAGCTCGCTTTGCCGCCCGATTTTGCTACAGAATATTTTGTAAAGTGACACTTTTATCTGATTTATAGGCCTTTGACCCCCTACCCGTGAGACAAAAGTGCCCCTCGCTTTCCCCCTAGCAACGAATTTCTGGCGCCGCCACTGGGTATGAACCCCATACAATAACAGTATTTGGATCAATTCCGGGAAAGCTTGTTGCTTTCGAAGCAGTTTGTTTATTGGTCTCCACGGGTCCATCGATCCCTATATAGTCCCTCTCGGGAGGTTATGATATCTGCAAAAATATCAGAATATAGGGGCCCTAAAGACTGAAAGAACAAAATGAGGTGCGATGATGGGCAATAGCTTGGGTATAGGAGATGGGGATCATGAAATGTCTTTTTTGAATAAGATAGACCAGTATTAATGAAGTTCAAATGATAACTTAAGCAGGCGCGGATCCAGATGGTGCGCGCGGGGCATTTTCAGACCACATATACCCTTTTCACTTTTTCACTTTTCAGAACTGATGTGCACCTCCCCCTCCCCACCCCCTTTCAAAAATTCCTGGATCATTAAATGTGTTTTGTTTTTTTCTGAATAAGAATAACTAGTATGAATGAATCACAATAAGTTAAGCAGGCGCGGATCCAGGGGTGCGCCTCATCTCTTTCAGACCACATATCCTCCGCAGTCTCTTTTTGCTAAAAGTTCCAGTTAATCAAACCTCATTACAACAGAACAAAAGTAGTCAGAACTGATGTTTGTAAATTCCTGGATCCATGCCTGTTAAGGTACACCTAGTCAGCTATAACCCTATAGCCATGCATATACATCCTGTTATGATGTAGGCCTAAGTGGGTTAATGAAATTACACATGTTAATGTATTTATTAACAGTACCATGTGTAATTTCACTAAATAATCTAGTATATCATAAGATTAAGTTCTTTAAAGCCTAACATGATTTCTGTTACCAACAACTGACATATTAAATCTCAACATAATTATAAACAACTTCTCTCCGACCGCAGCCGACATCAAGAATGTGTCAGCGCTATGTTGGTCTGCATTAACGGTCCCCGGTTTTAACCAACATTTTTTTGTTTTTGACAAACGTCTAGATAATTGGTCTGGCGGCCTGATATTTTTCGTCAAATTTATTGGTGCATTGCGCGGTTGGTCGGTTAAGGGAGATGCAAACGAACCCGTCGAGCCCCTCCCTATAAGAGCCTGTTTCTTACCTTAGTAAACGATGAACACTCAACATATTTAACAGCACCAAGTTTCTTTGCCAATAGTTGCCCATCTGTCTGGGTGACGGTCGTTTCTTTCATTTTCGTTAAATCTTTGAGAACGTCAACATCGTTACGGAGGTCCACTTGGGTACCGACAACGATGAACGGTGTTTCAGGAGAAACATGCTTGATTTCAGGCGCCCACTGGAAAAGAGGGAAGTTGAAGGAACTAATTTCCCCTCCTTTTCACAGAGAAATTTCTGAAGAAAATGTTGATAACTTGTAAATCAATTGCAAAACAAAGGTTGTGTAACTAATCAAGTGACTAAGCACTGCCTTTGAAGTCACGGTAATTTGTAGTACAATCGGCCTAAATTGTAGATGCCGTTCTTTTTGACAATTCCAGTCATGATTCGAAAAGCCATGAAAAGGTAAATCAACCTCTATACAATATAAACAATGTCTGACCAAAGAACTAATCATTTAGAATATAGAATCGGAATTCCTGAGACAATTCATGACCAGTGTAAATTCTCACTTTGTCTCTCAGTCCAGAGCTTTCTCACTTTGTCTCCCAGTCCAGAGCTTTAGATGTGTATACTTACCTTTTCTTTAAGATTTTCAAATGATTCTGGCACCGACACACTGAAACAAAGTAAGAAGATATCTGTTTCCTGGTAAGACATCTTGGTCCGTAAGGTATCGTAATTTTCCAGACCTATTGAAAAAGACAGTACTCGGGTATTAACAATAGAATGAGGCAAGTTTTGCCTACCGAAAGTGGGAGTGGCAATATCAAGGAAGAAGGGGGGAAGGGGCGGGGAGGGACGGGGGAGGGTCGGGGAGGGACGGGGGAG
Source organism: Chiridota heheva (assembly GCA_020152595.1). Classification (NCBI taxonomy): domain Eukaryota; kingdom Metazoa; phylum Echinodermata; class Holothuroidea; order Apodida; family Chiridotidae; genus Chiridota; species Chiridota heheva. Next base: position 113,687 of record JAIGNY010003483.1, read on the forward strand.
GGGCGGAGGGGGGGGGGGATTCCGCTTATCGCTATAACTGTATCTTTTCAAACTGATTTTAGCCGAAGGTGATTACCACAAAACTTCGACCAATTAAATGCTGGGGGTATATTCCCTTTGTTACCGGTACCCAACCATTTAGCTGCAGTTACTGGAAGAAAAATTGCAAACAACAATGTACGCGCGCATATTATCTTCATATTTGGGCGACGACGACGAGTGAACACACAATTACAACGACGGGGTCGTCGCCTGCGTATTCGGTTATGATAGTAACAATGCTATCACGAAACGCTTAATACGACCCGGACGAGAACACAGGTACGACGTACGGACAGACATAACATCGACAACAAAGTCAATGTCCACGGCCTTTGATAACCAGTTGTGGTACACTGGCGTGTCTACCCAACCCAGGCTTGAACCCAGGGCCTCGTGGTCTGTAGACAGGTATGATAACCGCTACACCACAGTGGGTAGATATTTGCATATTTGGGCGAAAGGGCCTTTGCTTATAAAGGTCCTCGGTTGTATTGATAATGTATCCCTGACCTTCTTTAAAACTATAATATAAAGGAGCATTAGACCGAAAAGTGAGGGCGTATTTTTAGGGAGTCCCCCCTTAAAAACAAAAACAAAAAATTAAACGCTTATCTAGCACGCAACGGAATTGCAATTTTTTGGTTAAAAGGAATAATTAAGAGACCTTTGCTCTCACGGGAAAAACGAGCGCCCTCACTTTTTGGTATAGTGCTCCTTTAAAACACTTGTTTAAAAAGACATTCATCTAAAACTAAGTGTGCAGTTGTCCATTCTATTCATGTTGTCATTTTTGTATTCTTTGTTTTCGTATCTTATTTGCTTGTGTGTAAAGCGCTTTTGAATGTTTTTACAAAATTAGTGCTATATAAATTAATGTATTATTATATAACGCACGTATGATGAGCACATTTTTGTTCTTCAGTGACCCCATACCGTGAATGGATTTTAAAGACTGGCAAGAAATCCCCAGTATTTGATTCTTCGATAAAATTCTAACAGTATAATAGTATCATGGATGGTTCATTATGGATGCCACGTGAATTTCGGCCATGTGACATTTATTGATTTATACTTTTCCGAATATTGCCGATTCAGATTTGAAAAGGTCTAAGTGTAGAGCATCAACAGATCAAAGGCTAGCACAGGTCAGCTGTAGGGAATCAAAACAAAATGAGCCACAGCTAATAAGGAAAAAGGATCAGACATGTCAGAGGGCTAGGTAAAAGGTCAATGACAACCATCTTGGTGGGAGCTGTTTGGGGACTTATTCAAATAAGATTTCCACTGTTTCAGCTGTTCAGTCTGGCGCAAAGACAAACTTGCCAGGGCGCAGCTTTATTTCTGTATGGATGGCAATTCAGTCCGCGGTAGCTGAACGTGGCGCAACTAAAGACAAGTCATGGGGCCCGTAGGGAATTTGGCGCTCGGGCCCGATAAGAAACATATCACATATCGTGGCCCCAAAATAAAATGTTTTGTTCGCGTCCGTGGGGTGTACCAGCCCTTCGCATCCTATTGTTGCACTAATGAAGCCCGTGGAGAATCTTGGCCTGCATTGGCGAAGGAATCTAGCAGATAATTCACAAGTTCCCAGTTGCATACTTTCTTCCCGGCCGGTAACTGGCAGACTAAATGTAGATGGTTCCGACTCTGCTCTACAAAACGTTTGGTACTATTTCTTAGATTGAAATTGAAAATAAATTAAATGAATGAAATGGATCATTTTAATTTCATTTATTGCTCACCAGTTGTATCAAACAGGACCAGGTTGTATTCTTTCCCATGGTATGTTATGATCACACTTTTATTGGTAAATATCTGCAAATCAATCAAATAAAGTTCTTTAATTATATTGATAATTTGAAAACACTCCATGTTTAAAACTGTAAAATCAGACATAGCGGACATCAACTGTCTCAAAATGTCAAAGTCACTTATCTCATAATAAGATAGTTTCATGCAGATATGGAAGCCAGAACAGGGGTGAGTGGCCTATTACCCCTCATCTACATTTAAGTTATACATAAGTGCTATGGGGTCTCTGCGGTCTCTTCCAGAATTTCCCGACGGGGCTTTGGCTTCTCCAGCGGGAGTGCCCGTATAATATGTCATTTAAAAGATAATATGTTATTAAGATAGTTCCCCATTACGTTGAAAACAAGTGATTAAATTGGCAGTGCTAAAGGTTCCCAAAGTTGCGACTGTGGTCCTCGTAATTCCCGCTGGAACCATCCTTGAACTGTTGTCAGGAAAGGTTGGATGGAAACATGTACCTTGTTCTGAATTTCTCAGCGACGTCCAATTCGAAGCTTCGTGGCACAGGTAAGGCGTTCATAGGGGCAGTGCCGCCGACAAGAGGTAAAAGGGGAGAAATGACCCTGCCCTGGGGTCATAGGGGCCCGGGTCGTAAGGGACCGTACAAATTTTTATATTCAGTTTTCACCTGGGCCTCACAATACCTCCCGCGGCGGCCCATGATACTACTACTACTACTACTACTACTACTACTACTACTACTACTACTACTACTACTACTACTACTACTACTACTACTACTACTACTACTACTACTACTACTACTACTACTACTACTACTACTACGACGACGACGACGACGACGACGACGACGACGACGACGACGACGACGACGACGACGACGACTACTACTACTACTACTACTACTACCACACCACACCACCACCACCACCACCACCACCACCACCACCACCACCACCACCACCACCACCACCACCACCACCACCACCACCACCACCAATAATAATAATAATAATAATAATAATAATAATAATAATAATAATAATAATAATAATAATAATAATAATGATAATAATAATAGCGCTTAAACAATAAAAATGACAGGTTAATGTAAGTAAACGATTAAATCAAATTATAATAAAATATCAATAATACTTCTTAAACAAATATGTTTTGAGCTGAGATTGAAAGGTATTCAAAAATTTAATGTCTTTCATGGATTTCGGAATATCATTCCATTTTCTGGCGGCTGCTACTGTGAAAGACCTGTAACCAAAATATTTTAGTCTCCACTTTGGTATATCCAGCAATTGCTTGTCACTAGACCTGAGACACCATTTTGGATGATAGATGGACAAAAGCTCACAGAGGTATTCCGGTGCTGATTCGTCTATACACTGGTAGGCTAAACACAATATTTTATACTCGATTCTAGCTTCAACTGGTAGCCAGTGCAAAACTTTAACGCGGCTGTAGTACTGTCACATTTTGATGTTTTAGTGACAATACGTGCAGCTTTGTTTTGTATCCTCTGCAATCGTTTGATGTTCGCATGTGACGCACCAACAAGCAGACTGTTGCAATAATCAAGACGTGACAGGTTTAATGACCTTGCCAATGCTGAAGCCGTCTTTTGAGTCAGAAGGTCAGGAAAATAATTTTAGAAGGTGTCTGATGCCTCCAACATTGTGCGAGTGGTAGTTGCAGACCCTGCATAGCTCTTTGATATGCTTCTCCATGGTCAGTTCCGGTTGAAGAAAAACACCAAGATTTTTCACTGATTTAGAGAATGGGATTGAGGTCAGACAAAACGAGATATGACTGATGTCTGTGTTGAGCAGTCTGGACTTTGGTCCTACAAACATAGCTTCTGTCTTGCACTCGTTAAGTTTGAGCATGTTGTTCGTCATCTAATACTTTAAGCTTGTTGTACATAGCTCATGTTTGCTAAGTGCCACCATTCCAATTTCTGCTGGGTGAAAACTATCTATCAGCTGTGTATCATCAGCATAGAGGTGATGAAGAACGTCATGACTGTTTATAAGTCTATCAAGTGTCTTTGTATATAAGGTGAATAACACAGGACCTAAAACAGATCCTTGTGGTACACCACATGCTAGATTAATTGAATTAGACTGTGACACATTGATTATAACAGACTGGTGTCTGTCTGATCATGGAGCTATTAACTTAGAAGTTAATAGCTCCATGGTCTGATATATACAATAAAAGCCAAGAAAATATTTTGTTACTGAACTCCGTATTCATGAGCTAGTAAAAGATTCAACTTTTCCATCATCTACCGCCATTTGTAAGTCGTTCACAACACGCACCAAAGCGGTTTCAGTACTATGGGCACTCTTATACGCAGATTGAAATTTTGCCGAGAGATTGTGGCTCTTAATATGATTTACCAGTTGCTTGTTTACTGCCTTTTCCAAGATCTTTGAGAGAAATGGGGGAGATTTGACACTGGACGGTAGTTTATGAATTGATTTTTGTCCAAGTTCTGCTTTTTAATTTAAGGTTTCACCACCGCATTCTTGAATACTTTAGGTACAATTCCTGTGTCCAGGCTGATATTGATCATTTTTGTGATGACAGGCAGGAGAACATCACAAAATTGCAACAACAATTTATTTGGAATAGGATCCAACTCACATGTTGTAGGCTTTGAATCCATCATCAGTTTCAGTACTTGTGATTCAGACATTGGTTCTAACTCAGTTAGGTGTTCACCACTGAATGATGACATCATTTGGTTACATCTTTGGTCAAGTTGATCAAGTTGAGGGCGACTATCTTCAGAGATGAGTGCTTTCCTTATGTTTTCAATTTTGCTTGAGAAGTATTGTTTGAAAGATTCTGCTAATATTTCATCATTTGCTGCTGTAGGAAGTATCTTCTCTTCAGTTTTGCCTAATAGCTTAAACATTTGTGTCCAAAGTGCTTTGGGGTTGTCTATTTTTGAAAGTATTGCATCTTGGTAATATTTTGCTTTATTTTGCCTCCTTAATTTCATTCTGAACATCCTTTCTTGCTTGTTTGTAAATTTGACCATGGACCTCAAGGTCCTGAAAACCTTCATTTTCGCTCTGTTCTTCTCAGTAATTTCAACTTTCGTATGTAAACATTATACCAGTGTGAAGTCAGGTTTGACATGTATATGCCTTTTAACTAATGGGGCATGCTTGTCAAGTTAAAGTGGCGTGGTATAACAGTATAACTCAGTGAGATCATCAAGTATAGATGAAGGGTTCTTTAGAAGTTCAGATTCCAATATGTCATTTCTAAATTTTTCTTGCGATATGCCTTTGATATTACGATATGTCACTGTTGTCATTAGTGGTAAAGGTCTGTCAATATTTAACGTGAAAGTTGTCCAGAAATGATCAGACATCTGAGGATCCTCAATCTTTACGTTACCTAAAAAGGAATCATTTTCTCTAGTTATGATCCAATCCAATGTATGTCCTTTCGATGTGTAGTTTGGTTCACATGTTGTACAAGCCTGTTCGCTAGCAGAGACTTTAAGCACTTCTTGACTTCAGGTTTTCCTTGATGATCAAAATGAGTATTACAATCACCAAGTATCATTAGCGGACCCTTTTTGGTGCTAAAAGTCTCAAGTAATACTGAAATATTGTCCAGAAATTGCGATGTTGAAACTAAGGCCATTTAATTTTGATAGGGGTGATCTGTAAATACAAACTGCTCGTACTGACACACTACCTGCAGTAATTTCTAATTCCAATATTTCAAATGAGGGTAATTCAATCGACGTCGAACAAATATTGATTTAGAGATTTAATAACAATACCTCCACCTGCACCTTTTGTTCGTGACAGCTTGTTAAGTTTGTATCCTTGGGAAGTTAAATCAGCTATTTTACCTTCATCTCCAACAGATTTTAACCATAACTCTGTGATACAAATTATATCTAAATCATAATCAATTATGACGTCTGTGATTTCACTTTTATTCTTTACAGATCTGGCATTCCATAATACTGCTTTTAGCATAGCTTTATCATTGTGTGGATAAAGCACTGTAAGGTTATCCAGGTTACACTTTCGTTTTCCTGCAGGATAATTTTTTTGTCAAATACTCCATTTATCACTTTAATTGGCCTTTGCTTTTCGTTTGCTTCTCCTTGTTGGCTTTTGTCTTGCTATTCCGTGCAACCTAACCATCTGTAGCACCTCTGTTGAAAGCTTTTGTTTAGGGCTGGAAGGTTTGCTAAAGTAGATAAGCTGGTCACTTGTGTACTTGATTATTGATTTTCCTTTAATCTCACTGCACATAATGTTTGATTGACAGCTTATTGCTTGTAGAGAATAGATGTTCAAATATATTGCAGAGCATAGAGCTAAAATCTTCATAAATTCAAAATATGACATCATTTTCGAAAAATGTAAACTGTTATGTAGTTATACATACACAAAGTTCAAGTATGTCAATTTTCAAAACAATGGCAATGGTAAAAACTAGTGAAAATTAGTGGAAATATAAGAGCAAAAACAGAGTGCTGCCTGTCAGGCGCACCTAATCTAATCAGTCATAGGGGTGAAAGGAGTCGTTTAGATGAGCCCAGGGTAAGGCCCATGTATGATTTTAATTGCTTCGGGCTTGCGTGGAGAACTTTCTCCATTGCGGAGCAGAAACTTGGACGATGAAGAGGAACCGCGAAAATCGAGTCGCCTGCACTTACAGTAGACTCGTTATGTCATTATTAGAGTTCATAATATCACTTAGAAAGCCCGACGCACAAAAGGACAAATATACAGGAACATCCCACAACATTTCTACAACTGTGGCGAGGATGGGAGCACGCTTTGCGGGGAACTGCCATTGAGCAGATTATCAAATTATATCTAATCTAATACTTTGGCGACTTCACACCACACGAAAAGGTAGACGCCTTATGACTGAGTGTGATTGCTAGAGACACACCACTTCAATTCCAAGAACAGATAGGCAGAACTATGTCAAACAGACTGACAGAGGCACCTGGCAGGACTGCATGTATTGTCAAATGCATCTCGGCTGCGGTATATACGTTTTTTGACACGTCCTAGTTGTGTTATTTAGGATTGAAACATGGCATTTCAAGATACTGACATATAGAAACCTATAACAGACACAATTTTGGCATAATACATATTTTCTGCATAAAGTATCTTAATTTAGTAAGAAACAAACATTGTATTCTCCTCACTCACATGACACAGAGGGAGAGATCTTTCAAAGTATTTCCTGATCAGCTTATACACACAGTCCGAAACTATCTTGTTGTGGCACGTATGACTGTAACGTGACCAAAGTGCATGGCGTAGCCATGGGGAAAGGGGTGCGGAACCTCGCAACTTTTTGAATCTGAATCGGTTAAGTCAGCAAAAATCCTTCAAGAGGACATGAACGCCAATCGAGCGTAAAAAGTATGAGTAAAAAATATAAAAAAACTCAGTCAGCAATACAAGTGTTAGTAAGTTTAGCTTTGAAACAGTTGAGACTTGGTGCATGTACAATGTCTGACGGTAAAGCATTCCAATCCTTTAGTGTGTGAGGGAAGAAAGAGTGTTTATATACATTCTTTTTAGCATAGGGAACCTGGAAATTAAGGTCATGATTATTTCTTGTATTAGTTCTGACGGTGGGGATAAGTTCATCTTTATTGAAGGCGACAAGATTGTTATTGATTTTATATAGCATATGTAGTCGGGTGTTGTATCTTCTTGTTTTGGGCAGGGGCCAATCTAATTTATAAAGCATGTTTTCTACACTAGATTTATGAGAGTAGTCTGCCATACAGAACCTGGCTGCTCTCCTTTGAATAGATTCAAGTTTATCCACATCGCACTGGTGATGGGGGGTCCCAGACTGCAGATGCGTACTCAAGTACTGGCCTGACTAGAGCTTTATAAGCAGTGGATTTAACGTTGGTGGGGCAGTTTGAGAGGTTACGTTTTAATAGGCCAAATATAGAGTTAGCTTTCTAGGTTATGTTATGTATATGTTTATCCCATCTAAGTTTATTATCAATTTCAACACCTAGGTATGGGTGGGAGTTGACATGTTTTAGTGGCTGGTTGCATAAGGTATAAACAGGTGATTTAAAGCATTTTTTAGAGGAAATTGACAAGATGTAGCATTTAGAGGGGTTAAAATTCATTTGCCATTTGTTTTGCCATTGTTCAAGTTTGTAAAGATCATCTTGGAGGATTTGTTGGTCAGAGGGATTATCAATTGTTCTGTACACAAGGCAGTCATCAGCAAACAGTCTAACTGTGCTGTTTATATTATCAGGGATGTCATTTACATATAAGAGGAAAAGTAAAGGACCCAATACAGTACCTTGTGGTAAACCGGATAAAACCTGTTTAGAATCAGAGATTTCACCATCACAGACAACACGCTGGATGCGGTTGTTGAGGAATGATGCAAACCAGGCCAGAAGATTTCCATCAATGCCATAGGCGGAAAGTTTGGTTAACAGGCGCTGGTGTGGGACTTTATCAAAGGCTTTTGAGAAGTCAAGAATAGCCTTAGAGACGTTACTGTTTTGGTCAATTTGTTTAGAGATATCATTTATTGTTAAGAGGAGTTGTGTTTCAGTCGATCTTTTTGCACGGAAGCCATGCTGTAGATCAGTTAAGATATTATGCTCATCAAGGAATTTCATCACATGTGTGTGGATTATATGCTCAGGGATTTTACTACAAACGCAGGTGAGCAGGTGAGGGAAATAGGTATGTAATTAGCTGGGTTTTGTTTATCACCTTTTGTAAAAACGCTACATATGTTTGCTTCTTTCCACTTGTTAGGGATAGTACCATTATCGGCAGAGGTTTAAAAGAGATCAGTTAGAAATTCATAGAGGTCATCAGCGTGTATTTTTAGAAACCATGGTGGTATTTGGTCAGGACCTGAGGCTTTGTTGAGGTCTAGGTTATGCAGTTGCTTTTTGACACCTTCTGGGGTAATTATAAGTTGGTTTATTTTGCTGTTGGTAAGTGGTTTAGTTACAGGAATTTGGAAGGTGTTTTCTTCTGTGAAAACACTGAAAAACTGGTCATTTAGAATGTTAGCTTTAGTTTTACTGTCACTGCAGAGTTTACCATTAAATAGTAGATCAGACACACCTACAGAGCTACTTCTTAATCTTTTAATATAGGACCAGAATGCCATTGGGTTTTCGTTAAGTGAGTTTTTAAGTTTATCACAGATGAAGGTGTTTCTAGCTTCTTTGAGGTTTTTATGGACAGCCTTTCTAAAGCTTTTATAGGTAGTCCAGTAATTGGCTTGTTTATTAGTCTTAGCTTTTTTAAACAGTTTATGTTTTTTCCTGCAGAGACGGCGTTGGATACGGGTAAACCAGGGCAGATTTAGTTTAGTTGAGGTGAATTTGTGAGGCGTGTTTTTATCAATAACCAATTCAATTTTCTGTTCAAAGAAATTCCATTTGTTCGCAAATAACATTGCCAGAGGCTCACCCTCTCCCCCTAACCCCTCTGCTCCACTTTTTGAACCTTGACATAAAATCTCCGTTGGACCCAATGTTTGGACATTAGCTACGCCGCTGGGTGGAATAGAGGCGATTAAAATAACTTTTTCTCGCGGCTTGCTTGAAAATGCTTCTCTCTATGTCCTACCCGGGCAACAAAATACCACGGATCATCACCGGATATTCCGTCAGCTGTTTGTCGCCGACGATCCGCTATGTCTTTGCAAAGGCATCGGCTGCCGACAGAAGACCGTTGGCTCTGCCTCTGGCAGTCCGCCTGTACTATACTAGTTCATTATTATTTAGCTAGTTCTTCAAATGTATGCAATTCGTCGGTATGTTAACCGACAGCTACTCGTCAAGCCTGGGTGAATTGCTTCCGCCTCATTTAAAGAAAGCGCCCCTTGAAACATGGACGGGATGAAACGGACGGGATAAAACTGCTAGTGTCATTTTCATCCCGTTCGAAGGACACTCTCTCAACGAGTTGAAAAGGTATTACGCAATTATTCGGCCACACAGCTAGTTGAGACTACTCAACAAAAAATGATGTAATTTTATAAAGACTTAATATGTGAACATCATGGAGTTCTTACTTGGATCAATTATACCCTGAAAACTGGTTTAATTATTTCATTTGGTGCAGAAATCGTGAAAATAGCACCATTTTCAGCAGCGTAATTCTGAGTGACTTTTAAAAACCTGCTCACTTTGACACAATTTCGAAAAACAATCCTGTGGTTTATGTTATTTCCATTTAGTCAGTATACGCATAAGGACTCTTTGTGTCAAGAGGTCAGGAGTTATGCACCATCGAGCATACTTACGTAAAGCAAACACGTGCAGTGCGAAAAGTATTTTCCAGAGATAATGGTAGGCAATAGCAATTACGAGATAAGCACACACATTGACAAGCTTCTTTAAATATGACTCAATGAAATTATTCATTGGTTATTTATGAATATACCTGAAATACAGTTTCTTTATACCTAAAACTCCATAGGGGCCTAGACATAACACTAATTGATGTTATTTAGATAAAAACTCCCCTCGTGTTGCCGTTATAGGAAGTTTTGTTGGAATGCTGCTCTTGATTTTTTAACTTCGAAATGAAATTATGTGAAATACAAAATATAGCGTCAATTTTGATGTTTAAAGGTTGAATCATCTAACAATTTCTCCAAATAAAACAAATTTTACATATTTCACACCTTTAGAGGGAAAATTTGGTTAAAACGCGAAGTGAAACAATTTGGAAATAAATTGGAAATTACAAACCACCACATGCGATTATTGAAACGCCACAGGCACAGAAAATCAGGATGGAGTTATGTTCAAGGGGCGAGTTCTGTAATGTCCACTTGATTTTGTCCAGAGACACTGCAAATTGTAAGTTGTGACAAGCGGTCGGTGCAATTGATTTCCGTCGACCCTGTTTTACATCTTAGTTGAAATAGATATTGCTCTTCATGCAAGCATGTGAATGTAGTTTCCAATAGTTTTTTCCAACATTTTCAGCAAATGTATTGAAGAAATGTTCCAGTGATTTTAAATAGAAATCTTTCAAATGCAATAACTCCTGGACGGAATATAAGATATAACTTTTCACCATTTTGTTGTCTTTATTCCTCCTGGTCTATTGCATAGATCAAATTAATAAATGCACACTGATGACTATTTACGGCAATAGTCCTTTAATAAATGAAATTACTAGCCAGAAAATCTACTTACCACCGGTTGGTACTGATCATCTTCCCTCGTAAAGGCATTCAGAAGGTCGGTTTTACCCGCGATGTTGTCGCCCACCACAACACACTTAATGTTTTGCATTTGGTATTGACTTTCGTTTAGTCGGTTAAAGATGGACTGGTTAATGTGCTCCCTCACTTGATTGTTAGAACAATGTATATAGGCAATTGTTTAATGTATATACCACTCTTTATATCACTGCATGCAGTGTTTTCCCTTAAATTCATTCCCGGAAAACATTGAGCTGTTGAAATATATAATGAGTGAGTTTTATTATTCCTCAAATAAACATAAACAATCATTAATTGAGTCGCTGAGTAACGAATAGTTAGTAAATTAGTCGTGTGTTGGTTAAAGATTTAACTTGCTCAGATGGTAAAAAGGGTAACAATCAGTAACACATGGTTATTTTGGTGAACGATCCTCCTCCCCTCCCCTGCACTCCCCCTCCCTCCCACCCCTCCTCTCCCCCCCCCCCTTCCTTGACGCGGTGAGGTTGTCATACAAAAAATACAGCAAGATATACGAACGAATGCATGATTGCGAAAACAGCCTTCATTTAAGTAAACAAAATATATGTAATTCTGGTGACAAGTATTCGTTCCTAATTACAATTGAATACAATCAAAATATTATCATTTGATCATTGGTGCGATTAAACATCAGCTGGTTTAATGAGCAGCAATGAAGCAATGCAAATTTACTTAGTGATCAGGTGATAAGTACTGCAGCAATCTAACAGTCTATCGACTTTTGTCATATTTAGCATGACTGGTAGAGAAGTCATAGTTTCTATGTACATATCACGATTTTACCAACTTTGAACAATTGTAGCAGCTTTGAAAATGAACAAAGAAAATCAATGCACTGCTACCATTATTACTTCCCGTATCCCTTCCACTAACCCATCCTTCCGCCGTCCCTTCCTTCCACCACCCCTCTCTTCCATCGCCGTCTCTTCCGCCACCCCTCCCTTCCGCCATCCCTCCATTCAAACACCCCTCCCTTTCGCTTACATGACCATGCACAGGTGGAAATCAAGAATGTCAACCCAATGATGACCCGCCGTACCCAACTACGCTCTTGATAAACGGTGAGGAAGAAGGAGTTGACAAACTGCTGTTAGCTCAATGCCTCTTCAATATGAGATCTGTAACATATACTTACGCCACTGATCACATTCATCAAATTTATTACTAATTTAACTGTCTTTAATAGTATTCCGATTCGTTGTTTAACCAATTGTTCAGATCTTCTGTAAGAAACGCATGTAATAAGGAAATTCGCCAATTTTCCGAATTTCACAAAATTTCCGGCCAGGGGAGATTTTTTCCACTGCCCCCTATTCATACGCCATTGGGATAGGTGTATGTGTTCTACGCGAGGGATGGGAGAACTTGAGGTGTTTGTGTGCAGCGGAAATGGGCGATATGCCACAGTGTGCTACGGAGATGTAAAGACATATTTGTGTCGCCAGGATGCACAGCGGAAATGGGCAATATGTTTGTGACACGCAGACGGAAAGGCGTATGTGTGTCGCGGAGACGGAAAGCATATATTATAGTGGCATATCCCTGGTAGTACCGTAGATATGAACTGAGGAACATATAAAACAAACGTTAGTAGACCTAAAGTAGTAGATTATGCGAAACATTTTGAATTCATCACCAGCTGCAACACGGCAAGTTAAGTTTGATTTCTGAAATATTAGCTAATCTATCAATAATTTGTCAAAGTTAAACAGTATCCTGCGTGGAAATATGCCAATACATTGATTGAATGGAATTATAAAATGAAACAATACTTACAGCAGTCCAAAATAAGGATAAATTCAAATGCCAATCATTCTGATATAATCCTACGTATGAGAAATAATAACTGTCAGTATAATAAAGATGTTCATTTGTTGAATGTCAAACTTCATATTGTTACACGGACTGACGGGTATGATAGATGGCACCAATGCAAACACAGCAATGCATCCGTGTCCATGCAAACGCTAATAAGACTTTGGGTTCTGTATATCAAGTAAGCATATCTAATGATAACGCTTTTAGCATTGATGAACAATGATAAAAGGAAGGGTTCAAAGTTTTTGCATTCGTTTTCGTTTTCGTATTTCATTTTGAATATTTTTGTTAGTGATTAATTGTGTTCTATTTATTGAATATATATATATATATATATATATATATATATATATATATATATATATATATATATATATATATATATATATATATATATATATATATATATATATATATATATATATATATATATATATATATATATATATATATATACATATATATATATATATATATATATATATATATATATATATATATATATATATATATATATATATATATATATATATATATATATATATATATATATATATATATATATATATATATATATATACATATATATATATATATACATATATATATATATATATATATATATATATATATATATATATATATATATATATATTTATATATATATATATATATATATATATATATATATATATATATATATATATATATATATATATATATATATATATATATATATATATATATATATATATATATATATATATATATATATATATATATATATATATATATATATAAAGGTGATCCTATACTAAGCTAACTTACCCATACTGCCATACATATAATATATATAATATATATATATATATATATATATATATATATATATATATATATATATATATATATATATATATATATATATATATATATATATATATATATATATATATATATATATATATATATATATATATATATATATATATATATATATATATATATATATATATATATATATATATATATATATATATATATATATATATATATATTATATAAAGGTGAGCCTAAGGAGGCCGCCACTAAGCTAACTTACCCATACTGCCATAACGCATTCTACATGTTTCTGATTTCCAATGTGTGTCATTTAAACATTTTTCTACAACCAAGTTCGTCGACCAATTGACATGGTGGTAAACGTATAATGCATCCTATATGTTTACCATGTCCACTGGTCAACGAACTTGGTTGTAGAAATAATGTACCGTGCAACACATTGGAAATCAAATAGAATTGTTTGAAATCTACAAAATAGCCAGAGGTTGAAGAAAGTTATCTCCAGATGTTTATCTCGGCAAAATGGGGTTTAAAATGGCTGAATCCTGTAAAGGAATATTCTCGTGATTTTTTTTTCAAAAAGGGTCATGATAGTGACGTCACCTACGTGGCGGTAATTGATTGGCTTGTCGGCGATTGTGTAAATATTTCCGATCGACCAATTACAAACGTTGGATTGAGTGTAGTTTGCATCCCCACGTTATATAGATATCTGGCCTTTCATAATATGCTATAAGCTATACTGGTATACAACCCTCGGCATTTGACAATTGCCAACTCAGAAAAAAAAACCAGCAACCATATTCCTTCATTTCCAAGCTTTTGATCGCCAAAATTGTTTACTTACTCGCCAGTACAAAAACCTGTTTTAAACTTTAATTTTGAAGATCGACAAATACCCCCCCTCCCCCTTCCTTCCCTACTTCCCAATCGCAAGCAATTATTGACAGGTTGATAGCTCATGGGGTGTGTATCTTTTGGCCATCTGGCCTATGAGAAACACAGATAAAGAGGTACGTTTATTCATGATTTTTTTTTGGAGGAAAAACTTATCAAGAGTTTTTGAGTCGCGTTGCAGTTAGGCGTTAAAAAGATGAAGTAGTAAATGTTACGAACACATATTACCTGATTACGGTCAAGAGGAAAGAAATTGAACTTACCGACAAAGCTTACTTGTTTTTGTTTCAATTATAAGCACAGTTACTGAGCTACCAACGAAGGCCTAATGTCAGATGAGTAATATTATTTTGCCGAAAATTTCAGGTTCTTACATAAAATGTTTTCCAATAATTATTTGATCAAAATTGTTAAAACATGGAACAAATTATTTTGTAAACTAAAACATGTCACTTAAGAAAACATGTCACTTAAGAAAACATGTCACTTTAGAAAACATGTCACTTAAGAAAACATGTCACTTAGGAAAACATGTCACTAAAGAGAAAACATGTCACTTAAGAAGAAAACATGTCACTTAAGAAAACATGTCACTTAAGAAAACATGTCACTTAAGAAAACATGTCACTTAAGAAAACATGTCACTTAAGAAAACATGTCACTTAAGAAAACATGTCACTTAAGAAAACATGTCACTTAAGAAAACATGTCATTTTAAGAAAACATGTCACTTAAGAAAACATGTCACTTAAGAAAACATGTCACTTAAGAAAAACATGTCACTTAAGAAAACATGTCATTTAAGAAAACATGTCACTTAAGAAAACATGTCACTTAAGAAAACATGTCACTTAAGAAAACATGTCACTTAAGAAAACATGTCACTTAAGAAAACATGTCACTTAAGAAAACATGTCACTTAAGAAAACATGTCACTTAAGAAAACATGTCACTTAAGAAAACATGTCACTTAAGAAAACATGTCACTTAAGAAAACATGTCACTTAAGAAAACATGTCACTTAAGAAAACATGTCACTTAAGAAAACATGTCACTTAAGAAAACATGTCACTTAAGAAAACATGTCACTTAAGAAAACATGTCACTTAAGAAAACATGTCACTTAAGAAAACATGTCACTTAAGAAAACATGTCACTTAAAAAAAAAAAGGCACTTAAGAAAACATGTCACTTAAGAAAAGTCGCGATTCACGACACAAAATGGGTTGACATGTATAATAGTAATATGATGAACAAAATCCTTACAAAATTTCCCTTATTGTTGAATTATTTGTGTATGGAGTTTTGTTTTGTTCTATAAAGTGCAGAGAACCTTTGGATTCTGGGCTATATTAGCACCGAGGAAGTAAGTAAAATAATGATCGCAGTTTGCACATAGTTGAGCACAAAAAATCTTGATAATAAAAAAATTGATTAAGCTATCGTTCTTATTGTCACTCTCAGTTTGACTCTCACTATACTTGAATCTTCAACATTTACTTTCTTTGCTTTACAGACCATCAGACCATGTTCATGCTTTCTCCGGTGCTCCCAAAGCCAATTTTCAACTGCCTGGGATGGGTCACATTCTTAATACGGGCCCATTTATTGCAATCTGCATCTGGTCTTCCGATGTAGAAGGCAAAAGGGATATCCGGTAGATATTTTTGATCCTGGTAATTGCTGAAAAACCTCGTACACAACAAGCCGAGGATACTGGAAGCGCAAGGATAATCTGAATTGTTTTAAACATTATTGGGAACTTGACCTTATTGTCCATGATATCCACAAGATGCTGAAAGTCCCGACGTTTGACTTCAATTTTTTTCCAACATCCATCTTAAGAGATGTCCATTTATCTTGGACATTTGCTACAAAGGGTAGCTATATATATATATATATATATATATATATATATATATATATATATATATATATATATATATATATATATATATATATATATATATATATATATATATATATATATATATATATATATATATATATATATATATATATATATATATATATATATATATATATATATATATATATATATATATATATATATATATATATATATATATATATATATATATATACATATATATATATATATATATATATATATATATATATATATATATATATATATATATATATATATATATATATATATATATATATATATATATATATATATACATATATATATATATATATATATATATATATATATATATATATATATATATATATATATATATATATATATATATATTTATATATATATATATATATATATATATATATATATATATATATATATATATATATATATATATATATATATATATATATATATATATATATATATATATATATATATATATATATATATATATATATATATATATATATATATATATATATTTATATATATATATATATATAAATATAAAAAGTCATGACTAGGATCGACAGTAATTTGGGTTGGGCAGTAAAGAATCAAGGTATTTCATACTACCGAAATATTTTCTGTACATTTCTTATTTAAAGAAACATTTATTTTGTCGCCAAGTGTTATTTTTCTGGCGAATAAAATCATCATTTTTAAATTTTTTTGGTCGCCAAGATTATTTTCATCGCCATGGCGACGATGGCGACAGGCGATTTGATAAGTGGTAAACATATTGGAAAATTTGGTAAAATTATTGGAAAACTTCAAGTGTTTATAATTTTTGGCAACAAATCCTGAAAATGAAAAATTATTCCCAAAAAAGGTAAGAAAACTTCCTGAGAATTGAAGTAGATTGCTCGAAAATGAAGAAAATTAAAGACAATTGCCCGAAAATCATGCAAAGTAACTCAGATTTCGATCCACTTTTATCTGTTTGTGGACCGAATGACCGAGGGATAAAAGTAAATGAACTTTCAAGTTAACTGCTTATAAGTCATGATAACTCCACATTAAATTCGAATCTGCCCATGAATGCATATGAATTGTTTATATAGAATAAGTCTTTCTGCACCAACTCAACGTATATTCGAAATGGATTGGGAAGAATACAAAGAAAACCAGTAAAAACACAAATTGTATTGATAAAGAAAAATTGATAGAATTGTGATAGAATAACCATCAACATAAGTATTCGAGACAGACTTGCGTATTTGGGGTAAGACGTTTGGTCCGTAGCCAGCAGGGTGGCTTACATTTTTGATGTGTGTGTGTGTGTGTGTGTGTGTGAGGGGAGGGGGTGGCATTGTCCCAAATGGCCCGTGGCCCGCAGTAATAGTCCACACAATGAACTTATCCATTTGAGACACTTGCCAACTTGTCTATTTGAGATAAAATTGCGGCATGAAATAGCCGTCTACTTACGTATTTTAGACTCTGCCAATAACTTTGCTTATTTTGGGACACTGCGCGCCGTCACTTACGGACACATATTCATGATAAGAATTCGTTATTACGGATTTGAATCCGTAATAACGAATTTAAATCCTTTATTACGGATTCGAATTCGTAATAATGAAATTAGAATCGGTTATTACGGATTTGAATTCATAATAACGAATTTGAAATCCGTTATTACTTATTTGAATTCGTAATAACGAATTTATAATTCGTTATTACAAATTTGAATACGTAATAACGAATTTAAAATGCGATATTACGGATTTGAATTCGTAATAACCAATTTGATATTCGTAATAACAAATTCAGAATCCGTTATTACGGATTTGAATTCCTATAGCGAATTTAGAATACGTAATTACGATTTGAATTCGTAATAGCGAACTTAGAATCCGTTATTACGGTTTTGAATTTGTAATAACGAATTTAGAACCCGTTATTAAACGGATTTGAATCCGTAAAAACGAATTTCAAAATCCCTTATCACGGTTTTTTGAATTCATATTAACGAATTTAAAATCCGTTATTACGGATTTAAATTCGTAATAACGAATTTAAAATTCGTTATTACGAATTTGAATTTGCTATAGCGAATTTAGAATACGTAATTACGGATTTAAATTCGTAATGACGAATTTAGAATCCGTTATTACGGTTTTTAATTCGTAATAACGAATTTAGAATCCGTAGTTACGGATTTGAATCCGTAATAACTGATTTAGAAATCCGTTATTACTGTTTTGAATTCGTAATAACGAATTTAAAAATCGTTATTACGGATTTGATTTCGTAATAACGAATTTGAAATCCTTTATTACGGATTTGAATACATAATAAGGATTTCCAAATTTGTAATAAAGAATTCAGAGGAAAGTGACGGGAAATATACTTATATGATGGCCCTAATGGACTTTCGTACTTTCGTACATGCATGTTTGAACTAGAACGTAGTTAATCACGCACGGTGACTTTTACAGTTCAAAAGAGACATAAAAAAGTCTGACATAAACCCTATTTCATATAATAGAATTAAAAATATCAAATTTTCTGACTAAGTTTCATACCCCCTTAAGCAATTTAACACAATTTGTATAGTTATTAAAAACTTTAATTCTACTACTAAATAGTACCATGGGAGCCGCCATTTTGGTTTCAAAACAAGCAGATTATGATGTCATCAGCCCAGCAGGATGTTGGAATGCTTTGTATTACCCTATAATCTACCTCAAGATTTCTAGGTTATGAGAATTTTTGTTCTTATGTAAGAGTGAAGGAATTTTTTGTGTATACACATAATATTAACAAAACATTCTGTTGAGTGTTTGTGTGATATTATTTTGGAATAAAAACTTGAATCACATTTATAAAGAAATACATTAAATTCCTAATGTCCTTGTTGGGAAAATTATGTCGCCATGCACAATGTTTCAATACAGAATTGAACAAAATGGCAGCCTCCATGTGTCATCTCTAAACATGAATAACTTTAGATAGAGATATGATTTTGACTTACTGTTTTTGTAATTGGTTAGGATTTGTATCTTATGTCATATAAAATAATGATTGTATCAGACTTTATGTCTCGTTTAAAGATGGATAACTTGAGATTGGAATAAGATTTGACTTGATGTTTTTGGTAGTTGGTTAAGATTTGTATCCTCTATCATATGAACTAATGATTGCATCAGACTTCATGTCTCCTTTAAACCAAAAGAAAATATTTCATATTGACAAAATTTTCATATTGACAAAATAGGTTTATATGTGTGTATATAGTACACACATATGGGCATAGAAACCACACAAATATCATTCATGTAGAACAGTCACAAAGTTGTGACTATTATGTAAGGCTTTATCTTGCTAGCTGTAGCTATATAATGTTTAAATTTAGTGTGCCCACTTTTAATTGATAATTATTCTTATTACAGTAAATTATTGACTTAAAGGAGCACTAGACCGAATAGCTCGCTTGTTTTGCGAATTTCATGTATCATCCACGACAGATCGATCAACGTTATGCCTCCACAGCCCACAGACGACGTGAGGGCTAAGGTCACTTGGATATTCATATTAACCATGCAGAAAATTGTAATTCCGTTAACGTGCCAGATAAGCATTTGATTTTTTGGGACCCCTAAAAATACGCCCTCACTTTCGGTCTAGTGCTCCTTTAAAATCTGTGTTTCTTTAGATATTTCGCAGCTTATTTCTCAGGGACCTGTGGAAAATTTTGCGCCAGGGCACCATAACCAGGGACGTAACTTAAGGTGAGGTGGTGTGTGTGTGGAGGAGGGGGTGTGTGTGTGGGAGGAGGGGGACTCCTACAGAAATCGTCGGGCCATTCCAATTTTGACTATTTTGTCGAGGCAAAAACAATGGTCTAGCAGGCTTATTGAAACCAAATTGTAGGAAAATTAATATGATTATACCTTTATATTTTTGTTTCTTCGCAAAAAGACGAAATACTTTTGAATATGTTTTGGATGATATTTTTCTTACCTTCATGGCCATACGAGGCCCCCTTCCCCTCCTTATCCTCTCTCTCCTCCCATCACTTTCCATCCGTTGGCTGGATATCGATCTTAGTCGGGAAGAAATGTAGAATGTCGGCTGCACTTGTATCCTGGTATCAGAGTATATCTCAGTCATGCCCGACTCAGCTAGATATCCGAATCATATCCTCCCGACCGTTAATCTCGGCACATGATGCTGACAACATCATACCTGGGCATTAAAGTCGGGCAGAGATGTAAAATGTCGGATTTACTGTTTAAAGCGGAGATACATCTCAATCATGCCAGAATCTTTATATCAGAATCATGTCCCCCCGACTCGTCTATGAATCTGGATTTTGGGGAAATTTCTTTCATTTTAGGGAATTTTTATTCAATTTTCGGTACATTTTCTTCAATTTTTGGTACATTTTCTTCATTTTGGAGAAATTTGTCTTAAATTTTGGCCAATTTCCTTAATTCTTGTGCAAATTTGGAGTTAATTTCCTGCAACTATTGAGGAAATTTTCTTTTATTTCGGGGCAATTCTTTTTCGATCATTGGGAAATTTTCCAATTTTTGAAAATTTCCTTCATTTGGAGGCAATTTTATTTTGACAATTTTTTGGAAATTTTCTGGAAATGTTTTGGAAATTTTCTTCATTTTGAGACAATTTATTTTTGGTTATTGGCAAGTTTTCTTCATTTTTTTGGAAATTTTCTTCAATGTTTGTAATATATCTCTTTCAACTTTTGGAGAAAAAAATTTCATTCTCGTGGAATTCTTGGAAATTTCCTTCATTTTGAGACATTTTCTTTTTGATTATCGGCAAGTTTTCTTCAATTTTTTGGAAATTTTCTTCAATTTTTATAATATATCCCTTTCAATTTTTGTGAAAATTTTTTTATTTTGGGCAATTTTTCATCAATTTTGGAAGAAAAACCCCATCGGAAAATGTTGCCAAATTTTAACAGAATTTTCCATGATTTTACCATCTTTCCTTACAAATTTGTGTTGATAATTTCCCAATTTTCCCAATTGTGAAAGAAAACCTTTCAGAGAGTATCTTTCTCTCTGTTCCCCGATTATGCACACTTGTCCCAATATGTTTCATAATCATGACAAAACTGCTCATAAAACACTTTACCATGCAAATATGCTTGCAAATATGCATGTTTTCATTTGACATTTTGCTACGCCATGTACGCCTTTGTCCCTCGAACCAAAGAGCCTGTGTAGAAGCTCTTTGCTCGAACATGCTTTATTTAATCATTATTATTATTTTTTTGGCAAGATTTTATTGTTCTCTCGTGTAGACACAAAAACGTTACTTTCAAAACCATACTGACTATGATAACAAATTGCCAAATAATGACGTGACGTGCACCAGTCAGCCAACGGAGATCATACAACAAATGGTGAAAAGTGGGGAAAAGATGCTTTATTAGTTTATTCAGATACTTGGTTTCATTATTTTTTAAAAGCAAGTGAATTTCAATGTCAAGATGATTGAAATTTGTATAATTAATTAATCAAGCAGGTAGCGATGGGCTTTGTTTATTTAATATTTTTATTTAGCTTGTTGCTTTAAACTTATGTTTAAACTTGCGGATAAACGCTTAATTTATTCCATCCATGCATGATCGCGGCCATGTCTCTGCTATCTAACTGAAATTCCCTTTGTAACCTATCTATTTTCCATAATTTTGATGGTTAGTCCCGTTTCAGGCCAGTCCCGTATCCAGCGTGGGACACGGCCATCCCCAGGTTCGCGGACTGGGATGCTTTAGGGTCCATGCCACCAAATGACTGGAGATGGCCCAGGAAGTAATCCTGATATGGAGACGGGGAGGGTCCTTTGGAGCAGGGTATTTTTCAAAGGAATTTTCATTGATGGCAAACATGGCATCGGTACAAAGTGGATCCCTCTGGCAGAACTGCGAGGAATAGAGAAAGAGGGGGAGGGGGGAACTTTTTTTGGGGAGGAGGGGGAGGACAACAAATGCCAAGTAATTGTTTCATATGCCCTTCAAATCGTAGATCTAATGAACCTGCTTTACTTTTATAGTGGGGTAGATTTTTTTTGGGGAGGGGGAGAGGGGGAGGAGGGGGAACAGTGACAACAAATGCCAAGTGATTGTTTCATATGCCCTTCAAATCATATGAAAATTGCTAATGAACGTTGCTTTACTTTTAAAATTTCCAAGAAAGAACAACGACAAAAAGTGAATTTTGGTCCACCAGTGCCACAAATTTTGAAAAAGTGGTGGGCTAAATGAAGTCATTTTGGTGGGCCAAATGGCCAAATGGCCCACCAGTGATTACATACTTCGGAGCATGGGACTCTCTTGTGCCACTCACAATGGCCACCATGCCTATATGCAAACTTTAGACTGAGACTGAATCTTCTAAATGAAATGGGATGGTGTTCATTATCATGAACACCTTCCCTACATTATATATCTTCTACTAATCTCCTTTTTCATATAAAATATTCATTCTTAGTCTAAAATTGAATATTCAGTCAAATATTTGGGCAATGACTATCGTGATCTTTCATTCATAAAGGTCGCCTCCATATGAGTCGCCGCAACTTCCGGCTAATGGACTGATTCGAGGCGGAAACCAGAAAGAGCCCAGTGTGTACACGAATGAAACGAAAGGATAAACAACGGTTTATGGGATAATAGACGAGATATTTACATATTTTATGGAACAAAATTTAAGATTTGAAAAGATTATACTAAATTCTCTTCGCCTGGAACCCACGTATCGACTTAAAACTGACCAGAAAGGTAATATAAATGATTGGTTTTGCTAGGAATGTATTAATACTAGGCTTTCGCTTCCTGGCCTCTACACGTTCAGTTAGTGTGTTAGGCTAGGCTGAGTATGCAATGCCTTCTGCCTTCTGAATCTGAATAGCTTAAGTCGGCAAAAATCCTTCTAGAGGACATGAACGCCAATCGAGTGTAGCAAAAGTATGAGAAAAAATTAATAAAATAATGATAAATCAACTGACAAGCTTATTAAGTTTAGCTTTGAAACAGTTTAGACTTGGTGCATGTCCGATGGTAGGCCAAAAGCATTCCAATTTTTTACTTTTTTAGGAAAGAAAGAGTATTTTTAAACATTCTTTTTAGCATAAGGAACGTGAAAATTCAGATCATGGTTATTTCTTGTATTAATTCTTGCGTTTGGGATCAGGTTATCATTATCAATGGCGACAAGACTTATTAATTTCATAGCATTTTTAGACGGGTGTTCCTCAATCTAATTTATGAAGCATGCTACTTGCTAGTGACACTGGATTTATAATAGTAGTCTCCCATACAGAACCTTGCTGCCCTCTGTTGAATTGATTCAAGCTTATCTACATCGCACTGGTGATTGCGTTGAACAAGTTATAAGTTTGTACTTGCCTTGTCGTTGAACAAGTTATAAGTTAAATGCTGTGCATGCAGGGTCCACTGCCTCTGTCAGTCTGTTTCCTCCTCACAAAATAATGCCTTAGTCTAGATTAAAACCCAATGTTTTTATGATTTTAATTATTGCAGATGACGACGCAATGTAAGTCCCAGCACGTTAGTTTTGTCATTCTTAAGGTCGGAGAGACGTAACCGTGTACAGGCTCAGTAGGGCCTACGGTTTTGCTAAGTTGGAGGAAATTATATCATTAAAGTCAATGGGATATTATTTATGAATACTTGTGTCGCCTTAGCCAGTCAGCAAAATTAATGTTACTCATAATGTTGGAAACTATTATACACAAAGTTTGTGAAGAAAAATAAATTTTGTCCAGTATTTGCTGTAAAATGACAAAACATAGGTTTTTCTTCCATTGACTGCAATGATAAATGACTGTTTGTTTTCCCCCTTGATTGAAGTTTGAGAGAAAGCATTGTTGCGTCGCCGTGCACCACACCATTCCCATATGTCGGACCTCTAAAATATAGACTACCCTGTTCCAGTCCTAAGTTTTAGTAGGCCACTGATCTGTTTTTTTTTCTTCTCTTGGCTGACGTTCGCTGATTAATTTGCTGTCGATTCTAAATTAGGCCTACGGACTGACTTGAGTTATGCAGGTCCTATGCAGCTTAGTTATAGATTGTAGAGCTGTAAACGTTTAGGGATTTAAATAAGCGTGTACACGCTCAAAATTGAGCGTGTATCGTGTACACGTGTTTAGTACCATAATTTTTGGAAATACACCAAAATTGCTCTAAAACTACAAGGGAAGTAAAAAAATTGCGCAACCAATATGGCAAAAGTACTGACTCCATTGCCTAAATAGACGCTGAGTTTTGCTTTCCAAATTGTAAAAATTTTACTTCTACAGTGTAAATCATCATTTTTATGGAAAATATGCATGAAAATTCAGTTTAGGAAAAACATAACTAACTTTCAATGTCATTTAAACTCTACATTGTGTAGCTTTTTTAACCCTACTCGCTACAGCTTTCAAAGTTCTACTGTGAAAATCTTGCATTACTAGGACTATGATACCTCGCAGTAAAACATTTCAAAAGTACGCCACCATTTGGAAGTTCTGAAATAATAGTCTTCTCGAAAAAATGGTCGCCATCTTTGCGACGCATGCAGAATTTCAGCTCTGTTGAAACCTTTTTCTGTTTGTTTATTTTGCAATATTTTTTCTTTCTTGCAAAATTTATTTGACTCTGGTGATATTTACATGTAAATGTACTGATTGTCACGATTCAAGTCTTTTGACTTGTGTGTTTTTTGGTCAATTTAACAGCTTGTAAAACGGGCTTTGATTGCGTGGGATTTAAAGCCTTATTAATTATGGCCTAACGTTAGGCCTATTGTTAGTTTCACTGTTTGCTGCTGCACATTCGCAGTGCATTTTACAAGTTAGCCCACTCAGATTTCGGAAAAATCAAAGTGCATAATATCCCCATTTATGGGTGATTACTGCACATTTGTGATTCGCACATTTTAAAAGGATTATGCTAATGGGTTAACAGTTTGTAAAAATCATTGATGATTGGACATTGACTTGGTTGTCGATCTTATGTCTGTCCGTACGTCGTACCTGTGTTCTCGTCTGGTGTATTAAGCGTTTCGTGATAGCATTGTTACTATCATAACCGAATACGCAGGTGACGACCCCGTCATTGTTTTTATGTGTTCACTCATTGTCGTCTAGTGAACATTGAAGCAGACTAGAAATTGGTTATTCTGTTTTATTTAAAGACTTCTGAATGTCCAGAAGTCCATTAAATGCTACCAAAATAATGCCTTTGCAGTAGAACATTCATGAGAAGTAAGTGATATATGAAATTTTAGAGAAGAATTTGAGCCGTCTTCTGTCGGGCATAAAGCCTACATGTAGTACCAGTTTGACAAGGTGTTATGCTGAGGTCTAAACCTTTTCAATGCTTCTGTGCTTGATCTTTTAAGCAAGAAACCATGTAAAGATTTTTTTTTAAGCGTAGTGGATGTTTATTTGAGAATTTATGTACATATTTTGGAGTAATTTTGTTAATTTGTACAAGAATTTTTACTTGACTTTTTTGTGCTGGGACAAGATTACCTTGCACAGAACAGTAATTTTTGACTTACGTATAATGTCATATAATTTGTATATCGATATTTTGATAATATCGGTATTTTTCAAGCGATATACCAGTATTGCGTAATGATCAATATTGGCCAAGCCATGCATTATCACAACAACCATTCATAACACATTCCAGTTCAAAATCATCGCCACCCACATGATAGAACTCTTATCAACTATGACAATAACTTCAGTTGCCAACCACCAGCTTCTAAGTGAGCACTGCCAACTAATTGCCATGAAAAAGAGCATTTAGTCCAGTTGAAAGTTTAAGGACCTAATAACAACTCTCTCCCCCCCCCTCCTTTCCCCCCCACCTCAACCATCACCACGTTTTTAAGACAGCTCATCGATTAGTCATCAAGTCTAATTGTCTAATATCAAGGTGGCATTAAGATTCTTAGCCTGACATGTTATTTTTTTTTTGAGGGGGACTAGGCTACCTCTGGTACCTTGCTTGCTATCTCTGGTGCCCCCCCTTCCCCCTCATTCTGCATTGATACCCTCCTCAAGTATCATTTAGGCACATGAATTGTTTATTTCTGGATCATTCATATAAAGAACTGTATTTTATTCATTGATAATACTGTATTCTAGAATTAGCTGAAAGTTGACAAATTGTGAGTGGGCAAGGGGCCTTACTCCATATCCCATCGTCCCTTCTCCTGCTGGGGCCATCCCTGTGTAGTATCATAAAGTGAAATGATTGTTTAATTCTGTGTCATTTACTTGGAAAACTGAATTTCAGGTTATGAATCCATCAAAGATATTAGAGAATTAGCTAAAAGTTGAAAAATTGTGGGCTGGTGGGGGAGGGGGAGTCAGGATGTTCCTCCACCCTAGCGCCAATGGTGGCATCCATGTGTAGTATCATTTGTTAAAGAAACATGACTGTATAATTCTGGGTCATTTATAAAATAACTGTTTTGGCATATCAGTAATATGCTAGAATTACAATACCTTACATTTTTGAATAATGATATTCCACACATAAAACATTGATTTTTGTTACAATTTTTGGATTGATGCTCCAAAACTGTTGGTCATGTAAGAGGTCAAATTTATTCTTGAACAATCTTGACCAACAACTGCCAACCAGATGTTAAATTTTCTCAACACCTGCAAATTTCAAGCTTTTATCAAAAAGTGAACAATTTTCCACCAATCCACTGGATTAAGCCAAAAGTGTTGAATTGAAATGAATTCTACTCCAAGTTTAACCATGGAGCTATTAACAAGCTCCATGGTTCAACAAGGGTCACAGTCTTATATCATTTAAAATTGCTTTTGGTGTCAATGCAAAGGTAACAATTATTAACTAGAATTATAGCACTTTGCAGAGCGTATACCTTTGCCCCTGTTCATTCCCCACTGGAATACAATCTACCTCAGAAACCCTCCACCCACCACGTTATAAACCCAAACAATCTTTCTCACTGATGATCTGTTGCCATTTACATTCTAAACACTTGTTTTCAGTTTAATTCAGGCTAAGCATTCATTGTTTAAGCATTTTATTCATGGCAGAAACCAATTGTTTTGATTTCTTTGACACCAGAGACTACTTCACTTTATTTTCTTTGAGTCCAAAAATTGATTGCATGGCTGTTCTTTTATGGCATTACTGTTGTTTATTGTTCAGTACATTCCATTGGAAAGTTTCAACTACTGTCAAGTCTTGATAAATCCTGCCATAAAATATCCCCACCCCTCCATTTCTACTCTTTCCTGTTCCAGTAAATCCCAAACTTTAATTACTTCTTCCGTAAGCAGTAACAAAGCCACACACCAAATTTAATCAAAATCCAATCATCAGTTCTTGAGATATCTTGATGACAAACAAAAACAAACAAACAAACAAACAGAGGCGAAAACATAACCACAGTCTAACTTCATTTTGTTACAGCAAACTTGCCTTGAAAATGGCTGTAACGGCTGTACCGCAAGTTTAAGTTTGAAATCTTTTGCGATTGATTAAACATTCATGGCGAATATTGCAAGCTCTGAGCATGTGCAAATGAATGGTCAAGGCCTTAATACACAATGTACAACACAAAGTTACGTGATGCACACACATGAAAGGGTGTGACCAATAAGTTTCACTGATAAGAACTTTTTAGTGACTGGTTGCCAGATTGCAAAAAAATGGACTGACTTGCACAGTATGTAATTTGCATAGGCCCAGGTACGGTCTGCAGCAAAGGTTGCATTAAAATTTTTGTCTGCCGTATTTGGTTATGACAAGCACTTGATTTTTGGCGTATTTTGTAATTTTACTGTCGTATGTACATGTACAGGGCACTGCATAATGTACAGGGCACTGCATAATGTACAGGGCACTGCGAGCTAGCGAAGCTTGCAAGTATATTGTTAATACACATACACTTGTGTAGGCCTGCCTCGCTATTGGCCTGCCTTGCTAAAGTGAATGAAAATTGCGCTTAATACAAAAAACATTAAATAATTAGACTGTTATTATCATAAAAGATATTAAGAAAATGTTAATATCCAATCCTTGTATAATGTTGATGTTAAATCATGAAATTAGGGTTAACAATCCAAAATAAAATAGAAATATACTTTTGTTTATCGTATCCAAACTTTCATGAGGCTTTAGTGAACTTTTTACCAATTATTAACGATAATATACTATTCAGATCTCAAACACCTACTTCTTTACAGTATAGTAACTTGCAGATTGCGGTCCTCATATATACAGGATCAACACAATACAGGAGAAAAGAAAAATCCTAGCTAATAATATTGTTGACAATTGACAGCCTGCAATCAAAACAGCATCAAAACTTTCACGTACAGTGTACATACATCATGTATAGGGCCTATAGTATATACTAGCCTATATGTGTTTATGTACAGTACTTGTATGGGCATGTTAAATCATTCGGCTCTTAGTCTCATAGTTGTGTCATTTTACTTTTATTTATGAGTAATTCAAAATCATTTTTGTGTGAAATAAAACTTTCAATCGCATCAGAGGTAAGATAAGATGTTCATGATTTTCATTCTAGTTAGTGAAAATTTCTGGCTTAAAATTTCACATGCTATATCTAAAACTTACGACGCAGATACAACCTGTGTCGTTAGAAATTTCAGCCATAGCGTATTATATGACAAATTTGTCGTTAACGTAAACCCTGGTCTGCAGCGCAAGCTTACTGCAGCCCTAGTGGCAGATGGGAATCCCATTTTCTTTCAACGTATATGGATACTGGTTTTATATCCAGGCATAATAGGAATTCTCACTTGTTGAGTCTGAGTGAGGTATGTTTTGTTTTTGGGCCTTTTTTGATAAAAATAAATGCCCAAATAGAGCACATATTTTATGATGATTATTTGAGATCAGTTTTGTTTGATAATTGTGTGTGTGTTACATTTGACTGGGGCCAACACCCGCAAAATAAAGAATGGAATGTAACTTCTGTATGAATAGTCAATAATTTGATTACGTGTGTGTGAGATTGTTAGCAGCTTTGGGAATAATTACGGAGAGTTGTTATCGGTGTGTTTTGATAAATGGATTAACTACAAGCCTCTTGCGAGGTAAATATGTGATAATGTGATACTTACAATAAGGTATTGAAAAATGCACGATTTGGGTTAATAAATAGTATTTATATTTTAGAGTTGCTACCGGTACTTTCGGACAGTAGTAACAAACTTTTTTACTTATGGTATATTTGCAAGTTCTGGTACTTCGGTACCGGTACTAACGTGAGTACCAATATCCCGTCCAAGCCCATGTATAAGGAGCCTGGAGGTGTGTTGACATCAAATTAACAATTGGTTTTATCTGTCAAGTGGATGTTTTGTTGTCGTCGAGTCAGAATCACTGACAGAGTTCATCAATGTGTAAAGGTCCATGGACAGGTGAAAAAGTGTTCTGTTCAACCACTGACCGAGAAAGAGAAAAGTATTTAATTATGAGTTTTATAGTCTTTCAATTAGCATGATTAGTTTTCAAATTAATCAAAGGTGGAAACATTTTTAATTTGTGATGTATGAACAGGAAAGCACCTCATAATGTTTCTGAGTTTCTTTATACTACTTCCCTTAATCTCTAACCTTGAAAATGTTCAAAATGTCTTCAGCTTGAGGTTGGGTATGGTCACAATGAAATCCTTTTCATCAAAATTGTCTTCATTTTTTCCAAAGAGAAACAGCAAAGGGTTTAAAACAATAGATTAACATAAGAAAATAGAGACTACAGTATGTCCTATTTACTGTATGCATCACAAGAGTTACACAACAATTTGCTCAAAATGTTTTGAAAAAGCTGAAAAACATTCAATTTTTAACCCATTTTGATAAATTATTTAAATCCATTTGAGCCATTAAGCCCATAAGGATAGTGTTCATCCCTGGTTTCCATGGCGCTCCTCTTGGAGGAATGCTATTCCATCGCAGGTTAACTCCCCAGCAGTGCTTGTATTAATTTTACAGCTGAGTGAACTGGAGCAAGTAGTGTTTTGCTCAAGGACACAATGTAGTACTCACAGCGGAATTGAACCATGTACATTGAACCATGGAATTGAACCATGTACATTGAACCATGGAATTGAACCATGGAATTGAACCATGTACATTGAACCATGGAATTGAACCTTTCGCATATGAGCAAGACTCCTTAACTGATCCACTGCACCTCTTGTTTAATAGTGGAATAAATTTAGCGACTGTTGATTGATTGCGACACGATAGCACTATGAACCTGCAGTCAAATTGACCAATAAGAATGAGTATTAATGAGTAGGTGAGCAACTTTCCACAAATGTTTATATATCCATAATCGTAGAAACGATTTGGTGTGGTGGGGCTGACATTAAATTTGTGGCAGGGCCTTATATGGTAAATGTTTTAAATGGCTGGTAAACGTGATATCTCAAGAATTACCGAGTGGGATGATGTGGCAGAACCTGTGATCTGTACACATTCCTTATTGTGTCTGTGGATGTTATCATAAATATCATTGAGTGGGTAGAACTTCATAACTAAAATTGTAAAATTTTGATATATCCATAACTAGAGATATTATTTTCGTTAAACTTGGTGTGGTTGTGCTGGCATTGAGTAAAGAGTTGGGGGCAGGGTTTTATCTAAAAAAAAGGTAAGGTGGGTGTGCAATTAGAATTTTAGGGTGTGTACTTATTTGTGGCGAAAGGCCACAATGCGAGTGCTCACCACTCCAGGGGTCCGCCTTAGGGCCCCGGGTGGGGTCCAGGGGTAAAGCCCCAGTGGGGGTCCAGGTGGCAAAGCCCTTGGAAGCTCCTGTGTTTTATCAAGTTAAGGGATAAAAATTGGCCTCTAAGAACACCTATTAATTTGGTTGCATGTAATTGATTTTAGTCAGTGTTCTGAAAAATGTTTTTCTCTTAGGGCTGAAATCAGATTAACTCACCAAAATTTGCAGCGATTTTATTCATAGCACTTCAAGTCATGCACATATGTGTGACGTCAAATAATTTGATCTTGATAAAAATAGCTTGCTAATAAAACTGTTTTACTGGTTTTACTAATATTTTTGTCATCCAAGAATTAAAGTTCTACAATATTCAAGATGCTTTACTATTTTTACATGCATTTTTGCATCGGA
The DNA here is from genome assembly GCA_020152595.1 of Chiridota heheva. Classification (NCBI taxonomy): domain Eukaryota; kingdom Metazoa; phylum Echinodermata; class Holothuroidea; order Apodida; family Chiridotidae; genus Chiridota; species Chiridota heheva. The sequence goes on from JAIGNY010003483.1 coordinate 145,459, forward strand.
ACCTCTATGGACCGTTGTGTTCTGGTTTTATGTGAATGCTGGGGCTGCTTCGCAATAAAAATAACAAACATCGGTGTCACAATTTAAGAATGATGTGCATGACAGTGTTCCCACTCGAGTTTAATTTTTTTTGGGGGGTTGCCCCCGTGTGTAATTATTTTGAGGGGCAGGGATTTAAAAATTTAAAGAGGGGGACTTGAAATGCTAAAATCTTCCAACATACAAAGTTTTCTTTGATGTCATTACTTATTGCTAAGCAATTCCTTTACTTGAATGTTTCTTGCTGAAATCTGAAAAGTAACCATCGTGTGTAAAAACAGGTTCATAGTTTTGCAGCATGCAAAAGAGAAAGAAAGTTTAAATAAACATGCAAACCTAAAGGTAAGTACTGCCTGTGTGTCTTTTCATTGTAGATCGATAAGAGTAAGTTTCATTTTAATAATAACACCAGTCTGGAAAGATTAACTAGATAAACTTGTTCTTTAGTCAGTTAGTTGCAGCAGTGGCATTTCTCTTTTACAGCCTTCCTTTTGTTTCTTTTTATTGTTCATCAGTAAAAAAAAGCTTGAAACTGATAGTTATTTAGTAAAGTTAAACTTTGCTGCACTACATTGTGTTATAAGTCACATCATTCCTATCATTGTATACCATACACCACATGCACGAACCATACCCCAATCTCTATCTAGCAGACGATATAATCACGTTACTATTACTGTACGTGTTGGATTTCATCATGTTCATCGCATATTTCGGAATGCATTATGAATTTTGGACACTTGATACTGGGCCTGATTTGATTTTTAATTCTTTTTGCCCACTGACATGAAAGTTTTAGCATGTAGGGTGTAGAAAGCCATTAAATATTTTTTCTTTTACGACATTTTAACGCATTTTATGATTAACTTGATGCCTCAACAATCATGGCCTAAGCTGTAGCATCACAACTGTCAAGTATGAAGGAGTTATGCAAAAAATATCGTACTGTATTTTAGTTTGGGTCATTCAGTTTTCTTTGTGGGAATTTCCCCCCTTACAATTTTTTGTTTTTTGTTTTTTGGGGGGGATTTCTTTTTTTGCGGGAATCTCTGCAATCCTGCATCTTAATGTAAACCCTGGTGCATGAATGTACCACTGTAACTGCCTTTGTGCAGTGTTGTAGCTAAGGGGGGCAAGGGGAGAAGTACTCCTCAAGATTACCAAAGTGTTTGCTCAAAATATTGTATTTTTTCCACAAAATCCATTAATATTTTGCTCAATATTTCTAACATTTTCCTCAAAATTTCCAAAGTTTTTGCTCAAAATGTCTGCATTTAAAAAAAAAAGTCAATTATTTTTTGATCTTTCATTTGCTATATAAATTGTGTCATTGTAGCATCAACATTTTATGAGAAAAACCAAGGTTTTATAGTAGATCAGATATGCTTACATAGTTGCCACCCTCTGTCACCTTTACATATTCACCAAATTCTTTATGTGATACAGGAAGAATGTTTTTTTTGTATATGTAGAGAAGAAATTCCGATAATTGTTCTGAAATCTATTAAAAATCATTAATTGCAAAAAATTCAATCACAAGTGGTTAAGAATTGGCTATTTACAGCTTTATGGATTTTTTGTGTGCACATTGTCAATTTTTCACTGTGTATACCCTACCTCTCTAGTTGCAAGTGTAAGCAGTGCACTCTAGAGCTTTGCTGTTTCAGAGGGGTGGCCTGTCCCACCCCTCAGTTGGCCTGCCCCTTGGTTGGCCCACCCCGTCTTCCATTTGCTCTGCCCTTGCCCCTCATCTGATAAAAATCTAAAAGAAAAAAAGAAAAAAAATGTAAAAATTCTTTAAAAACTTAATAATCTTAATTAAGCCTAAAATAAATACAGTACCTACATGGATATATACTGAACACAGAATGATAGCATAGTATTAAGCAATTGTCCTGTTTGGCTCATGACTGACTGGTCCTTCTCAGTCAGAATGGTTTCATTTTAAGGTATGATTATAGCTAAAATACCAGGTTTTTTAAGCCTTAATGCTCTAGCCCCTGGACTGCACGTCAAAATGTGCCCTCAACAAATTAGCACCTGTCCCCTTTTTAAATCTAGCACCTGCCCCATTTTTAAACCTAGCACCTGCTCCCTTTTTAAATCTAGCACCTTCCCCCTTCTAAAATCAAGCTAGGGGTCTGGTAAGCCCATAATCACGTGGCCAATTACATGTAGGCTAATGGGGACGAGTCCTCCTCATGAAGACTTTAGACGAGTTTGAAAATAAATGACTGTGACCAGTTCCCAAGGTCCAGAAGTGTCGGAAGGAACTCAGGGCAAGGGGGCAGAAAATAAGTTAGGGCACTTTTTGGACAGTAATTGAAGGGCACTTTTCATTTTTTTTTAAAGGCATTTTTGTCAGTTTTCGAAAAAGTGGCCCCTAGTTCCTACACACATGGTTTGAGCATATGCAGGATTTGAGGGGATCAGTACTTGCCCCACTGCACTGTTTTCCAAATGTATAATTTTCAACTTGTATAGTGATTTTTTTTATCTTAGTGTGATTTTTTTAGTATCTAAGCATGATTCCCCCCCCCTCTTCCCCTAACTCTCTCCCCCAACTTTCGATAGGCAAATCCCAGCTATCATTTGAGATTGGGGACCAGTGTTGGCAATTGCCCTTTAAACCAAAAAGTAAAAGGGCTAGGCTTTTGAAAATAATTGGGGACCTTGCCCCCTCCCATCACAACCCTCAATGTCAGAGCCCTTGGTAAATGACATTTTTTAATTGTGGCAATAAATACTTAATGTATGTTACATTTTGTATGTCTTCAAGCTTCAAGAATGACCTAGAACAATTTCATTTCAAAAGGGCATCTCTTGCCCCAGTCCACCCTCAACTTTTAAAAGGGCACCTCCTGCCCCTGTCTGCCCTAACTTGAAAAAGAGCACTGCCTGCCCCCTCTTCGCTTCCTCACTCTGGGGCAAAGGGTGCAGTTGCCGCCGTTACCCCTGTGGTTCCGACATTGCTGCCAAGGCCATGGAGCCAAATTACAAAATGTCTTCTGAAGTGTAGTTTTAGCAAAATGAATGAAGCTTTGACGCTACATCCATAGATTCAATTTTATATAAGACCTTGTTTGAGAATTGAAAGTGTATGAACTCAACCCAGTATCCAAGGTCATTGCATCAAGTACCTCAAGTAAATTAATGTCTTAGAATTGGATGAGGGACTTGCCTTTTACATACGGATCCTGTCCTTTAATCATTTTCAGTCTAAGGAAGGTTAGCAACAAAATCTGAGTCAACCATCATCATGCAAATTTTTATGCAAATCTGTGCTGTATGCTGTATAGCAGAGGGACCCAATGGTATTTTCTTTTGTTAATCATTTGATTTATCAAACATCTATCATAATTTCTTTGAAGTGGTTTTTAGCAAATTCTGATTGAAAGTTTTGAGTAGTAGTATGCCTACAACACTTACAGATTACATTGTTTATGAGTAGGGTTGTCACGATATGCTTAAATTAGATATTGACTATCGTGGAAAAAATATCGCGATGTCTATCACCATATTGCGTTATCTATGTTATGATTATTAATTTTGGAAAACTGCTTAGGTTTTCAGTATGCAGATCTCATTTATCCCATAAAACATAATGCACTTGTCAGTTGTATGACTCACCCCTACTACCCCCGACAATGTCAGTCAAAGGTGAGTCATTGACATATGAAATAGTGACTCACATGTGCGTCGTTGTCCAAATTGTCAGTCACCAGAGTGACTCTGGGGTGGGTCAATTTACTTCAGACCCATTGACTTTGTACAGAGATGATTGATTTGAAATTAGTCATTTTGCAAAAACTGTCAGTCACCTACATGTAAGTGGCTCAGGGGTGCATCAATGTACATGTTTTGTCCAGCCACTTTGGTGCAATGACTCAATTTGTCCGGGTGTAGGGGTGAGTCACACAATTGACAAGCACATAAGAGCTAAGGAAAGGAAGTGTAACATATTTAGATATATGTTGCACATACTCAGTTCAAATCTCATTCATTTACAATGTTTATGAAATTCTGTTCCACAGTTTTTTGCTGTTATATGCATTTTACATTTTTGTGAAAATGGCATATGATAATGTTGGTATGGTATTTTTGAAATCATGGAGAGAAAAAACATTTTACAATATCACGATAATCGACATATCGTAACAGCCCTATTTATGAGCTATAGTATATTGAACTTGTAGGTTAAAAAAGAAGCCTTCAGTGGCATTGCATGTTACACTCCAGTACAATATTTATTTATTCTGTAGAAACAGTACACCTATGGCCCTTACAAAGTTTGCTTACTCTTAAATGATAAATTGTTTTCAAACATCTACTAATAAAGGCATTCCTCTCTGCAATGCTACCTTTTTTATTTTTTTATTGAATCAAATTTTATTTCATTTGTCTGACAGCAAGCAGAATTATATTTATTTTATTATTGTTTTGTTTAAAACAAATATATACATACAAATGATTAGATGATAATTCCATCCTTACCCTAAACTCCATCCCCAAAACTTAAAACTCCATTCCTTACCTCAAGCTCCATCCCCAAAACTCTAAAACTCCATGCCTTACCCCAAACTCCATCCTACAAACTCTATAACACCATCCTTTACCCAAAACTCCATCCCCCAAACCCAAATTCTTTTCTCAAAACATCCACATCCACAGATTATCTATCCAATTTATATTCATCTTACATTCCAACATTTATTTAAACATTTTATTTCCTTTTTTCAATAGTGCACAAAACCTCCAATTATTTTGAGTAATTTCCTTCTGCCAAACTAGTAAGAAATGGGTCTTGTTATCATGAAATGCAACAAAAAATAGTTAACGGACACTTAAGTTCCCAACCCCATTCCATTCTATACAGTACATGTATGAATGATTAACACAAAATGAACCACAGACACATGTGTGTATTATAGGAAGTGGCTAGTCACACAATGGAGCTATTCCACTTTGTGTGTAAGCTTCAACACTTGCTTGTGTGTACTTCAAAGTGGGTGTGGTTAATCATTAGTCAAGTCAGCTGAATGAACTTTAAACTATTTTGGGAAGTTTATGTAATGGTTTATTTTTAGAGTGAGACTTGGTTTAAATAAGGTTGGAATGCATAAAATGGTTGCCATGCAGTTGCCTTGGGTATTTATTGAAGGAAAATGAATGTGTTGATATTGATTGTATGTATGGTAAGTTATTATTTTTTTTAACTTTTAACAATTCTGGGAAGTTTATGTAATAAACTATTTTAAGGGTTGTACTTGGTTTAAATAAAGTTGGTATGAATAAATGGTTGCCAGTTGTTTTGGGTATTGATTGAAGGAAAATAATTTTTTGACTTTAAAAGGTAAGTGTGGTAGGTTAAGTGTTTTTTATATATTTTTTATTTTATGAAGTTATGAATCAAAAGGGTCTTTAGATCATTATCTGTGAAATAGAAGAACAATTTTCCTGGGTTTCAAACTTTGTTGGTAAAACTAGAGTTACTTTTCGTAGCTTGACTATTGGAAGAATAGTAGGAGCTATTCTACTCACCTTGGCTGGCATCTTGTGTCCGTTCAGCGTTGGTTAAAGTTTTGGGGAGAAAGGTCTATCAAAAGCTTGTTGTCATTTAAAAATGTACATTATTTAAAAGTGGAATAAATATATAGAATGTGCATAATGTCTGGATTAAAATTTGCAGTGTCATAGATAGTAACAAAAAACACAAATGATTTGGCTTGAAAAGAAGTGAAAACTTTTTGAATATCTAAAATAATGTTTTAAAGATTTTTTAGTGGAATTTATTAGAATTCGCCTTAATTATTTAAGTTGACTGCTAATTTGCATAGAGTTGTTAAATGAACTGACTTTTTTTATGTATGAGCACAAACAAACAAACATAGTATGCAATTTACATTTGAAAAGGGACATATATCTTTGATTACTCTTTTCATTCTTCCAAGTACACAAATAACTTCTACCAATGTACTATACTTAGAGCTGTGACTGTTTGGCGTGTACACGCTACACGCTCGCAAATCTTGTAAACGTTTACTAATTACTTCATTGCGAGTAATCGTTTTTCATAGTCAGTCTTGCCGTTGAAAATCAATATGATCATTCATGATTCAAATCACACACACATTCGGCTGACAAAATTCCAATCAATGACTTTTTACAACCTGTTTTAAACCCAATTAGCATAATCCTTTTTAAATGTGCGAATCACAAATGTGCAGTAATCACCAATGAATGGGGATATTATGCACTTTGATTTCGCCAAAATCTGAGTAATTTTAGTTGTAAAATGCACCGCGAATGTGCAGCAGTAAAACTAACAATAGGCCTAACATTATGCCATAAGGCTTTAAATCCCACGCAATCAAGGCCCGATTTACAAGCTGGTAAATCGACCAAAAAACACTTAAATCGTGACAATCAGTACATTTTCATGTAAATATTACGTGATGAGTCAAATGAATTTTGCAAGAAAGAAAAGATATTGCATAATAAACAAACAGAAAAAGGTTTTAACAGAGCTGAAATTCTGCATGCGTTGCAAAGATGGCGGCCATTTTTTTCGAGAGGACCGATATTTCAGAACTTTCTGGTGGTGGTGGCGCAGTTTTAAAATGTTTTACGGCGAGGTATATTATAGGCCTAGTGTGCAAGATTTTCACAGAAGAACTTTGAAAGCCGTAGCGAATAGGACAACAAAGTTATGCGATGTTGAGTTTAAATGACATCTGTTCTTTCTAGATTGAATTTCCATGCATATTTTCCATAAAAATGATGATTTATACTGTAGAAGTAAACTTTTAACGATTTGGAAAGCAAAACTCAGCGTCTATTTGGGCAATGGAGTCAGTACTTTTGCCATACTGGCTGCGCGATTTCTTTTACTTTGCCTCGTAGTTTTGGAGCAATTTTGGTGTATTTCATAAAATTATGGTACTAAACGAGTGTACACGATACACGCTTGCTTTTTTTGGCGTGTACACGTTTACTCAAATCCCTAAACATTCACAGCTCTAACTATAATGACCAGTTATTTAATCGGGAATTTTTTGCATTCATTCAGCAATGAGATATGCTTCTTTGACTAATTATATAAGTTAATTGCACTATAAGAATTGTCACTTGGAATTTAGAACTTGGATATAAGGATTTTAGAGAATGACGTGTAAGATAGTAATTACATATGTGAGGGATGGCATTGGAGAGGAAGGGAGGGATGGATGTCATCAGGGAGGAATGGATGAATGGCATTGGGGAGGAGAGGGATGGATGGTACTAGGGAGGAGGGGATAGATGGCATCAACGGGGGAGGATGATGGATTGATGGAATCAGGGAGGGTGGAAAGGACAGCAACAGGGCGGAAAGGATGGATGGCTTTGGGGAAGGATGGATGGCATAAGGGAGGGAGGAATGGATGGCACCGAGGAGGGATGGATGGATGGCATTAGGGAGGGATGGATGGTATCGGGGAGGGATGGATGGATAGCATCGGGGAGGGATGGATGGATGGCATTGGAGAGGGATGGATGGATGGCATTGGGGAGGGATGGATGGCATCTGGGAGGTAGGGATGGTCGGCATTGGGGGTAGGGATCGATAGCATCAGGGAGGAAGGCATGGATGGCATCAGGGAGGAAGGAATGGATGGCATCGGTGAGGGATGGGTGGATGCATTGGGGAAGGAGAAAGGGGGATGGCATTGAGGGAGAGAGGGATTGCATTATGGAGAGAGGGATGGATGGTTGGTATCAGGGAGGGAGGGAGGAATGTTTTCATTAAACAGCTCACGATGTCCCAAGCCCAGTCATGTAAAAAAGTAATGAAAAAGGCTGTGTCGACAAGCCATCTATATGCCCTTATTTGCTCACGATTTCTATTCATAGTGATGATTTCAATTTTCTCTCACGTAAAAAAAAAAAAAATGTCGGATACTTGTAAAACATTTACAAATTAAAGCCAGATCTATCATCTTACAATGCGATGCTAGCCATCGTATACTTGATCACGCAGTACAATTGTTGCTGATTTGCATATTGCCTACAGTAACATTACAGAGGGAAAATCTTACAGTTGAGATCCCGCCCACTTGATATTCAACATTTCTGTGAAACATTAACCATGGCCAGGCCATGACTTTTAAGTTCAACCAAAAGAATAATAAAATCATTAATCATGCATATCTCTCCGTTATTTTTCAAGTTAAGTAATCATTCTTGATTAACCCCGTTTGTGCATTGTGGTGGCATTTTCAATTATACTTAAGCCACCATATTTAGTCCCGCCCTATATATAGACTTATATGGTATTCGCCAAACTGCACGAACGGGAGTGTACAGAAAAGAAAATGCCAACTAATGAATATTAGTGTCCTTCCCACCAAATTTGTATTTTCTTTATCAAAATGAAGAAATAAGTGCATTCCCTGCAATCTTTATACGAATAATACGATACGTGATTTGAATACTACATGATTGAAAATTAAACTGAATTGCATTGTATTCCTTACTTAAATCAGACTTAGTTTCAGCAAGGAGCTATGAAAACATTTTATTTTTACAACACAGGCACACTGAAGTAAAATTAATTCTTTGGCACTCTGCAGATAAGATTTTTATTTCTACATTGATTTGAAACGTTTAACAATGATAAGCAATATTTTTGGTCATTCAGAATTGTATAAAATGGCTAGGCACATCTTTCTACTTGTGAAACTATATGCAGAATGGAAAGCAGAGATAATATTATTAATTTATGCATACCCATTAGGCTATTACCTAACGTGTCCACAAAAAACTTATAAATTCGCTCCACTTTGAACCAATTAAATAATTTGAGCTTGTACCCTCATGCGAATCACACTGCCATGGGTCAATTTAATACATACAATTACTGATAAAAGATTCCATCACTAGTCAATTATGAATAAACATAATTATAGAGGAACGGAAGAAATTTTTCAAAACAAAATGCATGAAATCCTTCGTTTTTTTTAAATCTGAATTTTTTGACCACAGCAGTTGTTCAAAAGTATATTTTGCACATGAAAATGAGATCGGAAAGGAAAAGAAACTTTTGAGGAGATAAATGGTGTTTTTTTGCGATCTATTTGTGAATCATATACCAGCTTCCTGGTAAGTGATACTGATAGCACAGGATAATTCATCTTTGCATTGTGTTATTCCTGGGCCATAACGATCACACAGTTTCACTCTAAACCATGCTATTTATAGCAACGATTATTCCCAGAATCTAACTTTAAAAACTTCTGAAATGTGATACACAGCGTCAAGGTACAAATTATCGGCAAGTGAAACAGATAAAAAATCCCGCTTAACTTGTTGTTACTGGTGCGTGGGAAAAAATCACTCCTTGCCTTGATTTACATACAGTGGGAATAAAGTTAATTTTTTGACAAATGATGGCAGAAGTCCTGTTCGTAAGTTATGGTATCCATTCATGGGTGACTACCCAAAAGTGGCAAATATGAAATATAACTTATTGTTTCATGGAATTGTACACCAAAAGATATTTCCACATTACAAAGGGGCTCTCGTATTACACATCAAAACATTAATATACACCTGATCGCTATGTTAATAAAATCAAAGTAATCGCCCGATTACATCACCTAGATTCTCTGACATTCTGTTTGTTAACACAAGTTTGCAACTTGCGTTGAAAGCTTATTGAACTGTAAATCTACACACTTTTTTTTTAGTTCAGACACATCCATTTGTTACAGGGGGTAAATATATTTTTCAACACTAATCACATCCATATATTAACAGATTTTACCCCATCGTAATAATATGCAAGTCTTGCAGTGACTTGTGCATGTGCCTAATTAGCCAAAAGTTTTGTATTTTTAAGCGTCAGTATTTTCCAAATGAGCAAGTACAACACAGTGTAGGCCTGGACCTACTTTTGCAAAACTTTCAGAAAAGTTACGATGCAAAATAAAAATCAAAAGTACCGATTAATTTCTCAACATTATTTTCCTAATTCAAATTCTAAGTCTGGTCAGCCTTTTAGGGCTTCTAATATTAAGTATAATAAATCATCTATATTGAAATCCCCAGTGGCCCGGAAACCTCTGTGATTCTGTTCACAACTGATTAGGGACCTGTTTTGTACACAAATCAACACTAACTGTACTGCACACATAATTTGCAGCTTGTACACTCAAGTACATGTAGCAATGAGTTACAGCAAAGTCCATAAAATGACTTACAGCAAAGTCCATGAAATGAGTTACAGCTAAGTCCATGAAACTTTTGAAAACTCACTTTAAATGAGGTTAAAACCATGAACAAATTTATTGGATTACTGAAATTCCACATCCAAATGGCAAAGCAACTCCCAGATTTGTAATTCTAAGCCATCAAAGGGCCGAAATAAAAGTTTGAAAAGATAACTTCAAAATGGCATCAGGAGCACATTTTATTTTGCTGTAATGTTGCGCAATACTGGTCTATTGGCCAGTGTTGATATATTAGTTGGTGGAATCAAGTTGATTACAGTTTGGCTTTGATACTGTAACTTAATTTGGCTTTTTTCTTATAAACTGTTTTAGTTTTTTTACACTTGAAACGATCTTGACATATTAAAGTTCTTTGTTCAAGTTTTGTTTTGAAAAAAAAGAGTTGCTGTTTTTGAGGAGAATTTTCACTATGTGACTTGCAGATTATTATTTTTATGGTAATTGTGACATGATGGGGGAAGGGGATTATTTTCTTTCTTTTACCCTGCACTTTTGTGTCGAAAGGAACCAATTTACACTTGAAATGTTCATTTTGTATTATTTATTTATTGACTGAAGCGATTCTCAGACGAAAGTGAATGCATACATATCTTTTCAAATGAATTTAAATACATTCTTATAAAAGTTCCTTGTTACGAAATATACAGGCATATTTCATGACAGTTGGGCCTAGAAAGTTTGCACAATAGTTATAATCGGTACTTTCCTGCTCTGTACTAACGTTACTGTACTATATGCATATTGCATATTCATGAAACTAGTAGTGCACCACAACTAGGTCAGCTGTTATTGAAAGTTCAAGGAATAGCAGGAATTTTTACGAACTTCGCAAGTTTTGCAACCATATCTTCCCATAAATATTGTTCTTATAACATTTTTAGGAGATGTGCCATGTCTAAATACATATATCTAAAAAATAATATTTTTGCTGATTTTTAAGTGATTTAAAGTGTCTTTTATAACTTATTCTTGAAAGTACCCATACTGATGGTACTCGGCGGTACTTCAGTATTTTTCATTTGGTGGTGTCGTAAAGTACTGGCACTAATACATTTCTTAGTACCGGTATACCATGCAACATTACTCGCAAATAACCCTTGTAAACTGGGGCCACAAGTCTTTTGCGTATGCATATACATGTAAACACTTCTCCTCAACATTAATCTTTAATTATATTATCAAATCAACTTTTTATTGATGACATCACGATATCACAATAATTGTGGCAGCCTTACAACATAAACAATTTGTTCATGTGTTTTTTCATTTCATTTTGGCAGATTTCTTGTAGCAGAGCTGATCCTTGCCCTTCCATTCTCATCATATTCCAATAATAAACAGAGATGCAGACCATCAAATGTGTAGTCGTCGGTGACGGAGCTGTTGGTAAAACTTGTCTCCTGATATCTTACACAACAAATAAATTTCCCTCAGAATATGTGCCGACAGTAAGTAAAATTGTATCCCTTTTATATAAATCCTACTTTCTTATTGTAGAAATTTAAAGGTTTAGTTTAGGGGTGAAGCAAGTCTATCTTACATGTATATGAGAGAGGACTTCAAAGAAACAAAATAGTGAAGAAAGCATTCAAAGATCTTATTCCATTAAGGAGATATCTATGTTTTCTTTACTATTTTGTTTCTTTTGAAGTCCTCTTTCATACAAGATGGACATGCTTGACCACTGAACTAATCCCTTAAAGGAGTTCTTAGTCAACAAGAGGTCACCAACCTTTCATAGTAGACTTACTAAACCAGTCACTTCTACATAGATAAGCTTAGATATTGAAGTAGTTTCTTTACCATTTTTCTTTTGAAGTCCTCTTTCATACAAGATGGGCATGCTTGACCACTGAACTAATTCCTTAAAGGAGTTCTTGGTCAACAAGAGGTCACCAGCCTTCCATAGTAGACTTACTACACCAGTCACTTCTACATAGATAAGCTTAGATATTGAAGTAGTTTCTTTACCATTTTGTTTCTTTTGAAGGCCTTTTTCATATAAGATGGACATGCTTGACCACTGAACTAATTCTTTAAAGGAGTTCTTGGTCAAGAAAAGGTCACCAACCTTTCATAGTAGACTTACTACACCAGTCACTTCTACATAGATAAGCTTAGATATTGAAGTAGTTTCTTTACCATTTTGTTTTGTTTGAAGTCCTCTTTCATACAAGATGGACATGCTTGACCACTGAACTAATCCCTTAAAGGAGTTCTTGGTCAACAAGAGGTCACCAACCTTCCATAGTAGACTTACTACACCAGTCACTTCTACATAGATAAGCTTAGATATTGAAGTAGTTTCTTCACCATTTTGTTTCTTTTGAAGTCCTCTTTCATACAAGATGGACATGCTTGACCACTGAACTACTGTAACCCCTTTAAATCTACTCTCTCATTCAGTTTGCACTCTCAGTTTGCACTCTCAGTTTGGTAGTATTTTATTTAAAACCTCTGACACACTAGCTATTAGACCTGTGACAATGAGATGTCATCTTAACCTAAAGGTATATGGACAAATAGAAATAACTTTTCATGAATTGATACTGTACAAATACCCTTCATACACAACAACGTCATACATTTTCTTTCAAAAACGATCTCAAAATATGGAATAATCAAGCATATTGTAAGGTCTTCAAATGGTCAAAATTTGAAAGGCCAATTATGTCATAGATTTGAGTTTTGTGATGTAGCATCGTAAAGATCTCACATGCCTGTGATCGCTATGTAGGCTGAAACGATGACTGAAGGTATGAAAGGTATGAAAACGAACAGAACACAAATATTGAAAGAGAAAACCTTCTTGAACACTGCATTCTAAACCATGAAGAAATGAAACTGTATCAGTTTGAATGACCCCCAGGGGGGAGCCGGGTGGACTCCCAGGGAGGGGGGAAGGGCTGACCCAGGGGCAGGGCTGACCCAGGGGGCAGGGCAGGCCCATGGAGGGGCAGGGCGGGCCACTCCTGTAAAACAGCAAAGCTTTGGGTCTGGTTACTGTATATCTTCATCATGAATTTAAATTTAAAGGCCTGTGTTATGACCCCTTTAATGCTATTTCTAGTACACAAATATTTAAATGTCATACTGTATAAACATTGTGTGCTCACTTACTGCCACTTTCAAAACTACAGTATTCATTGTAATGCATTACAAGGAAGTTCCCCTTATCTTCCCTGCACAAATTAAATCATGGAATTAAGTATTGCAGGAAGTACCAGTGTTAACCAGTAGAATGGAGATACTTGTCAAAGTCCACACACCATTCAACATTAAACTTGTTGCTGCTGATAGGGAAACAATGTACAAGCACTGTACTGTATAACATGGAGCAGGGAATGACACATCGACGTGTCTGCTGGACAAGAGTATCTGAATTTATGGTTGTCGTAAAAGTAAATAAGGTTGCCGTGATATGTTTTTGTTTACATGCAATGCAAATTTTGCTGAAAAGTAAGTTGTCTGTCCGGGCAGGTTAAGTAAATATCATGGTTGTCCAAACTATGAACAAGATTTTTGTTTGTCCAAGGCAGCTGGACGTATGATTTGTCGAACGCTGACATTGAGGAAAAAGATTAACAATTTTGATTCTGGGATTGTTATACTTAGCACATTATGCTTGATATTTGGTCATGTACAATGTACTGTTGAATGATGGTCATGCTAAGCATGAACTATTGAAAGGATAAGTTTTAGTTACCAAGAATGTACTGTAACTTAAAGGACAATCAAAGAGAAAATCTTTTTCCATTAAACAGTTGTCCGTTCTTTTAGATTTAGATTTGTGTAAGAATGACTGAAATCAGGTGAGAAGTGACATCATAACTTCACATTTAACAAAATGTTATTTTTAATTTATTGTAACTTGTCTTTTCTTTAAAACCAGTGCTCACACAAGACTTCAATTTATTTTTGAGGAGGGAGGGGGAGGTTTTGGAACAACCAAGAAAGGGCTAAAGTAACAAAAAAAGCCAAAATTACCAAAGCAAGGCCAAGTTTTGCAGGATTTCCCCCCTATTTTTGAGGGAGAATTTGATGATAAAGGCGGGAATCCTGCACCTTAATGTGAACACTGCTTTGAACCTTACGGAAGTTGGCATATGAAGTACATAATCCAGTAGATCAACTTATTTGAATATATTATCACCAAAAAACTTATTTTAAGTCATTTTTATACACATTTGGAACATGCCATCAGAAAACTCAACATAACCTGAACAGTTGTTTACCCTCGATCGTACAAAATAGATATAATCTAAACTTACACAGTAAGTCTTCAGATCTAAACTGTAGATCAACACAGCCTAGACAAGTTACTGTAAATACCGTATATTTCCTAATATTCAAAAAGGAGGGCCTTTTTTTTTTCAAGGTTAAATTTCAAATGTACAGTGCTTACGGTGTGCATAGCAAATTCAACTCTTTTGACAAATTTTTGGGCAGTTAAATTTAGAGTTTTTAAACATGTTTTGGCTGAAGCTTAGTGCTAAATCACACTAAGATCACACTGTGTATTTAATTTTACGATATTACCAATCAATTTATGTGTGACTTTATGAATGTCCACTTCCAAAAAAAAAAAAACATGGTGGGGAGGGGGTGGTGTTTATTAGAGTGGGGGCGTTTATTAGAGATATACGGTATGTTGAAATGGGCATTGCAAGGTTAAAGCTTGTAACATACTGTTTACTTGAAATGGGCATTGCAAGGTTACCTAGCTTGTAACATACTGTTATTTTACTGTACAGTAACCTTTTGTAGTAAAGTATTTATATAAAATTTACTGTAAAATTTTAAAACATGTTTTGTCTACTAAATACTAAGATCACAGTATTTAAGATATTACCAATCAATTTATGAATGTCCACTTCAAAAAAAAAAAAAAAAAAACAAGGAAAAATGAGATATACGGTATGTTGAAATGGGCATTGCAAGGTTAAAGCTTGTAACATACTGTTTACTGTACAGTATATATATAATATTTACTGTATGTCTACTATGCACAGTAAGTATAAAGGAAAAATGATACCTAGGACTCACTACATGTATTTCTACGACTGACAGGACGTCCTATACCTGATGTCTTTCGCTTTCATTTTCAGGTTATTTCTAGAACTTGAAATGTTTTTTTGTTTTACGTAACCTTTTGTAGTAAATTTTGTGGTAATTTAAAGTATTTATTGAAATTTTAACTCCTAGTAAAATTTTATTTATTGTGTTAAAGGACAAGTTCAGTGTTCAAGCAAGCTCTTATAATTTGAAAGAGGACTAAAAAGGCAACAAAGTGGTGAAGAAATTACTGCAATGTCTCAAGCAATTAAGTATAGTTAGGTATATATTCTATCGTAGAAAAGGCTGAAACAAGACTACAGTAGTTGTGACATCACACAGTATTTGTAATGTCACACAGCTCAACAAATTAGCATTGGTTCATCACTAACACAGGCTTTCTCACCTCACATTTTACTAGCCCAACTGAACTTTTTACAAGCCTGTTTCATCTAGTCTCATTAACATACAATACCTCAATAATTCTGATTATGCAGTAGAACTATTTTGATGGGCTTGAATGTTAACATGTACCACCGTCAACAAAGTTGGGCAGAGGTTATGTTTCGCCTCTGTTTGTTTGTTTGTTTGTTTGTTTGTCTGTCATCAAGATATCCCAAGAACTGATGATTAGATTTGGATCAAATTTGCTTTGTGGTTTTGTTTGTTGTTTCATGAAGAAGTGATTAAAATTTGGGACTAATTGGAAGAGGGGAAGGGTAGAAATTAAGGGGTGGGGATGTTTTAGGATAAGATTTGTCAAGACCTTAGTTGTCAAGACTAAGTTGAAAGTTTTCAATGGAATGTGCTGAACAATGACTTTGTGCTCTGAATGAAGATCCAAACTATCAATTTTCTGGACTTAAAAGAGACTTGCATCAAGCATTCTCTGGAATCAATGAAAATGTAAAATTATGGAAAGGATCATTAACCAGAGACTAAACTGGTCCTTGAGACCAACAAAATCTTCTCCCCTCACCAAAGCGGCCTCTGGAAATGTCATAATTCCTTGGACCACCAGTTAATTATGCTCGACACCGCTATCTTAAAATCCTTTGCAAAAAATGATACATCTCGTTGCCATCTTTTTCGACCTCGAGAAAGCTTTCGACACGGAAATACGGCATTACTTGCAAGCTTCACACTATTGGCCTCAAGAGGCCACCTCCCCATCTTTATTCAAAACTTCCTCTCACCCATGCAGTTCCAAGTTAATTTTGGCCACACCCTCTCCAACCCCACCCCCAAAAAGAGGGCGTCCCCCAAGGCAGCATCCTTTCCCCACTTTCTTCAACCTGAGCATTAACAATTAGTGGACAACCTTGGCCCCAACATTAAATGTGCCCTCTACATGGACAACTTCACCATCTTCTACTCCTCCCCTAGCTTTTCTTTTGTCGAAAATAGGCTAAAACTTAACCTCAACCGGCTGCAAGACTGGTGAAACAATGACAGTTTTAAATTCTTCAAAGACAAGACCGTCTGTATGCACTTCTGTCATTTCAACAACCTCCACCCCAACCAGAACCTTGTGCTCAACGGCAATTGCATCCCTCAAGTTGACCACACTACATTTAAGTTTCTGGGTCTAACCCTAGACCCCAAGCTCTCCTACAAGCAACACATCACTAACCTGAAACACAAATGCAACAGCTCCCTCAACATTTACTGCCTCCTCTCCAACACCACTTGGGTTGTGGACCCCACGCTCTCCTCAAAATCTTTAAGCTCACCATTCGTGCCAAACTTGACTACGGCAATATTGTCTACTGTGCTGCTCACAGCTCTTACCTCAACCACATCAACACCATCCAAAATGATGCCCCCAGACTTTATCTGGGTGCCTACAGCGCCTCCCCCCATCACCAGCCTTCACATTGAAGCCAACAAACCCCCTTCCTGCTAAGGTGTAGAAAGTTTAGCCTTTCCTATGCCTTTAGAGCCCTCACCAACACCCTAAACCCTGTCTACAACCTCATTAGGTATACCATTTCTCTACCCTTTTTGATAGGAGTAAAACCCTATCCCTCCCTTCAGCTTACGCCTCAAACCACCATCTTGGCATCAATCCTGCCACTCTTGGCACCTTCTCCTGACCCACTTTTCCTCCCTGGTCTACCCTTCCTTTACACCCACCTGGGCCTCTCCACTCATCACAAAACCCAAACCCACCCCAACCTCTTCATCAACCTCCACAACCAAATCAAAAACCAACTCTCAAACTACTGTACCATCTATGCTGATGGCTCCAAGGAAGGAAGGCAACAAGACAGCTGTTGCTGCCATCATCCAAGACATCACCCTCAGTAGCAGGCTTACCAACTACTTGTCCATCTTCTCGGCTGAGGCCAAGGCCATCCTACTCGCCCTCAATTATATTGAGTACCCACTCAGCCACTTTGCCATCTTCTCAGACTCTAAGTCTGTCCTTATTTCTTACCTTAAGTGGAATAACCCCATGTCCGACTTCCTCCAAAAACTCCTCCCCCTCCCCTCCCTCTACTACCTACATTTACCTCTCTTTTTTTTTACACCCTTGCATTTCCTCTTTTGATCCCAGCTCCCTGGCTCTTAACCATTGTACTTCTTTAGACTCCTATTTTCTTTTCTTCCTACGTCTGGAATGATCTAACCTCTCAGGCACAACTTGACCCTTGCTGTCGTGGTGCGGTTAAGCCCTCATTAAAGAAAAAATGAAAATGAAACAATTGGTTTTTGCCATGAATGGAAAATGATGGAATGTAAATCCTGGCTGAATAGAGGTCAAACAATGATGCATTTCACTTTAATAAAACTGAAAACAATGGTGTGACCTTGGAAGAGATCTAGTCGGAAGATAATCAAGTGTTCAGATTGCAAATGTTTAAATGTTCATTACAGATCAAAACTTGAGGATAAATCTTAGTGGGCCTAGGATTTCTGAGGTAGATTATATGGGGTATGGGGATCAAATAAACTCTAAAATTATTCTAGGCATGTTGGAATTACAATGGGGCAGAGGTATGCGCTCTAGAAAGTGCTAATATTCTAGTTAAGATTATGCTAGCCTGTACGTAAAATAAGTTAGCCTCAGGCGCCAGCAGATGTATGCTAATTTTGAGTCCTAATGTCACACTTACAGTATTTCTTCCTAAGAGTTTTGTGGCTTGGAAACTATTGGATACATCAGGAAAGTAGTAAAATACAGTATCATCTATAAAAGTACAGTAACTTTTTATTTTCTTTAAAAGTACATTAAAATTTATTTAAATTGTGTGGTGCGTGGGTCAACCTTCTACAGTAGACTTTCCACACCAGTCATTTGAACACAAATAAGTCTTGAAAATAGATGCAAAAGTAATTAATTTATTTCTCGATTTATGTCCTTTTTTTTATGATTATTTAGATTTCCATGGAAATAATGACCCATTAGTTGAAGCGTGTTTCTGCAAACTAAGATTTCTTTTTGGTGATAAAGGTGGGAATTTTCAGAGATACTTAGAATATATCTAATTTTCATATATTTGTCAGCTGCATGTGGGAGCTAATTTGGCAGAGAACTGTTATAAAATCTTTTTCGTAAGTGTCCCTGAGGCTTATTTCATTAAATATTATATGTTCATTGTATTAATTTGATATTACGTATTTGTTTGTCTTCAGGTCTTTGATAATTATGCTGTGACTGTTATGATTGGTGGAGAGCCGTACACTCTGGGTCTCTTTGATACCGCTGGTAAGTTACTACCCTCTTTTAAATTAAATGATACTTGTACCACAGACATATAATGATACTTGTACCACAGACATAAAGATAGTAGAAATACAAAGAGTAAGTGATGAAATAAGACAAAGGAGATAGAACTGGATTGGACAGGTTTCAAGAAGAGAAATAGATGAAGATTGCGCCATAGCTTTGGGGTGGAAACCAGTCGGGCAGAGGAATATGGGAAGATCAGGATGATAGGGAGGAGAATGTTTGGGAAGGGGAGAGACAAGGCAGGGTGGAATTGTAGACTGATGTAAGAAGATGAGCAGATGAAAGAGGTGAATGGAGAGCTGATGTCAGGCCTTATGCGCTTCATGGCACGGAGTGAATTTAAGGTTAAGGTAAGGTGTACCACGATACAAATCCCTGTGCCCTTCACCATGCAAGTTATATTAAATCCATACCAGAGCCATGAAGGCCCATCCTTGGTTTGGTGTTAGCAGATGAGAGTGCATAACTCCCCCTGGATGGGACACCAGTTCATCACAGGTCAACTCCCCAGCAGTGCTGGTACTCATTTGCAGCTGAGTGGACTGGAGCAAGTAGAGCAAAGTGCCTTGCTTAAGGACACAATGCAGGGCTCCCGGCAGAAATCAAACCCGGTACCTTTCGCATACGAGCATGACCCTTTAACCACTGGACCTCTTCACCATGCAAGACATCGGGGATAAGTTCTAAGCTCTTTCCATTCATTGCACAGGAGCAAGATATGATTTTTTTTGTCATAACTTTTTTTAACTTGGCTACAGACATTCCATTTGTAGTAGTAACTCTCAAACAGCTTTTTACACTCTGAATAATGACTAGTGTTTTCACTATAAAAAGTGTTATTGCTTTTCAGTATTACCCAGACCATTTGTACATGCATACATACTTGGTTTGTTTCTCACCTTCTATCACTTGAGAGATGTCATAGCAGTGTTCACATTAAGTTCCCCCTCAAAAATAATTGAAGGGGGCAAATTCCCGCCTAAAAACGCCTAGAAAAAAGAAAAGAAAAAGAGCCAAATTTGGCCTTTACCATCAAATTTAGCTCTTTCCTGCCCAATTTTTACCCTTTTTGGTTCCAATGCTAATAGCATAAGAAATCTATGCAGTCATGCTATTGTGTGTATGTATGTATTTGTGTGTATGTTTGTGTGTGTGTATGTGTGTCTGTGACTACAAGCTCGTAAGCACATTAACTCATGAACGTTACACCTGATGGATTCCTGTCATATGTGGTACACATCTTCCGTAGATGTGCCCAATTATTTTTGGTGGTGATGTCATGCATATTAATGAGTAGGTGGGGCTTAATGTAAATATTTTCTGCTTTGTTTCATATTGGGTATAATTATGTTATTAGCTTGTGTGTACATGTTCATGGTACAAAAATGTTGAATTTCATTAATATGCATATTGGACAGGGCTTAACATGATTTGGTTGAAAAGAGCTTGTAAGTAGGTATCTCAAGAATGGTAAACTCTATTCATATCATATCTGGTACACAGATAGCCCATGATCTGTAGATGTGCCCATATTAATGAATAGGCGGGCTTAATATGAACATCTTGTAATGCTTATATTTTAACAATCATATGTTTGATTTGTTTCATATTCAGTATAATTATGTTGTTAGCTAGTGTGTATGTGTTCATTGTATCAAAATGTTGAATTTCATTAAAATGCATAGTAGGCGGGGCTTAATATGGATTTGCTAAAATGACCTTGTAAATATGGTATCTCAAAAAAGACACTGGATTCATGTCATGTGTGGTACACAGATAGTCCATGGACTGTAGATGTGCCCTATTGGTTTTGATGTTGATGTCATGCATATTAATGAGTAGGCAGGGCTTAATGTAAAACTCTTGAAGTGCTCATATTTTGACAATCACAAGTCTTGTTTTGTTTCATATTTTGTAGAATGATGATGTTGGCTAGATTGTATGTGTTCATTTCATAAAAACATTGAATTTCATTAATATGCATAGTGGGCGGGGCTTAATATGATTTTGCTGAAAAGTCTGTACAGTATGTGATGGTTGTCAAATCCAATTTCTACAAAGTCATTTTTCACAAAGATTTTTCTCTTCCACTTTTAAGAAACAAACACTGTTACATGTAGCTAGGTGAAGTAACAAAACATGTTTTACCTTAAGGCAAAGTATATACAGGTAGGAAAATACAGCTTTTGTTGAAATTTTTAAAAGTATAGTTATCTATTATGGATTATTGTTTTTTTTGTTTGTGTTTTTTTCAGGCCCTTTACACATTTGGCTTTGGCCCAAGTAAAAGCCTTTTGATGTAATAACTGAGGATTTTTAGAAACTTGAATTTGTATGTCATTACAGGGTGTGGCAAGAGCTGTGATTGGTTCATATTTTTTCAAACTCCCTCAAATCTACCCACACATCAGTTAAGAAAATGTACTGAAAATGTTTGCAATCATTTACAGAGTGAAATTTGCGTTTAGTTTTCTGTGATTGTATGTGGATAGAAGCGATCTTGATCTCATCTCGCGGAATATATTTATCAAATCGATTTCTAAATAACTATATGACAGTGATAATTTTCATACATGCAGTTTTTGTTATGCATAAAATTGACCTTTTACTTTCCTTTAATCTACAGCATCTCATTGCTCACTTTTACTTTGATAGCATGAAGTTGTATAACAGTGTTTTGTAAGGGTACCAGATGGTAAGGGAATTCCCCAGTGCACATTGAAAGTAGAACGTGTGGTAGTGGGTGTGTACTGCAGTTCTGTCGTAGCTGACATATTGTGATATCAGAGATGAGATGTAGCTCTGATGGAAGTGTTGGTGGGGAAGGGGCAGAGTTCACACTAGAGTTCAAGATTTGGGGAGGGGAGGGATTTTTCCCCCTTGTGCAATATTTTCAGGGGAATTTGAAGAAAAAAAAAAACACTCTTGGAAAAAAATTGACCCAAAATACCCCCTCCCCCTAAAAAAGGCCCATAATTGGCCAAAAATGCCAAATTTGACCCTTTTTTGGCCGTTTCCCCTTCCTAAGCTAAATGTGTGGTTTTCCCCCTCTGGATACTTGAGTTAGATACTCAAGTTGGATAATGCAATAACTCTGGCCAGTGTACCCCAGTGCATTCTAAAACGGAAGCTTGAAGCACGACAATATCATAGTGTCATAGAAAGAAAATCACCTTTTTTGTGGAGAAAACATTTTCACGGGAATCATTGCACTTTATGACTGCGTTTCCATCATAAGTTCAGGATTGGTAGAATCTTAAAGACTCTGCTGACGACAGGGAAGGAAATATAGCGCACCACAGCATCAATGGTTTCAGAAATATTTAGGTCACTAGAAAGAAAAATAGAAAGGGCGGGGAGAAAAGATGTGCAAGATAGAAAGAAAGAAACAAGAAAAGATAGAAATACAAAATTGTTGTTGCAGTATGCTCACAGAAATTTCTTCAAGATTTTGTATGGTCTCAGAAAGAAAAATATTTTTTCTCCCCATGACTGATAATTTGAGTTACATCATCCATATCTTGTGTTCTGTAAATGTGATGTAATAGTTGACAATTTCCAATTTGGGGCATTTAGTTACTAGAGAAAGATACCATGAGTTTGGACATAAAGTACTGAATTCCAGTGGTTAATATCTTGTGTTCTAGAGATGTGAGGTTACAATTGACAATCCGCAAGAAGGGCATGAACTTGTCAGGGAGAGTAGAGTGGACATAACATGCTGATTTCATTGGTTGATATCTTGTGTTCTAGAGATGTGAGGTTACAATTGACAATCTGCAAGAAGGGCATGAACTTGTCAGGGAGAGTAGAGTGGACATAACATGCTGATTTCATTAATTGATATCTTGTGACCCAGAGATGTGAGGTTACAATTAACAATCCACAAGAAGGGCATGAACTTATCAGGGAGAGTAGAGTGGACATAACATGCTGATTTCATTGGTTGGTATCTTGTGACCTAGAGATGCGAGGTTACAATTGACAATCCGCAAGAAGGGCATGAAGTTGTCAGGGAGAGTAGAGTGGACATAACATGCTAATTCCATTGGTTGATATCTTGTGTTCTAGAGATGTGAGGTTACAATTGACAATCCGCAATAAGGGCATGAAGTTGTCAGGGAGGGTTCCTTGTAGAGTGGACATACAGTACTGCTCACGTATAACTTGCGCATACTAACGTATGTGTATAAATATACTAGTTTATACGTAGTTATTTAAATCTATATGGTAGTCAACTTTAGTCTGCTTTACTGTTTACGTTTGTATACAAACTGTATAAGTTCAGTAGGATTATATTTGTAGAGCAAAGTATAATACGGGGTAATGAATGGGGATTGAAAAAAAGATTATAAACGCAGAGAAACAAATCAGCTTTGTATAAGCAGCTTATCTCCACTGGCTTATCTTCCATTTATCGATTGGGCCTAGGTCTATGAAGCATTCTTTGTTAGCAAAAGTTACGGCACAGATACACTTACTTACGTTGACTAATAAGCAAAACTTGGCAATCTTAATGTGGTGGCTCATTAGTAAGGCCGACTACGTAAGCAAGGAAACAAGAAAGTTTAACTTTAGGTATGAAAATAAAAATTCTCTCACGAGGGATTGATGCAAACCAAACCTAAGTTCACTGTGGTGTTTGTACTTTGTGTATACATACATATAACATTTCGTTGTACACGCGTTGGTGAAACAATATCTTAAGTTAAGGCTTACTCATATGTGACATGAACGTGGACATGAAAACTCAAATGAATTTGTTTACAAAAGGCATAGGAAGTGGGGGATAGGAGTCGATCTCCCTGCATGAGGCCTCACTGAGCAAATATATCTGCTGCATTTGGTGCGGCAGACAAAAAGTACATTTCTTACACAGGCGGCCCCCACGATCCTGACATGATGGCACCTCCCATTATAACTTTCACACTTACGCCGTCCAGAAAAAAGCAAATAACTCTCCTTAGAATAATATTTTAATACACAAGTTCCATACGACAGTTAAGATGTAGAAGATAAATCTTGAAGCAACGTTTAAACAATGAATAACTTTGTCGTTATAAAGTTAATATTAAACTTTGTTGCGCTTCCTTTGATATACCCCATGAACCTCACTCTGAGCAAATTTATCTCATGCATCTGGGGTAGGGATAGTCAAATAGTGTAAATTTCTTACACAGGCAAAAAGTTCCATGTTCAGAGATAATGTAGGGCCTATAATATAAACAGATAAATATCGGGTCTGAATGTCAAAGCATGCAGTTTTCTTCGGAAAAATACAGGAACAAAATTATCAAAACCATGCATTCGGTTGAAACAAATTGCAAACTTAAAATGTGAATTAAAGAACCCCAGGAAGGGTGAGGGAGGAGGGGGAACTTCATACTAAAAGTGGTAGGGGTGTGCAGCCCACCAATTTTGATACCCGCATTATGAAAGAAGTACATTTTGATACCTGCAGTACGAGTATTCAACGAAAATATTGTAAAAATGGACCAGCAGTAAAAATTTAACACAGCACAACCTCATTTTGTGACCTGCACTACGAAAATGATGAAAAAGGCCATTTTTTAAACTAAAATTTTTAATTAATTTTTTAAAAGTAAATTTTTAAATTTATTTTTAAAGACACCTGCACTATGAAAATGGAATAGAAAAGGCACTCTCTTGGACAGCACACACATATATATACATATATACCTCACATATGGAAGTGTCCCCTTCCCCTCCCCCTCTTTCCCCTCTGGTGAAGAACACGGATGATGAAGGGCTAGGCTCGGAGGAATAGAACTGTATGGTCTCTTAATTTTTGAATGAGAGGAATCACAGCTGGCCCTGTATCGCGTAACATACAGAACGCGGATGGTTTGAAGGAATGTTATATAAACATTTTTCATAACTTGACTCAAAATTCTTTTGGAAATAAAACATTGTTATAATTATTATAAGGGAATATATTTATTCCTGTTTTGTAGACAGTACAAGCTTTGAAAGAACATTGGCCTACTAACAAGTTTTAGATTTAGGCCCGAGTGGAGTAAGCCAACTCAACACTAAGTCAGGCCTTCCTCGTGGTTTGCGGTAATCAATGACAGAGGATTATAGGGGGATTATATGTGAATTATGTGTTTCTATACTAAAAGGATTATGAGGGATTATACTTTTAGGAGACAGTTTATACGGGGCTTATACTTTGTATCTACGAAGATTATACAGCATTATAGACATATATATTCTTATAGAGATTTATACGTTAGCCTCAAACAATGTTATGAGGTGCATAATTAGATGACCACTTAAAGTTAACACTACTTGTCCTTGTTTCCCAAGTCAGATGAAATATTGCATTTGATAATGTCAAACAATGTTAAGAGTTGCGTTATTTGATGACTAATTTGAAGTTAACAGTTTTCTTGTCCTTGTTTAGGTCAGATGAAATGTCACATTTGATAATGTCAAACAATGTTAAGAGCTACGTTATTTGATGACCAATTTGAAGTTAACAGTTTTCTTGTCTTTGTTTCCCAGGTCAGATGTTATGTCGCATTTGATGTCAATCAATGTTATGAGTTGCATAATTTGATGACCATGTTTGAAGTTAGCATTTCTTTCTCTTGTTTTACAGGTCAGGAGGATTACGACAGATTGAGACCTCTCAGCTACCCTCAGACAGATGTCTTCCTCGTTTGTTACAGTGTCGTTTCTCCCTCTTCTTATGAAAATGTCAAAGAAAAGGTGAGACGTAATGATATATTGGAGGGGGAGTTGACCACAGGCCTGTGCAATCCCCAGTGTGAGTAAAGGGTTAGAGGACTTATTCAGTGTCCCTGTGTGATGATGCAGATTAAGAGAGTGAAGGAGTCTTAAGTTTTGGGGTCGATGAAAAGGAACAATTCAATAAATCACATATATATTTGTGTTTGTCAATATTTCAACCAATATTGACATTTCTACTTATCCAGAGACCTTTAAGATTTCTAATACCAACTATTTTAGGGAAACATGATGATGCTAAGAAATTCAGCTTCTCCCTTCCAAAACTAGATTTTGGTGCATTTGTACCGCAATCAATTGTCTTCTATCAAATTGAATCAAAGTGATTTATTTATTACTCAAATTATCTTCAAACTACTCAATGTTTTTAATTTTTGATATAAATGAATTACTTCTTTGATAGTACAACACATTGCTCAGTGATTGCAGTGCTGCAAACACATTGCTCAGTGATTGCAGTGCTGCAAACACATTGCTCAGTGATTGCAGTGCTGCAAACACATTGCTCAGTGATTGCAGTGCTGCAAACACATTGCTCAGTGATTGCAGTGCTGCAAACACATTGCTCAGTGATTGCAGTGCTGCAAACACATTGCTCAGTGATTGCAGTGCTGCAAACACATTGCTCAGTGATTGCAGTGCTGCAAACACATTGCTCAGTGATTGCAGTGCTGCAAACACATTGCTCAGTGATTGCAGTGCTGCAAACACATTGCTCAGTGATTGCAGTGCTGCAAACACATTGCTCAGTGATTGCAGTGCTACAAACAATAATCCTTTATCAAGTGCAATAGGATATCATTAGTTCCTCTTTCAACCTATCAGAGTCAAACTTTTCATTTTCAAAGGAAACTTGACCTGCTTTCTATTCATGCAGTATTCCACTGTACATTTACAGAAAGTTTAAAAACAACAAATGTTTGTTTAGTCATTTCCTGAAGAGAGTTAATTTATTCTAATGCATCAGCCCCTTTTTTTTCTTCCAAACTGCACTACAAGGATTTCATTACTTGATGAGAGTGCATATAATAGGCTTTGTAGTTTCTTAACGGAACAGTTTCAGAATTTATTTAATAATCAATTTGTTTGGTGTTCAAAAATGAGATTAAGCCCATGTGCCTTTTATCATTATTATAAGGTTTGTGACCACCCAGTGAAGTGAATTTCAACTTATTATTAAAACAAGTGCTGGGTTTGAATTCAAGTTGTCGGTTTATTCCACTTGCTTCAGTCTACTAAGCTATAATAATGTTGGTTTCTTGTAATGCGCATTATCACGATTACATCGTCTCCTTGCACGCCATTCAAGTTTTCCAGCTGCCAGAAGAGTCGGTGCACAGGAACTTGAACTTGACTGGACCAGGATGGGAAGTAAATAAACACTGTGTGTCACGCTTTTCTTCTCGAATAGCTTTCAGAGAACCAGGTAGGATGTTACTGTCCTACTGTCGGGACCGATGGCTTAACGCAGCGTTCGACAAATCGCCCAAAAATTCATTTGCCAGCCGTGCAAACACATGCACAGAAATGCTTGCCTGGAAGCAAAATCCACTTCCCCGACAATGATCACGATAATTAATATTGGACGAGGCGATGCACGTCATGGTAAAATATTTCTTATGGCAATATATACTGAGAATGCTGTATAAATAATAAAAATTTACACTTACCAAAAAACAGTAAAAATTGTAGTCCATATATCCTCTGCAAATATAAAACAATAACAGGCTCCATAAAATCAAAAAAGAAACACAGAAGTTCAATCAACTTTGCGTAAAGAAGTGGCAAAGGCAGGTCAAGTTTGCCATATAATAGTACAGTATATACAGCGTACATGTACGGTATACCTTGTACGATACTGTATGTGTGCATGGAACGGGTATTGGACCCATTGCGTGAGGTGCATTAACACAGCAGAACAGATTTCAGCAAGAAACAGTGACTGGATATAAATATGCATGAGATTGTTTATGCGAGATCATCTACCTACTGTGGTGTAGCGGTTATCATACCTGTCTACAGACCACGAGGCCCCGGGTTCAATCCTGGGGTGGGTAGACACGCCAGTGCACCACAACTGGTTATCAAAGGCCGTGGACATTGACTTGGTTGTCGATGTTATGTCTGTCCGTAAAACCTGTGTTCTCGTCCGGTCGTATTAAGCGTTTCGTGATAGCATTTGTACTATCATAACCGAATACGCAGGCGATGACCCTGTCATTGTAATTGTGTGTTCAACTCTCTCTCTCTCTCTTAGGCGAGATATGATTGGTTTAAAGGAGCAAGCCTAGCTAGCAAAACAGCATGCATTGCGCACATGTTCAACCAGCTTTGGTTGCCTGGATCATATATCCGTACTAGCTGTACATTATATGTTTTGTGTGTACGTGTGCGATATATGTTTATGTACGTCTTATGTATGGGTGCGTGTATGATGTTGTTATGAAGAGGTTTAAGATCATTTCATAACATAACAAAATATTTTGGCTTCCAAATTAATGGAATATAAGTCTGATTGAAGTTTATTTTCTGGGCATTTCCATCAGTTATATTGTGGTAAGTATAATCTGTATAATGAATTAAGTTTTTAAAGAGAAATTCACTCTCTTAGTTTGGATCAATTTATGGTTGCCTAGGAGGCATATCAACTTGTAAATCAACTTGCCTGGACGTAAATATTAGTTGGACAGGCGATTTGTCGAATGCTGGCTTAACATCTTCTCCAAAGGACAGTGAGCACCATTCAATCACTGCCACTTCTCTCAATGGCTGAATGAGGAGTAGGAGCTGCAGACGAAATGCTTCTGCTCTGATGTTCTGCGTATCTGTCTGCATAGCTGTGGAAAAACGAGCTAGATCTGGCCGAGCCTTGAACCCTGTACCTCCAACATCTCAGTTGTGTGCTCTGCCAACTGAGCTACCTTGTCTCCTCATTAACGAATACCAACATTGCTGAGGATTTCATAGGGGACTGTAGTGTCTTGTCCAGGGAGAGTAATTGACAGTCAGCCACACCACTTGCAGCACCACCATCAGCACTGGTGAGGGAGGGGGGGGGGCAGTGTACTTTGTAAAAAAAACCTGATCATATCACAACTGTGATCAGAAAGAATTTAATAATTACCTGCTGTATGAAGATTTGAATCCCTCTTCTCCTTGGTAATGCAAATTTGTGATGTCACATTTTGCTCTGTCTGTCGTCTTCGTCTTCCCCCCCCCGATCCCTTCCCCCACTCAATGTTCAAAGCTGTGATTGGTTCCCGATATGATCTTTGGTAACATATACCAGGACTCATGAGATCCTTGGATAATTAAGGTCGATAATACCTACTGTAAATCACCTAAAATTAAAACTTTAAAGCCTATAGCATATATAAAAAGAAAAAACTCAAAATTGTTTGAAAAAAATAGGGCTGTGCATTTTCATTTATTAGCCTAAACATTTAAGCGGCTGAATTTCTGTTCATTTAAAGGAACCCCTACCACTCCATCCCATAAAAATAATACAATAAAAAAAATCCGGAAATTGCGGAACTGGTTCTATCCCTACAATACCACCGCATAACCATTGCGATGGCACTCCCAAAAATAAGCAAGCAATGTCACAAAACTTGAGTAGGGGCCTTATAATAAGTTTTCAAATTACCCATAAGGCTTAAATATTAATGATCCATTGCTGGAACTCGCTTTAAACAGATGCAGAAATAACATACTAACAAGTAATTAAATTTGCTGTGACTTGCAAGTATTTGAAAATGTTTTCAGTACTTATGACTGTGCCATAAAAGATTCCCAAATTGCACCATCCTCAACAAGCTATATCGTAGAAAAAATATTCTAATCCATCCCTATTCCCAACTGTACTGTATTTGATATAATCCTCTTGGAAATGGTGGTGATCTTTGCAAACCCATGCTAAAATCTCGGTTTTTAAAACATTTTTGTTTGTTTATTTCGCAATCTCTTTTTCTCTTCATTTTTGTGCAATCTCCTCAACTTCACCAACCTCCTATAAAAAACACATCCCCCCACCTTTCAGGATCCGGATGCACTCTCACTTAACCAAAGCCAACATCAACATTTTCTCGATTGCCAGGCACACTATCCCTCCCACACCCACCTGGGTTATCAATCCTTGCAAGGTTTTCCTTGGCCTTTCCTCCTACAGGAAAGCTCTCCACAACCCATGGGGCCTTCTTTCGCCCCAAATATTGTCAATACAGTAGACATTTCCACGACTTCTCTTTCCTCTTCACCGACGGCTCCACACAGAAGGTTCCTCTGCAGCCACCGCTGCCTGTCTTGGCCTCACTCTCTCCTCAATCTTGCCCGATGGAGCCTCAATCTACTCTGCTGAAGCAAAGGCCATCCTCTTGGCCTAAAACTTTCTTGAACTCTCCTTCCGGCCCCCGCTTCGTGATATGGATAAGTCAGTTTCTTGGTCCCAAACGTGGCAGATGTCATTCAATGTTGATAAATGCCAAGTTATTCATTTTGGTCAGAGCAAGTTGGCTTTTGATTACTGCATGAATGGTTCAAATCTTGGTTGTATTGATCAAGAAAGGTATCTAGGTGTTGTCATTACTAATAATCTGAAGCCTTCTAGATTGCATGCTTTAGCAGCTGCAAGAGCAAATAGGATGCTTGGTTTGATTAGAAGAAATTGCACAGTCACAACCACTGGGAGGTTGTTGTTATCATCCGCCTCTGCCACACCTCTCCCACCTACTTTCTGGCTCTCCCCTGTTCCTCTCTACCCTAAATGCAACACCGATCTCTCAATCAAGCATATCCTCTTAACCTGTCCTATATTCCTGAATGCCAGATCACACCTCTCCCCCTCCATCTCCATTTCCGATCTGTTCAAGAACAATCCTACCTCCAACTTCATCACCTTTCTCCGCAACAGCAATCTATATCACCTGAACTAAACCTCCTTTTCCTTCTCTGCCTCACCTTCCTTTTATTACCTTGACTTCTTTCTCTTATTCACCTTCTCTCCTCCATTCCCTTTATCCCTCCTGTCTGTCCTAACTCAAGCACCTTAGTTTTTAACACCCTCGTGGCACATTTAACTGTGACTGTCATGGTGCCGTTAAAAATCAACAAACCAAACTAAACCTATTTGACTGATCGGGTAAACTTTCCATTTATTTGTGGTGAAAATAACAATCAAAGATTGTTTTGTCTGTATTTCTGTTTTAATTTTACATTTTGTAAAACAGGTGTTAACCTTATACAGATTTATGCCTGTTGTGTTGTTAATCAGGCCTAAGCCTCCACATCAAGTAGATCTTCAAATTTGGTGAATCAAAGCCAAGTATTGCCCCATGCATAGCTAATTAGTACGAAATTCAAGTCCTGCCTTAAATTGGATAGATCCTTTGTTGATCGTATGTAAAGAGTGAATTGTAAAAGTCATTGAATGAAAGTTTTGGGTGTGTTTGAATTCTTATTGATTTTCAATGGCAAGTGTGAATCATGAACTTTTGGGAGGATTAGACTAAAGGTTTAATTGAAGGTTTGTTTGTTTGTGTCATCATCACAGCCCTATCAAAACATTGCCTATTTTACAAGTGTTTGAATTTTTAGCTGTTATTATTTATCTACCTACTGTGGTGTAGCGGTTATCATACCTGTCTACAGACCACCAGGCCCCGGGTTCAATCCTGGGGTGGGTAGACACGCCAGTGCACCACAACTGGTTATCAAAGGCCGTGGACATTGACTTGGTTGTCGATGTTATGTCTGTCCGTACGTCGTACCTGTGTTCTCGTCCGGGTCGTATTAAGCGTTTCGTGATAGCATTTGTACTATCATAACCGAATACGCAGGCGACGACCCCGTTATTGTAATTGTGTGTTCAACTCTCTCTCTCTCTCTCTGTTATTATGCAAATTTGAATTAGTGGGCAGACCTGTGTAAATCTGATGGGTTACAGTGATGAGTATGTACACACGTCACAAAGATTAAGAGACAACAAAGTTCACAGAAATAACCTTCTGATTTCCACATATGCCAAGTTGTGCCCATTTACATCCATTTAATCAAAGTAAGATATATTTCTTACGTATTGAGCAGTTATTCACTTTCTCACCAATGGAGGAAGGAGATTTTGCCCACAGACTCTTGATTATAAAGTTCTACAGGTAGAATACTTTATTCACAGTCTTATTTACTCCGCGGTCCGTGAAGACCTCCGTGGTCTTGCTGTCATAGCAGCAACTTGACACACTAGAGGTCCTAACTTTGATTCTTGGTGGGTCTTCATTCACCAGTGCTTCGCAACTGGTTTATCATATGGGACATCTCTATATAACCTTAGCTGTTGAAAAAGGGATGTAAAATACCCATTCTACCTACTTCTAACCATTTTCTCTTCTGTTACAGTGGCAACCAGAAATAACACATCATTGCCCAAAGACGCCGTTCCTTCTGGTGGGGACACAGATTGATCTTCGGGATGACTCTCAGATGATTGAGAGACTTCAGAGGAATAAACAGAAGCCGATCACATTAGAAGCTGG
Source organism: Chiridota heheva (assembly GCA_020152595.1). Taxonomy (NCBI): domain Eukaryota; kingdom Metazoa; phylum Echinodermata; class Holothuroidea; order Apodida; family Chiridotidae; genus Chiridota; species Chiridota heheva. The sequence goes on from JAIGNY010003483.1 coordinate 177,858, forward strand.
CGAGAAGCTGGCCAAGGAGCTGAAGGCTGTAAAATATGTAGAATGTTCTGCCCTCACACAGGTGCATAAACTATTTCTTTACCCTAGCTTTGGAGAGGGCAAGGTAAGGGAAAGGGGGATGGGAGGTCTCGCTAAGGAATTCAAGGCTGTTAAAAATGTAGAATGTTCTGCCCTCAAACAGGTTTGTTAACATATTCTTTACACTAGCTTTTAGAAAGGGTAGGAGGAGAGGGAAGGTAATGGAAAAAGGATGGGAGGGGGAGCTCCTTGATGAGAAGCTGGCCAAGGAGCTCAAGGCTGTTAAAAATGTAGAATGTTCTGCCCTCAAACAGGTTTGTAAACATACTCTTTACACTAACTTTTAGAGAGGGTAAGAGGGGAGGGAAGGTAAGGGAAGGGGGATTGGAGGGGGAAAAAGCTCTTCGATGAGAAGCTGGCCGAGGAGCTCAAGGCTGTAAAATATGTAGAATGCTCTTCCCTCACACAGGTGCGTAACCTTATTTTTTACACTACAGTAGCTATTAGAGAGAGTTGGAGGGAAGGGAAGGGGGTGGGGAAATGGAAACTGTAGAAGGAAAGGGGCTGCAAGGATGGGAGATAAGAGGGGGAAGGTAGTAAGTAATGTCTACATTTGATGACTTATCTGTTTTCTTTTCTAATTTATCTTGTTTATACTAGGGAGTGTATTAACCTGTTAAGCTTTTCAGATTTCAGCACTTCCTTTCCTGTCATTGCCATTACAATTTATATTTACCTATTACAATGAAATAAATTTCTTAAATTTTGTTTGTAAATGTAGTTAAAGTTACATGTAAATCTGTCTGAGCCATAGGGCCGAAGCTTATTCCCGGTTTTCTTGGCGGAAGCGGATGAGAGCACACGACTCCCCCTGTACAGGATGCTAGTAGATCGCAGGGCAACATTCTTTGTACTGTACAGGACGCCAGTAGATCGCAGGGCAACATTCTTTGTTTTGCTACCTGACTCAGGCCTTGGACAGGTAGAGGCATCAATGTCTGAATAACTTTGAAGTTATCAGTTGCTCAGTGGTTAGGAGTCTGCTTGTATTCAAAAGGTACCGGGTTCCATTCCTGTTATGAGCGCTGCATTGCGTCCTTGAGCAAGCCACTGTGACTACTTGTTTTAGTCCATTCAGCTGTAAAATGAGTAGCAGCACTGCTGGGGAGTTAATCTGCGATGGACTGGCAGGGGGGTGTCATGTACTCTAATCCGTTTGCGCCATGGAAAATGGGGATAACCACCGGCTCAATGAGCCAAATGGCTGCTCTGATGGATTCAGCTTTTTAGCCCACGGCCTATTTAAGGGAAAAATAAATATTTATTATGCCATCAGTGAAACCAATTTGAACGAGACGGCTAAAGGGTGTCTGCATAAATGCAGGGATAAGCACTGGCCCAATGAGCCTAATAGCTCGGATGGATTAGCTCTTTTTTTAGCTGCCAAAACCAGACAAAAAAACAAAATAATTTTGCAAAATTGATTAGAAATGGCCATTTTCAAGCATTTTGAATATTTCAATGTACAAATTTCTACATTAATTACAGCTGTATGAATGGGTGACCTGTTTTATGTTCTTACCGTACCTGCTTTTAAATTATAGCATGAATAGACTTTGGCATGTTTTTTAATGACTGATATTTAGGAAAGAAATTCAATTACAAAAGCCTAAAGATTTCAGAAAGATTTTGAGCTGTCCGCCCAGGCATACATCACAAAAATTGTAAAAAAGTTTCAAAAAGTAAGAATGCTTTCTTTTAAATTCCAAGATAGTTCCTCTCAGAATTTAATGCTGAAACTGCCTTTTCAAAAGACCTTTAAAATCAGAATCAGCAATTTCTGGAATGCTAATTTGCCAAATTCATGTGTCCATTGTGGGCCAATGGTATACTGTGGGAATGTTATCGACCAAACGAATACTGGTGGATTTTGCCTGTCTGCACAATTCATGCATGGTGTGGGATCAAGCTATCAAATGCTAATCATATGTGTACCTGTTATTTAGTGCTGTTATGACATATCGATTATCGCGATATTCATATATCGCTTTTTCTATGTTATGAAATATGCCTCTCGCAACATTTCGCAATACCAAAAACTAATACTCAACTAAAAAAGATTTGCGCAACTAGGCTAGGTTACTTCATATGTTTTAATCTAAAAGTTGAGTTTAGGCCATTAAAAACGTGCAAAATAATCGTTAAACATAAAAACAACTAATTATAAATTGTGCTCCATTACCACACACTGGCACGCGCCCATGTAAGTTGGCAAAAAGAACGAAAAATTGGTCTAGAATGTGTCACTCTCACTTCCATGCTCTCACTTCCATGATTCATGGTTAAGTTGGCTGAATTACCAAACATGTGCGTGATGCGTGATGAACGTAATAGTCACGCGATCATGTCTGCTAGCTCTACAAATAATTTTTCTTGCGTTCTTCATATCATGGAGTAAATTGTAACTCCATGATCATATTACGTTAGTGATATTAACAGTTTGTGTCTTGAGTCAGTTTTCTTGAAAAGTATTACGATACTACGATATATCGCGATATTTTTCTCTACGTTAATCAATACGTAATAGGGCCATGTTGTGACAGCACTAGTGTTATTCATGAAGGTTGGGTAACAAAAAGAGAAAATTCCCCCAGCAGTTCATTGGTTGAATCACGTTTGGCTAAAATCAGTTTGAAAAGGGTCTATAGGCGCCCCGAGACCTGCTTGTTTTTTGTTTTTATATTAATGAATTCATAGTTTAATATTGTTGTTTTTTCTTCTGTTTACAGAAAGGTCTAAAGAATGTCTTTGATGAGGCTATACTTGCAGCCTTGGAGCCCCCCGAGACGAAACAAAAAAAGAGGTGTTCATTTTTGTAAATAGCCCGTCTCATTTGGTTTAAAGTTTTTTCTTTTCATAAAGCATTCAGTTGGACTGACTCAGTAAAAGTCCGCTTAACCATGGCTCATTAAACTAATACTTCAGGGTTCAACTTGCTGCTTGGTTGTAAAGAAAGAAGTAAAAGGGGGAGCAACGTTATTTAATGTTCAGAGACAACCATTGTACGCTCATTATATCTTCGTATAGCCTATAAAATAATTGAGGTGCAAAATTATTGAGTTGTTAAGAAAGTTATGCGAGTCACAAGGATTATTATGCGAGTTGGAAAACTTCCTGTCAATTTTTGCTTTTGTAAAGAAGTTTCTAATAATTTTCTCAACAATTTTGTAAACTTGTTACAGTGTGAGCTGGTGAGAAGCAAGTTTGTTGTTACCATGGAAAGATATTTTCAACACATAGCAAAAAGTCTGTTTCAATTGGTATTTCCAACTGGTACAGATTAAATTCAATCCTATTTTTGCTGTATATAAATGGTTGATTTCAAAGTAGGGATCATGTTAACATTGATAGTATTGTTGGAAGTGATTTGAGAATTTGAAGAATGTCATGGTTATGTTTAGTGAGATTATATGTTGGGTAGAAACTTTGTAAAAAATGCCACAGAATTTGCAGATTTATCCAAACATTTTTCAAAGATGACATCAAAGAAGCCTTCAGTTTTTGTTCCCCTCAATAAAATTGAACTAATATGAAATATTAATTAAATAATAGTGCAAAATGTAATCTCGTTGAAATGTTCTACATCTTGCTCAAATTATTGCACCCCCTGATATAAATTGAAATCATTAGTGCGTTAAGGAGTCTATCGATTTAACAAAAGCCTCTTCATATATCTATATTAGGGTGTTTAATATCTCTACTTGATTGGTTCATTATCTGTAAAGTTTGACCTGATTGGTTCATTGTGTGTCAAGTCTAAAATGTTTTGATTTATAAAAAAAAAACTAATGCAAGAAAAACATCAATGTTAAGTAAGTGTAGTTGAAACTTTGATATTAATTGTGTATTTTGTTATTTTTTGGTACACTTTATTGCTTATAATAGTTGAATGTAGAATGTTTTGTTTTTGCCATGTTACGTGGAGGGTTTGAAAATGTATAATTTCTACCATGGTAATACTTTGTGTATAGGTTAACTTTATTATGTATGTTATCACAAGAGTGCATAGTTTCATCAAGAGAGCTGGCAACTGTCACCTCCAATTCAAAAAAATGAATCACATTTGTGACATTACACTGGACCTCCACAAACTAAAAAGTTATCCAAACGAAAATGTTTTTTGTAAGATTGCTGTAACATTTAGTTGATGTTCTAAAGAGCTTTCCAGATTATGGCTCTTGCAAAAAGCGAGAACAGGACAGCATCGTGTACACATGGTCAATGTGTTGTGCTCATGTTTCATCAATGTACAGGGTATTGATTTTTGGGCTAATGGTAACTAGTTTCTTACAACACCAATAGTTTGTGGACGACTTTCTTTCAGGTTGCTATATTCAGGAACAAAATTACCGGCCCTTTTTTTTCTTCTTCCTGATTCAATGTTGGAACAAAATTTGGAAAGAAAGTTATCACTAAGAAGGGATAGTGTGAGGTAAGAAATCTGCAACATTCATCAAAGAGTGTATGGAGGAGGGGAAAAAGTCCCAAGTACTTTTCTCCTAGATTGTATTAAAACAAATGGTTGTTTGCTGATCAAGATTTTCTGAGGGGAGCATGAATCTTTCTGCCTAAAGCGGATCAGAGTTCAAAATAGAAGCATTCTCCCCCTGTTTCCTACCTCTAGAATGATCTAACCTCTCAGGCACAATTTGACCCTCGTTGTCGTGGTGCCGTTAAGCCCTCAACAAACAAACTTAGTTTCTTTTATGAAACAATCTTCATTGCTGGTGTCATTGATGACATGAATTGATGGGCATTGCTTTGTGAAATGTTTCTCACTTACAGCATCTATTAGCTCTGTGCCAGGTGAAACTATTAAATTATTTTGTGAATTATATATTTAATTAATATGCATGCTATTTTACAACTGTATAAGATAAATATGTGAAAGTAAGGCCATGTTAGCGGCAATGCGAACCAGGGGTGAAATAAGCCGGTTTTTTAGTTCCTATTTGATGTGATTCAAATATCTTTTATTTATATGACATAATACAACATTTGTAGACAATGACCTGAAAAGTCAAAGTACATTTGATTTAAAACTTTTCCTAAAGATGTAAATATTGTTCTATATTGTGCACAGATAATTTGCAGGAATTAGACAGAGGTCATTTTTGTTATAGATGTGTCCAAATGGTTCTTCCTTTAAATGTTTGACATATAATTGTGCTAGCTTTTAATTGGGAGAGAAAAGTCCCACATTAAACCGAGAATGAAACGTTATTTCATATGTAGTGAAAAGTATTTCACTGTAAGTGAGAAGTTCTTAACATACAGTATAGTGCAAATGATGTGCACAGAAGTCTTATACGCATATTGTAATAGAAGACTTGAGTGGCTGTATTTGCAGCTTTTGCAGGTATTAAAAAAATTTAACTGCTAAATAGGCTACAATTTATGAACAAAATATATCAAACTGTGCAACGCCCTTTACTACCACCCCTTTATGCTTGTTTTAATCTTTATGCATGATTTAATCTTTAGAAAGATAAACCTTATTTTCTCAAAGGATATCTCTGTGATGTCATTCATGTCTTTGGACAAATGACATCATAAATGAATCTGGTCAGTGAATAAGAACCAATGTTACAACCATAAAAGTTAGTCTAAAGCCTGATTTTTTTACTTTTACAGCAGAAATAACTTCCAAACCTAGTTTGAAAAAATGGGATAAATACATAAAAGTCTGATAAGGATCCAATAAATGTAACTAAGATTGTAACAACACTTTTTGTTTTGGTAAATTTCATAATTTTCGAGTGCCACTCATCTTTTCTTCAAAAACTTAAAATAAAAACATAAAAAGGCCTCATTAATTGTCCTCTTTTATTCAAAAATGCATACTAGCGGTTAAAGCCTTTAAACCTGTAGCATTAAGTACCATTAGAAAGTACCATTAATAAAAATGTAGTTTTCATAACTGAATATCTGACATAGCGCTATGCTATTTTCTACAACTTTGACTCAACTGCATTTGGTGTCAATTTAAAACTTTCATGATAGTTTTACCCCTGGTTCTTATAGTTCTTTTTGTAGTTACACTGTATATTCCTCATGATAAAAAAAGGTTAAGAAATTATTTAACAGTTATGCCAAGTCAACACATGAATTTTTATGATACTTTCAAAATAAAAGTGAATAAATAAACGTTCCAAAAAAATGTAAAACAAATTGTGTAAAAATGTATCTACTACCCTTGCTTCTCAGCTTTCTTAAAGGTTTTATCCTGTATAGACATGGAACATGGGGTGGGATGCCATGTGTGACATGGGATGCCATGTGTGACATGGGATGCCTTGTGGGACATGGGATGCCTTGTGGGACATGGGATGCCATGTGTGACATGGGATGCCATGTGTGACATGGGATGCCATGTGGGACATGGGATGCCATGTGGGACATGGGATGCCATGTGGGACAGGGGATGCCATGTGGGACAGGGGATGCCACGTGGGACAGGGGATGCCACGTGGGACAGGGGATGGGACAGGGGATGCCACGTGGGACAGGGGATGCCACGTGGGACAGGGGATGCCACGTGGGACAGGGGATGCCACGTGGGACAGGGGATGCCACGTGGGACAGGGGATGCCACGTGGGACAGGGGATGCCACGTGGGACAGGGGATGCCACGTGGGACAGGGGATGCCACGGGGACAGGGGATGCCACGTGGGGACGGGATGCCACGTGGGACAGGGGATGCCACGTGGGGATGCCACGGGGGATGCCACGGGACGGGATGCCACATGGGACAGGGATGCCACGTGGGACAGGGGATGCCACGTGGGACAGGGGATGCCACGTGGGACACGGATGCCACGGGACACGGGTGGGACACGGATGCCACGGGACACGCGGGGACACGGATGCCACGTGGGACACGGGATGCCACGTGGGACACGGGATGCCACGTGGGACACGGGATGCCACGTGGGACACGGGATGCCACGTGGGACACGGGATGCCACGTGGGACACGGGATGCCACGTGGGACACGGGATGCCACGTGGGACACGGGATGCCACGTGGGACACGCGGGGATGCCACGTGGGACACGGGATGCCACGTGGGACACGGGATGCCACGTGGGACACGGGATGCCACGTGGGACACGGGATGCCACGTGGGACACGGGATGCCACGTGGGACACGGGATGCCACGTGGGACACGGGATGCCACGTGGGACACGGGATGCCACGTGGGACACGGGATGCCACGTGGGACACGGGATGCCACGTGGGACACGGATGCCACGTGGGACACGGGATGCCACGTGGGATGCCACGGGATGCCACGTGGGATGCCACGTGGGATGCCACGTGGGATGCCACGGGATGCCACGTGGGATGCCACGACACGGATGCCACGGGATGCCACGTGGGATGCCACGTGGGATGCCACGTGGGACACGGGATGCCACGTGGGACACGGGATGCCATATAAACGAAACTGCACAAGAATTGAAGCTATTATCACGAAAATGAAGGAATTATTACAAAAATATCACGCAAATTGAAGACAACTTCTCCAAAATTGAAGAAAAGTAAACGAAATTGCACAAAAGGAATGAAATTTCATGAAAATTGAAGGACATTCCCCAAAAATTGAAGACAACTTTTCGAAAATTAAGCAAATTTTTCCAAAAATGATGGAATTTGCACAAATATGAAGGATATGGGTAGCATGTTTGGTATCAGAACTCATCCAATTGGCAGTTATGGTGTTCTATTTTGTTAAAATATCTTAATTTTATTCACTACATGATTATAGCATTTTGAATATAATGAGTATATTCGTATATTGCATCCGAAATGCTGATTAATTAGTATTCAATTTTCCACAAAATGCAACAATTGAGCAATTTGGCCATCCCAAAATTTGGGCAAGCGCTTTTTCTGGAAAAAGTCGTCTTGCGTCCCATATAAGCACTTGCCCATACGCTTATGACCTTGTATTAGCAGATGTGCGAAGCCTTGGCAAAGGAACATTTTTATTACTTTAAAGAAATACATAAAGAATTGTTTTGGATTTGCGATTACGAGATCACACTTTACACATGACTTGTCCTCCCTAAAAATTTGTTCCAGCAAATCATAAACACAAACTTACTGTAGCAAATAGTAAGACCACTTTATCTTAATTAAAATAACCACACAATAAGGACTTCATCCATTGCTAATATGATGCTCAGCACCAACTTCCACAACAACTAAGGATTTCAGAATAAAGAGGAAAAATCTGACCCGACCTGGTTATGTATTAGGTCGGGTCTGACTGTTTGAAACTTTAAGGAGCAAAACAACTAATGCATGGTCACTTTTTTAACACTGTTGAAAACTTTGAAATACAATAATTCCTAAATGGAATAAGATATCAACATGATGTTTTTCACCAAGTTCTTTAATAGTCCTCTATCATATACGGTATATGAAAATATATATATGAATATTTCTTTACTTTAAATCCTTTCCCAAACCACAGAGGCCCGTTAGGAGGTGGGTGCTTATGTTTGGTTACTGTACAGGAAGCAGGTTTAAGAGTCAAATCTTCCTGGATGAGATACTAGGGTTTCTCCCCAGTAACACATACTCATCAAGAACCCAAAAGTTACAGCTCCCTAGTTTACTGATCTTCAAAGGAAAAATTGCACGGGTTTTCATCGAACATCATGGGCACGGGTTTCCATCAAATATTATTCATGGGTACGGGGTTTCCATCAAACGTTATTCATGGGTACGGGTTGTCATCAAATGTTATTCTTGAGCTCGGGTTTCCATTAAACTTTATTCATGAGCTTGGGTTTCCATCAAACGTTAATCGTGGGCACGGGTTTCCATCAAACGTCAATCGTGAGCACGGGTTTGCGCCAAACGTTAATCGTGTGCACAGGTTTTCATCAAATGTTATTCATGGGAAAATTTGTAACGGGACAGCCTTCCGAGATTTACCTATTGGTGGAGTAATTTTCATTCCATTGTCCCCTTTTTAAGAATTAAGTCCCAATTTTACCTTCCAACTGGGAATTAGAAAGCGAGAAGCTTCAAACATCTTAGAAGAACTTTCCCACTTCCCTGTTTCATAGGCCTCGGCCCTCTGGTTTTGATAAGAGAGGACTACTGCATAGCTGGGGTAGGTTTACCCCAAATCATTTTGAAAGAATAGTATTTTACCCACTAAAGAGAAGAAAACTACTTTAACTCGGGCCAACCACATACCATCTGAATATAATTTTCTCCTACCCCTAAGAGATAGCTCCCTTAATTCCCAATTTTTCCACCATCATTATTTTGAGCTTTCCATTATGGGCCCTGTTCCCTATTCTCATAGATTGCCAAATGGCAGGTATCTGAATAGACTGTTTGCCGCCACCTAAGGAAACTTGATATTGGCCTGGGTTAAGCTACAGCAAAGTAAACATTGGGAACCTCATAAAGCTAGAAATTATCTCATCCATATGGTATAATGACAAATTAGAAAGGTTTTTAAACAATGCCTTAATGCCCTGCGATTTGGACACTTAACCAATATAAATTCCATTTTTTAAAATTTCTTCTACCGTACGAAGGAACGGTAGACTGGTCCAATTCAGCCGATTTTCATGGCTAAAGATTATACAGTTATACATTGGGTCCAAACTCCACTTTTCGACATAGGGCGTACAGACCGGTAGCCAGGAATTTGAAAAGGGGTTCGTTTTTTGTAAAGAGGGCAGCAAATGTTGAAATTCTGGGTGCTAAGTATTTTTTTAGATTTGAAAAGGGCATTTTTTTTTAACAAAAAGGGGTTTAGGAATTTGAAGGGATGGGATGGGGTGGGGTTCGTTTTTCGTATAAAAAGGCACTTTCCCAACAAAAGCAGGTTCATTCGCTCGGACAAACTCCCTACGCCTACCCTTCCCCTGGCTACGGGCCTGACGTGATACTAGGTTATTCGCGATGACTCAACATTATCTGGAATGCACAAAGTTAACACCTTGGAAGAGAAAAATTTGAAGCAACCGTTTTTGAAATGTAGTAACTTTAATAATTCTTTATCATTGAAGAATTAACGGCAAAAACCGCTATTTTGGTGACTTTAAAGTCCTTTGGATAGGGCTATGGGCTACGTGGTGGAAGTTGTAATTGATGTCGGAAGACATAGTTTTTGTGCACAGGCTATGGGCTACGATGTCCCTTTAATGCTTGTTTTTAATTTTCTGACTTAGGAAGAACACATTCATAGGCCACATAGGTGTCCTTTTTGAGTTTTGGATAGGGCTACGTGGTGGAGGTTTTAATTTACTAGTCGGAAAATTTGGGAAATGTTTTGGGCACGGGCCATGAGGTCATCAGTGCGTAGCCCTGTAACCCTGCTACGTTAAAAAAAAAAAAACGCGGGGTATTTTGCAGTTGTGCCAAAAGATGGAGTAACTATTTTGGGGAGCTCCCATTTCATGGAACAGAAAGCTTATAACTTGAAAATTTCAGGAGTGGTAGAGAAAGGATAGGCTTGAGCTTGACTGCATGTCAAAACTTAAAGACTGCCAGCTTCGGAAAAACAACACCTTTTTACTTCGGCCTAAAAAAAATGGCCAAAACCTCAGATGAACTCTTATTGAATTAACATCATTCAAAAGATATAGGATTGTACTAATCTAGATTCCTTGAAACTTCCCCATTCTGGTACAGAATAGACTTATACTTTCCGCTTTTATCATACGTTTAAATGGAACAAATTATTAGTTCCCTGCTACTAACAGTGCTGTCGCGAGCAGCTGACGCAACTCTAGTTGAAAGGGATATGCCGCCACCAAATTTGTACTACCGAATGTGTCAGTAGTTACTGACCATAGCCGTAATTATAATACGTCGGTAGTTAGTGATCATAATTGTATCACTATTAACAGTAGTTACCTTAATGTGATTCAAATTCGGGTGTCATTTTTAAAATTTCAGTTGGGGTGCAGTATGGGGAATCCGCCCCCTCAGCTATGTGCCATATACTTTCAAATTAAGTTGAGGTTTCCCGTAAAATTATGTATTCCCAGTGGTTACCATCTCATTACAAGTACCTTTTTACATATGTATATAGGCCTACTGGTGGGCCAATCTGCATGCATGATATATGGGATCCTAATAAACAAAATGAAAAGTAAACAAGGCTCATTAGCTATGATTTGGAGGGAAAAATCACCTTCAAGAGGTACTTTTATGTATTAAATGCTTGTGTCATTATTTTAACGTGGAGGACCCGTCTCTTCCGGGCTGGTAGTAGCTACTCACCTCTCAACACGGTGGCGCCGCTTCTATTTTAGGAATTCATTGTCTATCGTGTCATATAGGAATGTTTTACCTTAAAACGCGCGCATAAGGAAAAAAATTCGCTGAACTAGCTGTGATACGACGACGACGAGTGAACACACAATTACAATGACGGGGTCGTCTCCTGCGTATTCGGTTATGATAGTAACAATGCTATCACGAAACGCCCAATACGACCCGGACGAGAACACAGGTACGACGTACGGACAGACATAACATCGACAACCAAGTCAATGTCCACGGCCTTTGATAACCACTGAGTTGTGGTGCACTGGCGAATGTGTTTCGGAAAACTATAAATAAACTTGGGAGGACTTGAATTGTACCATTATTATGCTGGTTGCTTTTAAGAACGAAGTCTTAAAAGTATATTAAAGGATATAATAAACATATATTAATTCATACAAACAGTTTTATAAATAGCATAGTTCTTAATTTGGGTATCATAATCAAGCAACCAAACGTTGTCGTTATTCCTCACCCGTGCACTTCTTCGTTCTTGATTGCTGTCGATAATATTTCAGCCAAAAAATGTTTTAATTTTTGATGAATAATCATTTAAATAGGAAACATATCTCAGTGTAACAAATTTACAAGAAAACTTAAAAATGGAAGAAAATCAATCAAAATCCGACATTGGAAAATCCTCATTCGCCTATTCACAGCATGTTTACAATACACAAACAACAGGAAACCCTCTGCACACAATGGTATAGTCCACATGGCTTGGGCGTGCTAAGATTACGTCAGAATTAAAATACAGGAATACATAAGCAGAAGCGAAATGTTTTCTCTCATCGCTTTCTATTTGTTGGAAAGTAAAGCCCTTTTTTTTTCCCAATCACGTTGGATTTTATATATATGGTAAATATATATATGTTAATTGTCAGGCCGTGTGAAATAAGACTCCCAAATACAAAGGTCAAAGCGGCAATCACCTTGTGATTTTGCTTGCGCTCATTGAAAAACAAGAAAAAACACATTTTATGGTTTACAAAGTACGGTACTTTTTTGAGGGGAATGATTAAATGAAAATGGTCTCAAACGATAGATTCAAGTTCTCTATACCGTTTGAAATGGAACAAAATATTCAGAGACTCTTTAGTTATAACGCTTGAAGTGCAAAATATGTGCGGTTTTTCAGAGCCTTTTGCACAGTTAAGGAGATTATGGCAAGCATATGAAACAAACATTCCCATATGGCATTTTTGCTATCAATTGACCACGAACTAACCTATGAAAATTACGAAATGCCCTTTCTTACCAGCTCACTACTTCTCCAAACAGCCGAATGGGCCGGCTGAAGTTGGATGATTTTAGACCTCCAAAAGGGTTACATGAGAGTTTTGCGTCCTTACATCAGCGATGTTCGGTTTTTCCACATGTTAGAAAATCGAACATCTCAAGGCCACCGAAAATGTACGCATCACTGCCTCCACACACAGCATACGATTATACATACACTGTACGTACGGGGTTTATTTCAGGATGGTTTAAGCGGACACAGCTAATACATTATTTAAGAAATGTTGAGTGAGAGCGCTACGGGTAGCAATGTAGTAGATGCCGGGCACAATACTGAGATGAGAATACACCAGCTTCTGGGTGTTTCGCAGCCTGGAAACCTTCCGGGGGTTTCGCCCATGGACCTGTCCTTCGTGTCCATGATACTGGTGAAATAAATTGCGGAACTGTAAGGTTCAACGCGGAAAATCTTACTGAGGCAGTTCACACGGTCGTGGAACTGCGTGGCTAATGGCTACAGAAACAAAAAGAAAATAGCTCTCTTGCTGCTATACTTTTTGTGAAGATTGTCACTTATCACTTGACCACGTAGCATCGTAGCTAGCAGGTATATTTCCAGGTTTATCGTACGGTGTACTTTATGCCGTTACAAATCTCTGGAGCCGTACACAACCTTTCACTGGAGCCGTATGGACCCATAAAGCCGTAGGCTACGGAGTCGTATGGAGCCATCTGATGGAACCGTACCGAGCCGTCACGGACTCGTGAACACAGGTCGTGGAGCCGTACGGAGCCGTGTATACGGGCCGTGGAGCCATACGGAGCCGTGTATAGGGGCTGTGGAGCCGTACGGAGCCGTGTATACGGGCCGTGGAGCCGTACGGAGCCGTGTATACGGGCCGTGGAGCCATACGGAGCCAATCACCGGAGCCGTGCGGACCTGTATGGATCCGTGAAAGTAATGTAATGGCTCAACAACGAGCAGTAAAATTACTTATAACTCACTTATTACCTCTTTGGGCGCCGCCTTTTTGTGGTCCTACCGGTCCCTACACGGTACCGTGGTCCACATCGGTGTACAAAGGAGTTACTCATTAACAATATACGCCTCACCGACTCAGCTGCTCAGTAGCGTCTAGAAGGGTTTATTCAAAGTGAAGTCTAGAACGCCACTTAACTGATCAAAATAGGTAACTTACGTCCAAAAGACCGCACCGGTGGCCCTGCCAACTCAGTAGTGTCGAGTCAGAGGCCTCCAGGGGGTGAATCAGGTAAAAGTTAACAAAGTAAACTACTAACACAGACCTCCACTGCTTTGTAGTGTCCGAGTTGGTGGTCATGGCGTAAGTGGAAACTCTGAGACTATAATGATTTTATTATCGTTTTGAAAAGATACAAATATATATATATAGAAAATATATATATACTTACACCAAGGTTCCCTACGAGGAATGTACTGACGACCCTTACACGGGCAAGACGGGTCTGTGGGAGACGTCAAACACAGCGAGGCAAGCCACAGTAATTCAGTACATCAACAAATTTAATCAGAAAAATCACTATCTGAAAAATTGTAGAAACCCGAGAAAATGACCAAAAGTAAATTCTTTTCGGCGGGGCCGAGGGTGAAAAACACTTAAACCCAGGGGCAAGAGGTCCACTAGACAGGCACACTGGGTGCTCTAGGGCCTAAAAACAACGGCCGCGAAAATGGCTCTGTCCAGTGACTGGGATCAAGCTGCGTGGTCGGAGCATAGACTCCACCGCAACCGGCACTTTCAAAAAGCGGCCGAGAGAGCGGAGAAGCGACGGTCAGACAGGCTGTCTTTGTCTTCTCCCCCACCACCCAAGCCTAAGCCGCCGCCCCTCCCGCCCGGAAGGCGAGGCCGCAGCCCACTCTCAGCAGGGCACCCGACGACGGGGCCCCCGCAGCTGAATAGACGTACGCTTACGCGTACATCTTTTGTGCCGAACGTTGTGGCGGAGCCTGGCTCTCCCGCCCTCTCACCGCCCCCCCCCATGTACCCTAAGCGAGGCATGCCCGGAGAAGGGATAAGGAACTGGATAATACACACAGGAGAGGACGGAGTCGACGTTACCAGTCCTCCTCTTCCTCGCCCCCCCCCCTCCCCCCTCCCTTCACCTAAGCCCAGGTGGAGGCAATGGAAGCGACACAGGGAAAATCCTCGAGGATCCCACCTGCAAGGACACACTAAAGCAGACTCTTGAGACTTTGGTGTCTCAAAAGAAGTGAAAATTCCCTAAATGTGGGACTTTTACCCGGCCATCGGCAAATTGGCGATAACTCTTTCTTCACCTGTTTTGCCAGTTGGCTGGGCTTCTACATGCTACAGGAAATCCTCACCCCTCTATAGACTGATAGGCGTATGAGAGACGTTTGAATTAGGTGTCCGGTGGTCTTGATTTTGCCCGAATAAGTGGAGTATCTCCCCAAAAAAAAAAAAAAAAAAATATATATAAAAAAATAATAATAATAATACAAAATCTAGTATGCAAAGCTAAAAGACGTTGTGTATACGATTGTCAAAGATATCAATTATTTTCTACATATCATTTTCAGTTTTATAGCTATGCAATATTTTCTCTCAGTATTCATCAAAGCTGAGTCCCGAAAATGAAGAAAAAGTGTACGAACACTGAAGCAAATTTTACAAACATGAAGGATATTGAATGAAAATTGAAAGAAGTTCGAAATTGCGCGAAAATTTGAGCAAATTTTACAAAAAAAGGAAGCCAACTTCTCTAAAATTGAAGAAATTTTCCTGAAAGTGCGAAAGGTAAATTTCACAAAAATTGAAGCAAATTTTACCGAAATGAAAGAAATTGCGCTAAAATTGAAGCAAATTTCACGAAAATGAAGGAAATTTGACAAAAATTTAAGGAGATTTCCCAATAATTGAAGATTTCCGATAAAAATGAATTTTATTAAGGAATCAAAAAACACCATGTTCAATTTCATTTCGTTTGAAAAACCAGACAAAATTAAGCGTTTATCTATTATAAATCCAATTAATTTAGGAGGCCTGAAGAATATTCATTCAGTTTTATTAAGTCTTAAATGCACTTGGGTTAGGTATATATATGTAATGCTTCATTCTCTTATTGGAAGATCTTATTTTTGATTGTAACTTAAAGACCTACGGCTACTCTTCATCAATTATCTGTTTATGTCATGGTAATGCTGTTAAGAATATCCATAACAAGTTTATTAATGAAGTTTGCACGGTTGGGTGTAAATTCTTTTTCAGAGCGTTAAGCCAGTGGTGGGTGCAATGATATCATTTGGAAGAATTCCTTGCTTAAAGAAAACAATCGTATTTAGTTTTCTGATTTATTGTATAACAATGGTTTCTTGTATATCAGAGATCTTTTCAATGATGACGGTTCTCTTATTAACTTGATTGATTTTAAGATAAGTTGAACCTCATGCATTTCCCATTCACTATTTTTTGGGGATTTGTTCATGCTATTCCCAATTCTTAAGACCTCTCTTACTTCCCACACACCTATACTCGTTGTTGTATCTGTATCTATGGTCGCTCCAATAAATAGTTTTAAGAACACAAGATTATTAAGATAGGCATAGCTGTATTAGAATGAAGCGTTTACAAAGTTTATATATACATTCTGACAGTAGTACAGACATTCATATAATAGTGCCAGTATGCAACATTCTACAAGTATGCAATATTCCCACAAGTATTAAAGAGGGCATGATACGAAAAAAAAAGAAAAAAAAATGAGTTTATAACAATTCTGCATAGTCTATTAACATCAATATTCCATCAATAGTCCCGAAAAGAAATTATTTGAATAAGAAAAAAATAAAAATCGAAACTAAACAAATCGACGCTCCCGACAATGCAAGAATTGAAAATTGTTAAGCGACGTGTGACGTCACTCCTAGAACGATTCTTTGGCGAAATACAAAAAGTGCAAATTCAATAAGCTAAGTTTATTTTCTTTGCATCGCGATTCCTCTTCTTCAGAAGATATATTTGGTCCTTTCTGATATAAAATGATGTTTTTAATATAGATGACAATGCTTGCATTACATGTTGAGTCAAAACTTTAAAAGCCTGTTAAAATTCGCGACTTCAAAATTTCATTTTGGAACAAATCAATGTACTATGGGTAATTTTAACATTAGATTTCGTATTAGAACTAACTGTCAGGCTGCTGCCGAGCAGGGAAAATTCGGAACGTAATTTAGTTTCTTATGATTTCTTTTGTAAGAACTTTTACATCGTGATAATTTTTGCTACATTTAAACTCTATGACAATAATGTACTACAAAATTATCATAGGCTACGAAATGTGAAATGAAGAAAAATATTCAATGCCGTCATGTTAAACTTCATAATCTTACTTGTTTCAGCGTTAGGCCTAACGTTAGACATAGGCTTTGCAACACTTAGACCAGACCATTACGGCATTTCGAAAAGCGATGATATATCTTCATGAAACTTAAAGATATGACTTATTTACATACGCTCATGTTTAAGAAAATAACAGCTTGAAATTGTTCTGGAAGTGACGTCATAACAAGTTCACCAATTTTTACGAGCAAAAACATGAGCTGATTAGATCGAAGTCTATATATATGTTTTTCTCTCTCCAATTTCTGCTATTACAACCAACACCAATTTTGGAATGATTTTCTACCAAATTGTCCAAGTAATCAAGTGAAAGTCACATGAAAACCCATGTCATGCCTTCTTTAAGAAATTAATAAGACAGTAAGATTTCTATCACTTATATTACATCCCCCATTTTTTAAAATAAATAAATAATTCTTGTTACAAATATACAATAAACCAAACCTAGAATGTCTTAGATGAGCACCTTTTAGCTTTATTTAAAAAATCCTCTCTGTACTGCTGTTTTAAAGTGGTTTGAACTTGTCTGCCGCTTGTTCGATATGGTTGAGTAGTTGTAATTGGGTTATAATATGTGTTTGACTACATAAAAAAAGTATTATTATAGTATTATTTGTCTGTTGACATGGTTGACTCCATGTTGTCAGTCGGAGTATCATGACTCAGTACCAGAGTACTGTTTAGTGTTGGCTCTTTTGCCAGGCTGCCAGGTCTTTTGTGAATTATATTTCTGTGGTGCAGTTCCACCTGAATTAACTAGTCAAGATCTAGGGCATTCTGTTTTTGACGTAACCACTCTTTTTTCCCATTGTGTACCAGTTTCAGATGGTATTCTCACCGCTTCACCGGGAGAAAAGGGGTATTTAGTTGTTTGATCCTCTATCAAAATAATGCTTTTACCTCTGTTGGTTATGCTTGAGCTTTTTTGCCATTGAAGGAGGCCATCCAAAGGTGTATTTCTATAATGTAGGAGTGCTTAACAAGGGTCTTGCCAAGCTTTTTTTCTTTTTCAAAAGGCTTTTTGCATTTTGTATGTTTTCTCCGCTTTTTTTTCCATTTGACTATGGATATCTGGCTGTCTGGGTGAAGATGATGTCTGAAGTTGTATACTTTTGCAAAATTTTGAAATTGGTCACTTGAATATTGTGGACCTTTACCAGATATGACCTCCTCTAGTATGTCATATCTTGCAAAATTTTGTTTCAGGAATTTGATGATTGTGTCACTTCTCAGACTGTCAGACTTGACACTTTGGTCACCTCAAAGTAACTGGGAAAGTATAGTCAACTACAATTACACAATGCTCAGAATCCAGTTCGAACATATCAGTTGCTACTTTTTCCAAGGTCTTGAAGGCTTTTTGTGTCCAATCAAAGGCTCTTTTTGATTCTTATTTGAAAAAGCATTACAAACAGAGCATGACTTAACTTACAACATCTTCAATTTGTCGTCCCATGCCTGACCAGTATACAGGTATATCAAATCTCTTGCTAGGCGTTTCGTTTTTAGCTCAATATCCCGTTAAGGAATTTGAGCTTAAGCGTTCACTAACTTGCTCAAGAGCCAAGTTTTCCGCCCAGATAAGTTCGGATTTTTGCAGCGTTTATCAAATCCTATGCGTCTTTTGGATATTTTGCTGTGTTGCTATGTTTGACTTAAATAGATCAATATATTGATGCAATAAGAATTCATATTGTTGCGTAGTTTTACCGATTCTGCATTCCAAAATTAACTAAAAATGTTTCAAATACTTGGATTTCACTTGGCCGCAATCCGAAAGAATTTAGCATATATAATCACATTGGCTCGGGAAATACCACCGATCATCTCCGATTAAAAAAAAACTATGTTTTTAATGGCTGGAGCGTTAAAATACCGTCTTGCACATATCCCGTTTGGGATTTCTCTCAATGTGTAGATCAATGGGATATAACAGTTGTAGTTGATAGCTCATTTGGGCTAAAAATTGGGTTTAAAAAACCTATTGGACCCCAAGAATGGCTAAATAGCTTAGATAGGTTATTTCAACCATATAACGCGATGAATCTCTGGCTGTAAAATTACCAGTTTCCTGTCGCATTAGACTGTTTGACACATAACCTGGCTTGCAGTAATCTTATCCACAATAACTTGTTTTGTTTGAAATCCAGTGCCTTTCAAAAGAAATTCACAGTAAGGGGAAAAAGGGGAAGGAAAGGGGGTTCTTTGTGGGGGTGGGGATGGCAATACACAAAATTGATCATTTCGATACATTTTTGTCTTGTTATATGCTTTCTTGTCGGAAGTTTTGCTTCATATCCGGACAATTTTTTCCATTTTTAATTTAAAAAAAATGCATTTGTTTTTTTCATTTTCGGGTATTTTTTTTTATTTTCGGGAAATTTTGCTCATTTTGGGAAAATGTTGCTTATTTTCGGGAACTTTTTGGCCACTTCTGGGGTAATTTCTTTCAGTTCCGGACAATTTTTTTTGATTTTCAGAACATTTTCGTGAAATTTTTGGATACTCTTTTTTCAATTTCCAGAAAAAGCTTCTTGATTATCGGAAAATTTTGCTCATTTCCGGAATTTTGCCCAATTGTTTTGGCCAATTTTGGGGTAATTTTTATCTTTTCCGTACAATTTCCTTCAATTATGGAACATTTTCTTCAATTTTTGGGAATATCACCGTTATCCGTGATGAGTATCTTAAAGGTTTCAGGGGTCAAGTAAATATATCTTATATTAAAGAAGACTTCAAAAGAAAGTTTTAAGATCGTTTTAGTTATAATGATTGCCACTAGGAAGTGTATTTGTAGGATGCTATTAGGTCTAGATGCTATTATTAATTGTGATTCATCAATGCAATAATTAATCATTTGCTTAGAATGGCTGATTCATTATTAATATAGTTAAAGTTATGTCTTGTTGCAAGGATGTGAAATGCATCTTGATTTTATACATAAGTATTTTGCTGTTGGTATGTTTGTTTATGTTAATAAGATTTGCATCATATTGATGTTGAGGCTTAGCTTTTTTAGGCTAACTTGAAAAACAGTGTTCACATATCATCAAACGATATTAAAATTCTCATATGCACAGACGCAGTAGGCAACTAAAGGCATTGCAGCGATGTCGCAATTACGGCGGCAAGGAGGGTGGGGGGGGGGCACCGTCACTGGCCCTAGAGTAAGGTGAAGGTGCCCTTTTGAAATTGTGTGAACGGCGGCAGGTGTTGCCCTTTTGAAAGTTGTCAGCGGACCTGTCTGGATCCTGTGGTCTTCACCTTAAGGCGCCCTTTTGAAACTTATTTGAAGTTATTCTACGTCATTCTTGAAGCTTGAAAACAAATAGATATCCACTCACTCACAAATACTACAAAATACGTAGAGGTTGACACACATACATTTAGTATTCATTTGATATAATTAAAGCATAACATTTTACCAGGGACACTGAGGGCCGTGGTGGAGGAGGTATGCCCCAATAATTTTCCAAGCAGCATTTTTCAAAAAAGCCTTTTATTTGTTCGCCCGATGGGTGATTGTTAACATTGGTCCTGGTTCCCCAATCTTTGAAACCCAAAATCAAAAGTGACAAGCAAAAACTGTCAACTGACAAGAGCGTCACTTTTTCAAATGAAAGGTGCCCCTCAATTACTGTCCAAAAACGCCCATGAATTTGATTTTCTGCTCTCTCCACTTCCCCTAGTTCAAGTTCCGACACATCTGGCGCTTTGGGTCCCATAACAAAAAAATTGCTGTGTCATTGTTAGAGGCTAGACCCAAATCGATTTTGCCCACGGTCTGTAAGATTTACCCACCCTTCCGGGCATTCCAAAACCTTTTGTTGCGCCACTGCTAATCAAACTTGTATTCCTTTCCTAACAAACCAAGCCTACCCAATGTTACTACCCATCAACAAAAACAGTCTTATACCCACCCCTAAACATATATTGAGCTACTATATAATTTATGTTCTAGCATCACAACGCTTGTATTTCCCCACAAAATTAAGATCAAACATGTATTGCTTTCCTAACGACCTACTCGAATTAACAACCCACCAACAAAAAAACAGGCCGAAGGCTTCACCCCAAATAGTGTTGAGCTACTTCATTATTGATATTCTAGTTTTGGGAGGCATAGCAGGACCACTTTAACTGTTCAAACATTTAAGATTGAAATGCTTTACCACCAGACCACCAGACATTGATATACATTCATCAATTTTAACTGTTTCAAAGCTAAACTTAGCCTTACTAAACTTGTTAACTGTTTTTCCGCATACTTGTTACGCTCTGTTGTCGATCAGTCATGTCCAGACGGATTTTTGCTGACGTAGCCTGTAAATTTGCAAAGCACCATTGAATGTTCATACAGTAATGTGCGCTATTCTATAAGTTTCCATTACCTTTACCTTAACCTTTTCAGATTCAGGTTGCAAGATTACTTCAGCAAATGGAAAGTAGGGTACGTACCCACGCTAAAAACTTCCTAACTTAGCTGCTAAAGTTTCCGGTTAGCCTCGTTCTTTTCAAATAATATCATTATCCTTCACTATCTCTTTGTGACTGTTCAAAATATATTTTGGTGTAATAAATATTTTCTATTATGTTTCTGAAACAGTTTTAATATCTACACATTACCATTCTTCATATCACGTTTTGGAGGTGGCTATTAAAATATCGGCGTGGCACCGGAACTTTTCGTCTGCCTTCCTCAACGTTGCCAATTTACATGATTTTTGCGAATAAATACAACGCTATAATTGTTTGAATTAGCATTGCTTAAATTTATTGTGGCGTCTTAACCATTAAAATACATTCTTCAATAAATTGCACTTAATTTGAAGTCCATATTCTCTTCATTAAATGAAGTTAAAGAAATAGTTCTCAATTAAAAGATAGCGGATTTTGAGCATGGAGTTCACAATACTAGACTCCCTGTCGTGTCCTTAGGACCACCACAGAAAAAACTACAGCTGTAATACTAAAGTAGGCTGAATGCCAAATATAGGGATTTTATCACATGACTCTAACTCAAGTGAATGATCAAAACCCTACCTTATATTTTTCTAAAGTTACTTGAAATACCTGGGATGCAAGGTGATAGTTATCGTGTCAGCACGTTATCGTCTTTCACATCAAGATAGATAAACTTTAGTAACGTGTTGATTGGTCGAAATGCAATGACCCAAAATACACTATACTACTAATAATCCAATCAGGAATCGTTTTTAAATCAAATGTACTACCCCATCTGCCCATAGAAAACAAAAATCACTATCAATGGCTTTTAACGCTGGTCAATCTTATGCACATGCGCACGAGAACCTATTGGCAAACTTCAAGACCCCACAGAAGATATCAAAAACAAGTTAATTTATTTTTAATTCAGTTTCTTCAACCGACAACTTCAACGTTTTTTTTTCTTCCGAGAACGTTATCAAGGTAGGTTGAACTCTTTCCTCTTTAAATTTGTTTAAGAAACAACACTTGCAAACTTGAATATATTATTAAGCATTTTCTTTCTATCATCAGTATTCTCCTCTACATATGTACAAGGGTGGCGGAAGGAACTCCGTGCCAGGGGAATTTTTCAGTTTCAAAAAGGGGGCACTTTTGTCAGTTGTCGAAGGAGTGTTGGCACATGCCCTACCCCTCAGTTCCTACACCTGTACACGAGTGTAGGCGGGATTTGGGGGAGTAGGGAGATCCACTCCCACTTTTTTTTCTCCAAATGTATACTTTTGTATGGTGATGTTTTGTATCTTAATTGTAATTTTGTTACCCCCTCAAAATTTTACTCTACTTTTGACAGGCAAACCCCGCCTATCGGTTTAAGATTGGGGAGCCAGTACCAATGTTGGCAATTGCCCATCAGGCGAATAGGTAAAAGGCTTATTTTTGAAAATTAATACTTCAAAACTTATTGAGGGCCATGCCCTCTCCCACCACAGCTCTCGGTGTTGCACTCCTGGTAAATGATATGCTTTAACTGTCAAATAAATCCTAAATGTATGTTACAACTTCTGTGGGCTACTATCTGACTATGTAGTGGACATGTAGATTTCAATTTGTTTTCAAAATGACCTAGAATAATTTCATATAACTTTCAAAACGGCACCTCCTGCCCGGTCCGCCCTTAACTTTTAAAAGAGCACCAGTCCTGCTGCCCCAGTCCGTCCCAACTTTCAAACGGGCACCTCCTGCCCCCTTACCCTAGGGAAAAGTTTTTTTTTTTTTTTACTGTGATCATAGGAAACTCATTTTTGCAGTTTTGTTGAGACAGAAATAAAATCCGGCCCCCAATTCAAATATCTTTTTCCCTGCCTACGCCGCGGCTGAGTGTGAGTAAACTATTTTCTACATTATCAGATTTAAACGAATTGTTTAAATCTACCCGTTTTACGTAAACGCTAATTTTCTAAAATGATTAAGGTCTGTGGGCATGCAACAATTTCTATATAGTGTAAAAGAGTTTTGTATTCTGAGAAGATTAGCTTTTGATTTTTGAAACTATAGTATTTTTTTCAATTTTGAATTATGGCTGATCTTCTATGCTAAATTTGTGACGTACAACTGGGCGGACAGCTCTAATTCTGTAAAATTTCGCTGAAAATGATAAAAAAAAAAGTATAATCCTATTAGAATTTGATTGGGAACGACTCACAAATCTTTCATCCGAATTTACTTTAAGTTATACCTTACCTTCCGTGCTATAACCAGATAACAGTACCTCGATTGACCCAAAAACTTTAATCAAAATCACGTGACAATCAATTTGAATTCGAATGATGAATTTCCATCTAATCTCTGTTCTAGATCAGGAAAATTTGCATGAAGATAACTATAGTATAATTCAGAGCATTTTGAAAGTATCTTGTCTTTTTGCGAAGAAAAAATACATAAAGGTATTGATTGGATTTGATCTACAATTTGTTTTCAATACTAGGACATTTCTTTGCTCGACGAAATAGTCTAAATTGGAATTGACCGACAAAACACCCCATTCCCCATTAAGTTACGTCCCTGACCCCTAGGGCAACTGATGCGAGGCACGAAGAAACATGTAAATTTGAGCACCTTCAAAATCAAAGCGGCCGAAAAGTAAGGGCGTTCGCTTTTGTATGGTTAATTTATGTAGATTTTAATCAATAGAAGTCGCATCACGTGGTTAGCTCTTTACATAAATTTTCACCCAACGCGTGCAAGCGCGTAAATTCCAAAAAGCCAATGCAAAAACAAGTACAAATTGCGAGTTGGGATTTAGTAATGTTGATGATATTCCGTACTGCAAAAGATATTTAATTTAGTGTGAGAATCAACTTAAATACGCCATTACTTTTCGGCCGCCTGCTCCATTTAGACTGGCATAACATGGATAAACTTGATTTCAAATGATTTTGTATGTTTTATAAACTTTTGTACTACCTGTTCTACCAAGGCGAAAATCCTCGTCAACCAGTGCATCAGATTTGTGCTCACTGGTCGACCAAAATTTCTCACTGGGGGCCGACCAAATGGTCGCCGAGTTAGTATGTTAAAAAATTATATGCCCTCAGTTACACCAAAGTTTCACTTCCCTTGACCAGGACAATGGTTATTCACATTCAGAAATAGACTAAGAATTTGATCAGTTGAGGAAAACGTGAGAATTCCTTGTCGTTATAAAATCAAAACAATGTCATGGTATTTACCAATTATCCCTGATCAAAGTATGGCTGAAAAGCAGCTTATAGAAACACAACTGTAAACTGACGCAAGGCCATCTTTCCAAATAAGTTAAGAATCGTAGAAAAGTACAGTGGGCATCAATTAATCGGAGATTGATCACATGACCTTAATTCCATTCAGGTGAAGGAAGCTTTGCGTTTTGCCTTTAGGGCCTCCCTGTTTATGCCAGGGAGCTTCCAAAGGTTTTACAAGTGAAAATTAAACCATGGAGGCTCCACTAAAGTGGTTTCCATGGTTGGTTAAACCGCTAAATTGTTTCCATGAACTTTTGATTATCGAGGTATCTCATGTTAGCAGACTGGCAAAGCTGCATTTCTCTGAAATTGACCGTTTGTAGGAAATGCTAGGTCCTTCAATTTTACCAAATTTTCCATTCGTTTAAAAAAAATAATCCACCCAGCCGGGAAGAAATATGTACAGGCTGACAGGGTCGCCGAGAGAATTGTTGGTCAAACTAACATATGGATATGGGTGCCCCTCATATCAGAAAAAAAGGTCTTCAACTATTTTAAGTACAATTTATATCCACCGTTCACCATTGCGTCACGCATGGGTTGTCGCCGATTTCACTGGACACTGTTTTTCGATCTCCACGCAATTCTAAACGATTTTTAGCTCAACATCCCTTTATGGGATTTAGGCTTACGCGATGTCTAACTTAAGAGCAAGGTTCTCGTCCGGATATGTTCAGATTTTTGCAGCGTTTATCATATCCTATGCGTTTTTTTAATATTTTGCTGTGTAAGGCTTAAACAGATATGTTGATGCATTAACAATTCATAATGTTGCGTAGTTTTAACGAATTCTGCAATCCAAATTCACTAAAAAAGTTTCAAATACTAAGTTCACTCGGCGCAATCCAAAGGAATTTAGCATATATAATAACATTGGTTCGGGAAATACCACCGATCATCTCCGATTGCAAAAAAACTATGTTTATATTGGCTGGAGCGTTAAAATACCGTCTTGCACATAAGCGAATCGAGCTTGATATCCCGTTTGGGATGTCTCTCAATGTTGTTGTCTAATTGGAGATAGCTTTAGATAGCTCATTTGGGCTATACATTTGGTTTAAAAAACATAAAAAGCCAAGAATGGCTAAATAGCTCAAATAAGTTATTTCAACCATATAAAGCAATTGAGTCTCTGGCTGTAAAATTACCAAAGTGTTAATAACTCACTGACAAAAACACGTTTGAAAATCAGCACAGTCCCTGTCGCATGACTTGGCTTGCAGTAATCTTATCCACAATAACTTGTTTTGCGAAGCTACAGACTGTATTGCAATTTTAAAGAAATTCTTAAAATGGGGTGGGTGGGATGGGGTTCCAATAAAGTTTCGACTTATTATATGACCCATCCTCCTTTCTCCCCCTCCCCCGAGTAAATTTTGCGTTCTTTTCGGAAATTTTGCTTCATTTCCGGACTGACTTTCTTTGATTTCCAGAACATTTTCGTGAAATTCTTTTTCATTTTCGGGTAGTTTTGTTTAATTTTCGGGAAATATTCCCAATTTTCGGAAAATATTGCTTATGTTCGGGAACTTTTGGCCAATTTTGTGGTATTTTCCTTCAGTTCTGGACAATTTTCTTCGATTTTCAGAACATTTTGTAAAATTTCTTTCATTTTAGGTACTATTTTTTATTTTTCAAAATCATTTTGCTTATTTTCGGAAAATTGTACTCACTTTCGAAAATTGTTTGGCCAATTTTGGGGTAATTTCTTTTATTTCCAGACAAATTACTTCGATTATAGGAACATTTTGTTCCATTTTCGGGGAAATCACCGATATCTCTAATGGCTGAATGGGTATTATAAAGGATTCGGGGGTCAAGTAAATCTATCTTATATCAAAGAGGACCTCAAAAAAAAAGTTTTAAGTTAAAGATCGGTTTAGTTATATTTTGTTTTAATGATTGCCACTTGAAAGTGTTTTGGTGGAATGATAGGCCTAAATGTTATTAATAATTAATTGTGATTCGTTAGATGCGATAAAGAATTAGTTGCTCAGAATGGCTAATACATTATCAATAGTTAAAATCATATCTTGCTGCAAGGATGTAAAATCCATCTTAATTTTATAAAAAAGTATTTTGCTGTTGGTATGTTTGTGTTTGTTTATTTCTATTTCATTTAAAAGCAAACATTGTTAATAAAATTTGCATCATATTGATGTTGAAGCTTAGCTTTTTTAGGCTAACTAGAAGAACAGTTTTCACATATTCAAACGATATTAAAGCTACCATACGCAGTGGGGCAATTAGAATGCTGCGGAATGATTTCGGCCTCTGCAGCAATGTCGAAACCACGGCGACATGGGGAGGGGTGGGGTAGGCACTGCTCCTGGCCCAAGAGTAGGTGGGCAGAGGTGCCCTTTTGAAATTGCTCAAACGTGGGCAGGAGGTGTTTTTTTTTAAAGTTGTGGGCGGACCGGTCTGAACCTGGAGGCGTCCGTTTAAAACTTATTTGAAGTTATTTAGGTCATTCCTAAAGCATAAAAACAAATGGATAAGTGTCACTCACAAATACTACATGATACACAGAGGTTGCCACACATACATTTAGTATTCATTTGACATAATTAAAGCATAAGATTTTACCAGGGGCACCGGTGGAAGGAGGTATTCCCTCAACTAAGTTTCCTAAGCAACAATTTTCAAAAGTAGCATTTTACTAGTTCTCCCGATGGGTAATTGTCAACATTGGTCCTGACTCCCCAATCTTTGAACCTAAACTGGAATTTGCCCACCGAAAAAGTGGAAAATTTAAAAGCGACAAGCAAAAGCTGTCAACTGACAAGAGTGTCCCATTTTAGATAAAACTGCCCCTCAATTACTGTCAAAAACGCACATGGACTTAATGTTATGCACTCTCCGCCTCCCAGAGTTCCTTTTGACACCTCTGGCGCTTTGGGTCCCATAACAAATATATTGCAGTGTCATTGATAGAGGAGAGACCCAAATCAATTTTTCCAGGGCCTGTGAAATTTTCCCACCTTTCCGGGTATTCCAAAACCTTTTGTTGCGCCAATGCTAAACAAACTTGCATTCTTTTCCTAACAACCCAAGCGTACCCAATAAAACTCCCCACCAACAAAAACAGTTTTATACCCAGCCCCAAACATATCTTGAGCTACTGCATAATTTATGTTGTAGCATCACAACGATATTAGAGCACCCCCTTGCATCCCCCCCTCCAAAAAAAAAACATGTATTTCTTTTCTAACAACCCCAGCCTACTCAAATGATTAACCCACCAACAAAAAAACAGGCTTAACCACCCGCAAAATATGTTGAGCTACTACATCATTGATGTTCTAGTTTTTCTCTTTTATTTCCTAGTAAAATTCACTTGCAGTGAATTTGATTGACTTCTTGAGGAAATAAGGGGGGGAGGGGGGTGGTTGGACAGGGCTGGACTGGCAAGAAGCCCAACAATTTTTCGGTTGCAATTGCTGCTAATTGGTAAAGGCTCCAATCGAGGGAAAAGTGTTTCCATTTTCGGGCAATTTTCTTTGATTTCAAGATTTTCGGGAATTTTTCTTTAAATTACGAGATATTTCATTTAATTTTTAAGAAATCTCCTGCATTTCGGGAATTGTTTTGTTAATTCCCAATTATTTTACCAAATTGTCCTTTAATTTCATATTACTCAGTTAAAATTTCCTAATTTCCTAATTTGACATCCCAACTAAGCCGGGAAGAGAGCATGCAAGCGGGAGAGTAAAATTCTCTTACTGTCTTAGCAGGCTTAGAGGCTGTTTCCCCTCACTGTTTCCCGCTTCCTACGCACACCTCTCGATACCTTAACTGTGCTAAGTACACATGATTCTTCCTATCTTATTTTTCTTTTACTTTCTTCTTGTATTTTTGCAGATATAACCCCCCACAATGCCGAAAGGAGTAAGTATCTTGTTCTATTTCTTGTCGGTTTGCCATGATTTTAAAGGAACTTAGGTCTAGGAAGGGAAGTGGCAGATTTACCATGACGGTTAAGATTTGCATGGTTTGACAATAGTCTACCCATCCCTTAAACTACCTCAAATGTTGCCTTAAAAGAGATCCCTTATCGTAACATTGATAAACATATCGAAATAACAAAACGTACAGAATGTTAAAGGACATATTAATCATCTCGTGGGCAGGTTGGATGCCATCCCATCATTTCACTTTTTTTTTTTGTCATCTGCGATCAGCTATTACAATATGATTGTAAAGTAAATATCATTTTAATGAAAAGGCAAAGAGAATTTTGCGACTGTACAACCTGACAACGCAAGAAGAAAATCTATAATAAAAGACTCATTTGTCGTCATTATTTGATTTTACTCCAACAATTATGTAACGTCTGCCATGTCTGCTCTGCAAATTCTGGTGTTCAAGAACAGAAATCCAATTTGAACACCAAAATGTAACAGATATAGAACGCGTCTTGCAGTCTTAGTGTATATATTACCTGAACACTGGTGGTGTTCTAATAAATACAAAATAAGTGTTATATTTCTGAACAACAAACGTTCAATTGTGAACACAGTGTTCTATCTTAAAACAAATTTGCATGTAATTGGCATGTAACAGAACGTCATTAGTAAATTGGTCAGTTGGTCAAATCATAAGAAATATCATTTAACCAAATAGTATCGCTATGGTCAAACTTGGTGTTCAGTGACCAGAGCTGTAGTTGAGTGAGACATACACTCTTTAAAGTAACCAGTTGAGCACAATATCTTACCCAACAGCATGGGTAAATTATAACTTTTACTCACAAATGAGTAATTTTTACACATATGGGTAATTGTTACACACATATGGGTAATATTTACCCAGCAATGTCAGAATGTAGCCTGCTGTTCCCAACCTCTGTTCGTGACTTTTTGCCCAAAAGCTATCAGGCATGTCAGGTGGCATACGGGACCAACAGTTGGTTAAAGAACTGCCCAATTTGGTCAATTTATTGCACAGCAATTTTAAGAGTGTGTGATTTTGAAAAACATTGCTTCTTCATAACGACTGCAGCATTATCAACAGTGTGACAGTGAAGTGCACAGGCATAAGGGTGTTTCAGCTGACGTTATTGGGTCACATGACTTTGTTTACATCGTTATTTTGTCGGTCAAAAACACTGTCGTCTGCTGGACACTTAATTAGACTTACGTACGTTTGCATGTTGTTATATCAGATTTTTTTTGTAAGATGACTAAGCAGTAATATTGCTGTGCCGTTGGTTGCAAAGATAGATGTGTGCGGGGGGGAATAAAAAGACATTTTCTCGATTTCCATCTGATCCTGATCGACATTTGAATTGTGTTTCTGCTGTACGACGCGACGGCTTTCGACCTACAGTACACCGTTCGCTTTATATTAGTTATGTAGGCTTTGTCTATGTATAACGAACAATGAGCTCAACTTTAAAGTTACTCTGCGTATATTCAGTGAATATATCAAACTTGAGCAAAATATGAACTAAAATCGGAAGCGAACAAAAATTGTAATTTGTAAAATTCGCTGAACTGGTACTGGTATTTAGCATGTAGTATGTTTGGTGTACGTGTGATGTGACTGGGTCGTGTGAAAACGCGTAAAAAGCAGCTACGCCGCTGCCCTGCAAAATGGCAATCAGATGAGTTAGAGTCACGTGATGAAATCCCTCTAAAGGCTACAATTCAGTATAATATAGGCAGGCCTAGCCACAAAATTCCACTATTCTTGTTAGGACGGCATGGGTTTTTCCAGATGACTTAAATATTATCTAGAATACCAAAAGCTGCATAACATAGTAGGAATAGAACAAAAATCGAAGCGACAGATTACTGAATAATGTGACTTTCATAATTCGTTATCTTACAGTCAATGGGGGAAAATCGTGCCTTTGGTGGCTATCGTCAATACATGTTGGTTTCACTCCCCGATCGAGCTCACCATTAAGCTCTGTGGCTGTCAGTATACATACAGACAAGTTTGCCCAAGTTTCGACAATTCTCTCAACCTGTAAATATCTTTAAGCCTAACGTTAGCGCTAGGGAACAACGTTAGGCCTAATGTAATTAACTAGTCTAAGCTGCACAATCAATCACATTGTCGTTAGTCTATGTTTGGCATATATTACTGCTGTGATCAATCCATTCTAATAATTCCAGAGGTTTAGAATTTCTATCACATATTTGTCTCCCATGACAACCTGCCAACAATACTCGCGGTAACAGTTCATTATGCAAAATGTTAACCAGCATGGATAGGTAAAATCTTACTACTGTCATGAGTAATTTATGTTTTCTAACCAACTGTTAGGTATTTTGTCAAATCTACCAAACAAGAAAATATGCCGAGCATGTATGTAGTAAAGATGCGATAGACATTTACACAAGTGTGGTAAACGTTTAACCAAATTGGGCAAGTTAGGTTTTACCCAACAAATATTTCCCAGCTATTTTAAGAGTGTACATAACAGGTAAATTACCGAATAATCTTATTCTGATATTATTCTAAAATTATAGTATTTGTATTTTGTTATTGTATTGCATCCAAATAAGTATCATTCAAATTTATAAGCAGACGGAACTGGGAAAGTTAAAATTAAGAATGTTAAACACAATGCAATAGCAAAATTCAAGTCTTTCAGGAAATCGAAAAGCATTGCTCAAAATTAATCGTTTATTCACCAGTTCACAGATTCATTGCTATTTTACCTTCGTAATAGGTTTTCGAGCCGGGCTTAATATCACCGCTGAGTAGGCCCTAAGATAGTTGGTTAACCGTAGGGCCATGGTTTTCGCGGTGCGACAATGACGGGAAATGTGACACTATATGTGTGACTTAAGAACATATTATTGTTGACGCGTCCATGTCTTGGAAACATCGGATGAAGTTATGCTACTTATAATCAGTGTAAAAGCTGGTAATTAGAATCGCATTATATTGATAAGAACACATTGGCGCATAGTGTTCTTTAAAGAATGACACTTGTGTTAAGATATCAAACATCTTGACGAAGAACACACGTGTGCATAGTTTGATTAAGTTACAACAACACACAGTGCACTAAAAAGACGCGTCAGGCATCCGGTATATTTGCAGTGTGATTGACACAGGGACTCCCATCGACTGACCCCATCTCTCACCTCAGTCTCTCCATGTACTCTTCTCTCAAAACTCACACAAGAACTTGTCATCTATCAGCAGGTTAGTAGTGTGGCTATAGAGAAGTACAGATATTTCAAATGGTAATCTTACTAGTGACAGTGTGAAACTTGTCCAAATATGATCCTAAATTGTCCAAATTCCCTACATTTTCCATCCTGGTTATGATCCTTCATTTTTTGGATTTTTACGGATCATGAAGAATTGGCAAATTTTTCCAAACTTATGATCGAAACCTTTTCTAATTTCTTGGACGCATATTTCAGTATTTTAAAAAGCAAAGAAATAATAGGTGATAATCCAATTTTGCTTCAAATTTGAAAATAAATTTGTTACCTGCTTTATATATTTATTTTTATTTACTATTATCATTATTATTATTATTATTATTATTATTATTATTATTATTATTATTATTATTATTATTATTATTATTAAAATTATTGTTATTATTATCATTATTATTATTATTATTATTATTATTATCATTATTATTATTATTATCATTATTATTATTATTATTATTATTATTATTATTATTATTATTATTATTATTATTATTATTATTATTAATTATTAATGTTATTATTATTATCATCATCATCATCATCATCATCATCATCATCATCATCATCATCATCATCATCATCATCATCATCATCATCATCATCATCATCATCATCATCATCATCATTATTATCATTATTATTATTATTATTATTATTATTATTATTATTATTATTATTATTATATTTTTAATGTTATTATTATATTATTAATGTTATTATCATTATATTATCATTTTTATTTATTATCATCATCATCATCATCATCATCATCATCATCATCATCATCATCATCATCATCATCATCATCATCATCATCATCATCATCATCATCATCATCATCATCATCATCATCATCATCATCATCATCATCATCATCATCATCATCATCATCATCATCATCATCATCATCATCATCATCATCATCATCATCATCATCATCATCATCATCATTATTATTATTATTATTATTATTATTATTATTATTATTAATATTATTGTTATTATTATATTATTATTATTATTATCATTATTATTATTATTATTATTATTATTATTATTATCATTATTATCATTATCATTATTATCATTATTATTATTATTATTATTATTATTATTATTATTATTATTATTATTATTATTATTATTATTATCATTATTATTATTTTGTTTTTGTATATCTTTTATATTATTATTATATTTTTTATTATTATTATTATTATTTTTATTTATCATCATCATCATCATCATCATCATCATCATCATCATCATCATCTTTATATATATATATTTAAAAAAATGGGGGTTAGGGGTGGGTTTACTGATACCATGCAACTATCTTGGGTGGTTTATTGATTATGACCATTCCGTATCAAAAAGTACAAAACGTATGTCACTTCTGATGAAGGATATGTTAGCAAGTGTTACTCACTATGCAGCTAGGATGGTGTTGACGATGCATGGTGTATAATGACGATAGTATAGAGACACTGATGATGATCATTGTAACGATGGCTATAGTAGGGATCTCGAAAGCGGTGGTTTGAGGGTGCTATAATGATGACAATATTCATGATTAAGGTGGCGATTGATATAACCTAACGTTAATACTGATAATGGTGTTGGCTGCTGATGGGGATGACGAACATGATGTCGGTCAGGTAGTAACGAACGGTAATGTGTCATTATGCTAGGTCTTATGCTGGTTGTCATCTCCATGATCATGATTGAATTTATGTCTCCAATACCCCACGTTACTGGTCCCCTCACGATTATGATGAAACAGATGACGTTGACAGGTTGACGTGACGGTTACGGTTGTGGTGTTCATCACAGTAGCTAAAGCATGAGGCAGGGAGGAATTTTCCGAATATTTCCAAATTTTCGAAATTTTTGTGCATATTCTCATTTGCACGATATAAATTCAATGAATTTTTGGTTATTTGTTAAAAAATGACTGAAAACTGTGGAAAAATTCCACAACGCTTTAACTTCGGCAACGCCTTGCCGGAAGCCTCAATAACGCGTTGCAACAACACATGGCGGCCCTTTCGCCTTGCCATATTGAATAAGTAGCTTTGCATACTTTTTTAAACATTTGATTTTGCTTAATGAATTAACAATTGCGTATTGCGTAAACAGTAGAATCATTACGTACTTTGAATCCGAGATACGCCGTTTCCTAAATCCTGTTGTAATGTTTCATTCCCATGTGATCAAACATCAAATATGTTTCTTTTTTCAGTCATTAAAGAAACTAAAAACGAGCTTATCAAAGCCAAAGGAGGCCGCTGAAAAAGCACAGAAAGATGTCAAGAAAAACAAGTTTTTTAAGAGATTCACAAAAAACGAACACGTCAAAGAGGGTGCAAAAAAGTTGAAGGACCCAAACACAGTCAAGGAAGTGGCGGGAAAGGCGTTGCTATACTCTGTCTGCCCACAGGTTTGTATTTCATCAATCTTTCAATGGTTTTTACAGATCTATGGCAACGTTGGACTGTCCATAATGTGCCAATGGCACATAGCCCCTTATTCCGAGCCTTCGAAGGCCCCCTCTACTTTACTACCACGGGCCCTCTTAGGCTATTTGATGACACAAAAGATCACTGCCCCTAAAGCATTCCATTCTGATCTATGGACAACAACAACTTGAGCGTAATAGGAAGAAAATATGCAACAAAACTTATATAACATATAAACATATATATTCTTATAAGTGTATAATAAAATATGCAAATCTTATTTAAATTTCATGAAATTACACAAAGAAACCCTATGAATTTCGTTATGTTAAAGGTTAAATATCGTGATAAGGTGGAAATAAATAACAAATACAATTCAACGTTATTTTACACAAAATGATAATCCAATCAATGATAACCGAGTGACGTTTCTAATATGTGACGTTTCTAATATGTGACGCCACTAGTATGTGACGCCGCTAGTATGTGACGTCGCTAGTACGTGACGTCACTAGTACGTGACGTCACATAAAAGATTGTCTATGACCAGGCTGGACCCTACGACCTGGCAACGTAAATCGTTCACCCCTGTCTGCGGTATCGCCCCTTCCCTCATCCAACTTAAAAAAAAATTGAATAGCTGATACCGATTAGATCCATTTTCAGTTCTACCTTTTTTTTCTTCTCTTATTTCCGCAGACGGCAGTAAAGGACGCCGTTTTAGTAGGCGCTCCTGTGGTTGCGGATGTTGCCAAGGACGTTATGAAATGAATCCTGCGCATGTCCATACATTACTCTGCTCGGATATCTATAAGCGGTCATCTCATCATAGGGGCAGGTGCATGGGTGCACTCGCCCCTGCAAAGATTAATTAATCATTGTTTTTTTCTGTTGTATTGAGTTATATGTATAATGAAAAAAGATGTTTACTTCTTGCCCCCCCCCCCCCAATAATATTTGCCCCTGTAACTAAAATCCCTTAAAACCGCCACTCTGCCAGTGATACAATACAGAATAAAAGTTTTGTGAATATGAATTAGCTTAATATTTTCAGAAGATGGTTGGTCTTAAAAAGAACTCCATGGTTTACCACGGTTTATAACATCCTAGTGCAGACCTTCATTTATCACAATCAATAAGAAGTGGATCATTGGTTGGAGACCCACTGGGGATCGAGCCCCGGAAAATATTGCCAAGATGAAGCTATACCGCATTGCCAAGGGCAGAATACAAGTTTTTGCCAAGGGCCATGCGGTATAAGCGTCTTTATTAGCTGTTGAGTTTTAGAATTGTGGCTAATTATAGTATCTGCAAGTTTTGTGACGAATGACTGGGACTACATAGGATCGCTATACATAATTCTTGATAGTGTTGACACTGGGTCGGTCTGTAGGTCATTGAAATAGAAAAATCTGGTTGGAAGCAAAGTACGTTTTGATTGAGGTCTTTGGCAAACTTAGAATTCATGGCTCGTGAATAGAATAATGTGCTAGGGAGAAAATGAAATAAAAAAAGATTTGTGATGGAAATCAATGGCGTAGGTAATTGTTTTTCATGATGGGTAAACGAAATTTCCAAAAAAATTAAAAACGTGCATCAAAGTATATTTTATTAATCGAAATTTGTGTTTTATATGTTACGAAGCATTTGCGCCTCCTCATTAAAAAAAAGTCTATAATCCCGAGTGTATTCATTAGTATCATGCCTAATCTATATATACAATCTTCCAGCAATTCTATTTTTTATATGTACCATTGTTTACATCGCGGATTTTGTACGTCTGAAATGTATAAAAATAAATCTTGATCAGTTGTTTGATAATGTCATGGCATCATAATTTACATAAGATGCAATATATATATATATATATATATATATATATATATATATATATATATATATATATATATAGATATATATATATATATATATATATATATATATATATATATATATATATATATATATATATATAGATAGATAGATAGATATATATATATATATATATATATATATATATATATATATATAGATAGATAGATAGATATATATATATATATATATATATATATATATATATATATATATATATATATATATATATATATATATATATATATATATATATATATATATATATATATATATATATATATATATATATATATATATATATATATATATATATATATATATATATATTCTTTATTCACGTGTTTTGCTGGCGTACTGGTA
This sequence comes from Chiridota heheva, assembly GCA_020152595.1. Classification (NCBI taxonomy): domain Eukaryota; kingdom Metazoa; phylum Echinodermata; class Holothuroidea; order Apodida; family Chiridotidae; genus Chiridota; species Chiridota heheva. Next base: position 214,497 of record JAIGNY010003483.1, read on the forward strand.
TCCCTAACAGGATTTGTCGACCGAAAGTGTGTGTTTGTCTGTGTGAGGGAAAAGGAGCAGAAGGAAGGAGGGGGTGTGGAAGCAAAGCCATACAATGACTCTAAAATACAAAAAAACAAACCACTATACGAGTGTACAAACGTGTAAAAAAGCCAACCAGCTTTGCACCACAAATTGTTTTTAATTTGAGGTAAGAGCTAGAAATGCATAGAGCAATATGAGTTTGGGGGCTATTGCTGTGTTGAATGTTTAGACCAAAGAGCTTTCACACAATGCAGCAGCTCTTTGTTTGGACTTTTAAGGTTGGAGGCTTGGGATTGTTGCGTTGGGGGCTGTTGCTCCAAAAGAAAGGAGCTAAGTTACTTAATCTGATGTATGAACCAAGTCCTCAGTACGACAAAAGTTTAGATTAGAATTACGATTTAACTGGGATTATTCCAGATATATGCATAACGATACGCTGACAGCAAGCTCAGAAGTTGGTTTTGTGTATCTCAAATTCTCACAGAGGGAAGCTGAGAAGATTAACCTCCTCAATGACATGTTTTCTGCCCGAGTTATGAGGTAAAACTAGGAAAATATTAACGTGAAATGGGACAAAATGGGTCGAAATGGGTCAAAATAGGACAAAATGGGTAAAATTGTACAATTATTGGGTAAAATCATTGAATATTTTGGTGATAATTTTTTTTTTTTTTTTTTTTGGGGGGGGAGAGGGGGCTCTTCTCCTCCCGTGAGGTCTCCCTCCAATGCCCGTCCTCTCCCGTCTCAACCTTTGGATGAGGAAATTTAATGGCGGTCCCGAAGGAAGAGAATTTGTCACCCCTGCGGCCTGGTCAGCTGGTTCTCAGTCTAATCACTTCTTGAAACTAGCAGATGGTTCACGTTTTTCCGTACCTGACATGCCTGACGAATATACCAAAAATACATTCTAATATAATTATAACCATGGATAAGCAGATGTAATGATAACTGTCCCAGCTAGGCTGCCAGGGAAATACTGAAGAGTCTCTACTATCTTCATGACCCGGTGACCGGTCTAATATAAGCTGATAAGGAATTACCATTTATAAGACCGTGGACATGCATATAAAATAGATGGGAGTGAACAGATTTCCGTTATATTTGTGGATAAATACGACACCTGACTGTTTGATATTTGAAACGCATGATATAAAAAGACAAGTATAGAATAATTATAAATTGGGCACTCGATTGCCATAATCCTCATCTGCTTTATTGTTAGTGGCGGTGTCAACATTTTGATCCAAGGGACTCGAAAGAGAGGGCAGCTTTTTCTCATGGGGGAGGGGGCAAAGGACCATAGACAGATAGATTGGACAAGGTATGTCGCCTGTTCCAAAGTTTCTAGGGAAAAGTGGGGGAACAACAATTTTATGGGGGGAATATCTCCCTGCCAATCGAAAAGTTTAGATTCGGGGAGCAGGGGTTTTTCTCCAGTCTTCCCAATTCGGGGACCTGTCTGGGCTTTTACTAGGTTGGTGTTATATTATGCGGCTCTTCACAACCGTCATATTCATTGGTGATGAATTAAGAGAAGAGGCGTAGTACTGTAGAAAGGATGGGTGGGTGGGGATAAACTGATGCCAGAGGGGGAAGGGGGATAAACTGACGCTGAGACACTTTCACCCTCACGGTTAAATACTTCCCGGTTGGGAGGTAAAATCGGGAAATGTTGCTAACTTGAATTGAAAGAAGGTAAAATTAAAGGACATTTTTCACATTAAAGGAATATTCCCATATTTTTTCGTAACCTTTTATAAGAAAGAATTTTTGAGACAATTTAGTACAAAAATCATGTTGATATGTTATTCCTACCTAAAGATATTCAAATTTAAAGGTTAAAAAAATGCCAATAAACGAATAGGAAAAGGCTCAGTATGACATCACAGCAACACATTCTCACCAGCTCACACAAAGTTTGTATTTCATTCAAATCTATCATCCTTTTTTTTATTTAGTAAAACCTGCTAGAAAGATAAATTGATAAAAGTTAGGTATTTATATACATTGCCAAATATACCCTACTTGAATAACTTTTGGAAAATAATTTCTAATCATACAGAAACAACCAATTAATATTCGAAGAAATGCATAAACATTTGCAATGGAATTGCCTCTGTGACATCATCAAACACGAATTCATCATACTGTACAAAACATTAAGATACAATTGGGAACTCTTTCAAAAACCATATCTCTACAACGGAATATGATATCAGCCCGACTTTTGAATGCTCTTTCAAATAAAATGTTACAAGAAAAAAAAAAGAAGAAACAAACAAACATGGAAATATTCCTTTAAATGAAATTTTCCTAAAATTGAATCACGCATCCGCCCCTACACTCCATACATACAGTGTATAATTACACATGCACTGTACGTATACGTGCGCAGTTTCTTTCGAGAATGGTAGGTCCCCGGTTTAAGCGTGACGCATGCTGCGTGAACACTATTTCAGTATTGAGTGATGGCGCTGCGAGTAGCAATATCGTAGATGTCGGGTTACTGTATTGACATGGTATAAAGGGTCATCTCTCAGAGGGAGCAAAGACCCCCAAAAATTCTCGGTGACAAATGGAAAAATTGCACTGGCAGAAGACTACGGTAAAAAGTTTCCCTTAAAACTTGGAAATCCCCTTCAATTTCCGGATAATTTCCTTCATTTTCGGAAAATTTCCTTCCTCTTGGGAAACTGACCAGTTTTTAGAAAGTTTTAACAAAATATCCAACAATTTTACCACATTTTTCAATTCTATGTTAATGATTTCCCGAGTCACCTCCCAATCGGGAAGAAAGCATGCAGCCGGGAAGGCGAAATTCTCGGAAGGGGAAGAGTAAGGGGGGGGGAACAACTTGTGAGCCTTCTGTCTTTAACCTTTGGACCCCAGGGTTTACGGGGACACAAATTCATGTACCAAGGTATCGTGGTACAACATAGGGCTGGTACGTTTTGAGTTAAAATTGCCAAAAAATGTACAAATTAGTACATAATCAACAGCTAAAATCACATATTTGACCTCTGACCTCTAACCCTTGACCCAAATCACTGTAATAACTTCTGAATTTGTGTACATTCATCACACCCTTATGACACCATTCATGCTCACGTCACACTTACCAGTGGAAAAAAGCAAAAAGAAGTCAATAGCTTTGTGACCTTTGACCCCAGAGTCTACGGGACACAAATTCATGTACCAAGGTCTCATGATACAATATAGGTCTTGCACTTTCGGAATTTAAAGTGGTACAAAAATTGTACAAATCAGTACCTAAAATCACATATATGACCTCTGACCCTAATCACTGAAATAACTTCTGAAATATTTAAGATTTACCGTACCTGCATTATGACACCATTCATGTTCACGTCACACTTACAATTCCATCACCATAGGGAAAATGGTGAACAACGGTCAATAGCTCTGTGACCTTTAGACCCCAGAGTCTACGGGACACATTCATGTACCAAGGTATCGTGGTACAACATAGGGTTAGTATATGTCTTGTAATTTTATAGTTTAAAATGCCGCAAAAATGTACAAATTAGTATATAATTACCCCCTTAAATCACATATTTGACTTCTGACCTCCGACCTCTGACCCTAATCACTGAAATAACTTCTGAAATTTGTAACATTTATCGTACCTGCATTATGACACCATTCATGTTTACGTTACACTTACCATTCCATAACTATAGCGGAAAATGGTGAAAAGGTCAATAGCTTTGTAACCTTTGAACTTTTGTCTGTACGGGACACAAATTCATGTACCAAGGTGTCATGGTACAAGTTCGGGAGCAACCCGAAAAACTGGGTTCTTTGAAATACCCAAAAAATTGGGTACTTTTATGTATTACGTCATCGCATGAGCCTACACATTTGACTAGCCCACACTAAACATATGGGGTTTCTCATTTTCCGCTCGGGATTATCCAAATTTGCACTGGATATCCTGAAATTTTGGAGACGGATAGTAAATAGATATTCAACACTTTTTGCCGCTACTTTTTGAGTTTATTGTCGCCTTTTTGAGAAAATGAACAAAACAGACTGCCCATAATCTGTTTTGTTGAGTTTCTCAAAAAGGCGACCGTGAATATCAAAAAGCAGCGGCAAAAGTTTTAAATATCTATTTACAATCCGTCTCCAAAATTTCAAGTTATCCAATGAAATTTTGGACAATCCGGAGCAGAAAATGAAAAACCTCATATGTTTAGTGTGGGCTAGTCAAATGTGTAGGCTCATGCAATGACGTAATACATAAAAGTACCCTACTTTTTGGGTATTTCAAAGTATCCAGTTTTTTGGGTTGCTCCCGAACTGACATAGGGATGGTATAGGTCTTGTAATTTTTGAGTTTTAAGAATCCGCAAGATTTTGCATACAAAGCACTTATTTGACCTTCAATTACTTTTACGCACACACACAAACACACGGACAGACGCAAAAATCACCAAATTTTGTCCTGTTCCAAAAATTTACGACCCCTAGCCCCTAATATAAGGTCATCATATGAGACCCCTGGTGGGTCCCACCAGCCCCCTAATATCATGGGTGGGTGGCCATGTAGTGTAGGAGATACAGGCAGTTCTTTGCCTATACAGCAAAGCGACTACAATATCTCATCCCCACATATATGTATATGTGGGTGATGAGATAACAACAAGTCAGGAGATCGCAAAGCAAACAAAATTGGGTGAACCGGTAGGTGAGGAGGTGCCAAGGGGATGGAGAGAGGCGGGGAGCAAGGAGCAGCGGGAGGGATGAAAAAGTGGAGAAGGAAGTAAAAGGGAACTAAGTCAGGTCTATTCAGGTGTGTGTGGGGGAGGGGGGAGGTAAAAGCTGAGGCAAAGGGTGCAGGGAGGGTCCTGTGTGTAGATTTAAAAGTTGGGTAAGATGAGGTTGTTTACGTTGATTAGTCTTCACTGAGGTGATTGTCAATGCGATGAGTAAACCCGTCTTTGAGAAGAGGGACATTGGCCCGGAAGTGGTGGTCAAGAGTGTGAGTGCGCCGCGGAAGATCAGACGAAGGGCAAGACCGAGGCATTTTGTTTTGGATGACTTGGGAGTTTGGCAATTATATGGTTGTGTGGGGCAATAAAGGTGGCAGAAAGGCCACATTCGAAGAAAGGGTGAACAACCGTCTTGTAAAGTGTATGGAGATAATTAGGAGAAAATAGATTCGAAGAGACCTTACAGTGTTGCGATAGACGAAGTCGGCCTTTGGAATGGGATGCCTTGAAATGGGTGAGCCAGGGGTGAAGGCTGAAATTGTTGGTGAAAGTGAGCCCGAGGAAGGTAGCTAACAAGTAGTGGGGTACTGAAATACCATAAATTTGAATCTTATCTTGGAGAACCGGGCAGCTTGTACAATTCTGCGATTGTAAAAGGGGAGAGAGACAGTTTTATTTTGACGTTAGTTTTGTTCCTCCAGGTATAGAGCACCAGTCGGTGATGACGGTAGTATTGGACTTTGGAGACTCCTTGGGAGACGTGATTACAATTTAATGACGTATATTTTATTCCAAAACTGTTACTGATTGTATAAACATTATAAGTGCACAATAAGCAGATCAGACAGTTCGGGAGCAACCCCAAAAAATGGGTACTTTGAAATACCTAAAAAATTGGGTACTTTTATGTATTACGTCATCGCATGAGCCTACACATGTGACTAGCGCACACTAAACATATGGGGTTTCTCATTTTCCGCTCCGGATCGTCCAAAATTTCAATGGATATCCTGAAATTTTGGAGACGGATAGTAAATAGATATTCAAAACTTTTTGCCGCTGCTTTTTGATATTCACCGTCGCAATTTTGAGAAAATGAACAAAACAGACTGCCTGTAATCTGTTTTATTAATTTTCTCAAAAATGCAACCGTGAATTAAAAAAAACAGCGGCAAAAAGTTTTGAATATCTTTTTACTATCAGTCTACAAAAGTTCAGGATATCCATTGAAATTTTGGACAATCCGGAGCGGAAAATGAGAAACCTCATATGTTTAGTGTAGGCTAGTCAAATGTGTAGGCTCATGTGATGACGTAATACATAAAAGTACCCAATTTTTTTGGTATTATAAAGTACATAATTTTTTTGGTATTATAAAGTACCCAGTTTTTTTGGTTGCTCCCGAACTGTCAGACAATGGACTATTGCATTTCAGCCAACGACGACGACGACGAGTGAACACATAATTACAATGACGGGGTCGTCGCCTGCGTGTTCGGTTATGATAGTAACAATGCTAATCACGAAACGCTTAATACGACCCGGACGAGAACACAGGCACGACGTACGGACAGACATAACATCGACAACCAAGTCAATGTCCACGGCCTTTGATAACCAGTCGTGGTGCACTGGCGTGTCTACCCAACCCAGGCTTGAACCCAGGGCCTCGTGGTATGTAGACATGTATGATAACCGCTTCACTAGAGTAGGTAGACTATTTCACCCAATCAACGTATGTAAGTTGGTTTAGTAATTGCAATATTTCCAAATTGTTAGTGGCCTGTTATTGCCTCTAACGTGCAGGTTTATATATTTAGTTCGTGTGTTTTGATATTTCAGCCAATCAAAACACACACAATAAATATATAAACCTGCACGTTAGAGGCAATAACTGGCCACTAACAATTTGAAAATATTGCAATTACTAAACCAATTTACCCACACAGGTGCTTAGCTTCTTTATCCTTTATCAGTGTACTTAATCTGTTAATTAGATAATTAGCTTTTAATTAATCAATGCAGTTGTATTTCTTATACTTGTAATCTCAATCGTCAAATAAGTTGCCCGCTAACTCCTTTAGCTTATGTTAAACAAGGGAGTGCCATTTTAGCCAGCTTATGCAAAATCCCCTGCTTAAGTATGCTGACAACCCCTCATGCTGACAAATTCTCATGCTGACAACCCCTCATGCTGACAAACCCTCATAACTACATTATGAGGGGTTTAACAGTTTAAGTCAAAGAAACATGCTCCTTACTTGGTTACAGAACATATGAATGTTAGCTGTGTCCCCAAAACAAAAACAAAATGAAATAAAAACTTAAAGAAAACCTGCAGCTTCCTTATAATATAGTTTGACATTCGCTATTTTATTTGCAAATTGGAAAGACATTATATTCTGTCAGCTGGGCAGACTGTTACTGTTCAGCTGTTAGTCAAGAGTTCTACAATTTTCTGCCAACCGTTTTTACCACGATTTGCTTCTTTTCAGGACCGTACTGGGCAGCTGGGTGTTTCTTTTCCACTATTCATTTAAATGTTTAAGTTCTTCAAGGTTTATGGGCGTGTAACAATTTATATATTGCTTTTAATAGTTTTAATCCTGAGTAGATAGCAGGTGCGGATCTAGAGGGTTATGGGAGTTGAAACCACAGATGTTCCTAGCGTTATGGTAACCTATATACTTATTACATATATAAAACAAGGTCACCTCCTACCGCGACTTTTGAACCGTATATGAAAATTCCCTTTTTTAATCACTCGTGAATCTTAAGTACATTTTTTTTAACTCAACTCACATTTCTCATACGAGACTCCTTTCTTCGTTTATAAGCCACAGTATCTTTTTTATATATTTTTTTCCGATGAGATGTACAAACGATGAATTTTCTGTTAAAAATCTGCCCCATTACACGCTAAATGCCCGACAATTTGCTGCAAACCAAAAGAAATGTCCACGGTGACGTCAGGAAGATGCAGCATTTCAGTATTATTTTGACAAGAACTGAAGAACGAACCAGGTAAAGATTACAATGGCATCATGGTGAACACAAACGAAATTCGATCCGATTGGTCAAAAGTTGAAAAGAGCCACTATTAACGTTAACAATTCAAACACGAACTTTAAAATGTTTATTTGAACTCAAGAGAGCAACAAGCAATTATCACCTGGTAAATTGTTGTGTTGTTTACTAGCTGTTAGTTAGTATATCTGAACTTTAAGATATATTTGTCTATCATAAAGAGTAGCACTTGACTTTCTTGCTAGCTAAATGAGTAGTAAATACAGCCGACAATTAGTGCTGTCGCTTACTGATCACACCAATATTTTTGGATGGGCCTGTGATAGATTTATAAAAGCTACCTATACAGAAAGGAAGGCCCATTCTATATATCTTTTTGGGTGGGCTCAACATATGATTGAACAGGTCCCATTATGATGGCACGGGACGGAAGGGACCGACCTATTTATCTCTTTTTGGTGGGTCCTATACTTATAATTGACTGGGCCCTTTTGTAAATATGAATTATGACTTCTTATAACATTATCCTTGATGAATACATCGTTACATTTCCGAAAACTTGACTGTCAGAAAATTAAGCATGGCTTTGCAGACCAAAATGTCGCAAATTGTAATTTTATATTTTGTTTATTTTGGAGTTATTTGTGCTTACTTTTTTCAAAAATGATTTTTAGAGCATGCATTTTATTTTCCACTCCTTCTTTTGACGGGCTCCAAGACCGCGGGCCTTATGATTAAACTTTTGCTATATAGGCAACGATATTGGAACCACTGGAACAAGGGGGCCAACTTCCCTTTGCCATAGAGTAAGGGGCGAAGGTGGGAAGGATGTGCCCATTTGAAAGTTGAGGGTGGATCGGGGCTGAAGATGCCCTTTTGAAAGTTTTAAGAATATTTTTAAAGTCATTCTTGAACTTTAAAATTAATAGAAATACACATAGTATTCAGACGGTGTAATATACATTTAGTATTTATTTAAAATAATCAAAAAATGATTTTTTTGGATGGGCCGTGTGGGCCGTGGTGGGAAGGGAATGACCTCCAATTATTTTCAAAAGTAGGCCTAGGCCTTTTACCTATTCGCTTAATGAGCAATTGCCAACATGGCCTGACTCCCTATTCTAAAACCCATAGTGGGATGTTCCCTATGAAAGTAGGGGAAGAGTCAAGTGTGTGTATGTGTGTGTGTGTGTGTGTGTTGGGGGATTAAAAATCACGTTAAGATACAAAAAATGTATCTTAAAATCTAAGTATACATTTGGAAAAAAGTGGGAGAGGGGCAAGTGCCACTTGCTCCCCCATTTCCCGCCTACAGGAAGCCATGAGGAACGTCCTCTCCCCACTATTTCAAAAACCGAGAAAAGTTCCCATTTTTTAATATAAAAAGTGTCCCTCAATTAATGTCAAACAAGTGCCCTCATTTCATTTTCTGCCCCCCGTAACCAGAGCTCCTTCCAACAACCCTGTATATAGGGTTTTCCGCCCATCTGCCCATGTGCTAAGGCCTATATACTATTCAAAAGTACAATATCATTAAGATTCATTGATACAAAATGGGAAAATATAGTATATTTTCCTCTACTGCAAACTTGGGGGAATATAACAAAATTGCAAGGAAGCGTTGTCAGTTCTTGCTCTGACAGTCTGCCAGTATCCCAAAAGTGGAAAAGGATCTCCTAAACCATATGTAGTCTGCCAATTGTTGGGTTTGTGCTGTTAGCATGTCCCAAATTATTTTAAAAGCAACGAAATAGATACAATTCGATTATTAAGTTTGATGACCTTTGTTACTGCACACAGTTTGTGTGCATTTAATACAAGGCTTCAGCTGCATGGGGTGGTCTAACCATGGGCGGATCCAGGGGGTGACTAGGTTTGCTAGCCACCTCCCTTTTCCGGCCCAAAAACAAACTTAGGCAATAGCTTTATACGCTTTCTCGCATATAATATTTCCTGAGCAATAAGAATTCTGTAAATGTATCTTTTAGTGTGAATTGATCGAAATCATGTTAGACGAACTTGTAGAGTGAACACCAATGGTTAAAATTACGTTTATACATAGACTTAGAATACATGTGTTATTACTTTAGTGCTTCTGCTTACCCAATTGCAAGTATACGCGCCCGCATAAGTACATGGCATACGGCTTGTTAACCACGTCAGATCGCACAGTTGCAGAGCTAGCTTAACGTAAACATAAGCTAAATATTGACCGAACTTGGTTTTATATTATATAATGGACGATCCTCCCAGAAAAAAAGAGGTGTTCTAAACAACAAACTTTGGATAGTTTTTTTGGGTATCAGAAGGATGTAGGACATCCTCACCTTTCACGCAGGAACGTACATCCACGGTTATGGATAGGAGCTTAGTCTTTCATTAATTATTACCCCCCTCCCCATCCCCCCACACACACCTCGGCCACCATGGGAATATATTAAGGGGTTATACATGATTGGGATTTTTTTTCCCGATTTTCGACAAATTTTCTTACATTATCAAGGAATTTCATTCAATATTTAAGAAATGTTTTCAATTTTGGGCAATTTTCTTAATTCTAGTGCAACTTTCGGAACAATTCCTTCATTTTGGGGTAATTTTTCTTCAATTTTCGGTTAATTAGTTGAATTCTAGGGAAATTTCATTCAATGTTTGTGATCAATGTTGGGAAATTTCCTTAATTTTATGGTAGAAATTTCCCTCATTTCGGGCATTTCTTTTTATTTCGGTAAATTACTTCAATTTTCTGGATATTTCATTTAATGTTTGGGAAACCACTTTCAATATTTGAGAATTTTGTTTTCATTTTCGTGTAATTTCGGAATATTACATTCGTTTTGGGGCAATTTTTCTTCAATTTTTGGTAAATTTCCATCAATTTGCGGGAAATTTCCTTCAAAGTTTGGAAAAACTCTTTCGACATGTTGAATGTTTAGAAACTTTGTTTGATTCTCGTGCAATTTCCTTCCTTTTGGTGACAATTTTTGTTCGATTTTCGGTAATCATTTGATCAATTATCATAAAATGAAAATTTTCCTACAATTTCCAATAATTTTGCCAAATTTTCCTCCAATTTGTTATTAATAATTTCCCAATTGAAAGAAAACATGCAATAGGGAAAGTGAAATCATTTCAGGGAGTACGTTTCTCCTGCTGCCCGCTTATAAGACTGCACCCTTGTCCCAATATGTTTCATTAATCATGAAAAAATTGAGTCTTAAAACACTTTCTTCGCTTGGTCCCCCTGATCTTTTATCCTGGCTTCGCCCTGGTTTTCCGAGATTGGAATCCCCCAGCACCGATTAAGTTCCAACATTTTTCATTACTTCACTAATAACCAGAACCCCCCTCCTTTAGTCCTTGAGATTTTCCTAGATCCGCCCCTGGATAGCACTTTAGTTTTTTAGTTATGGCTGATCAAAGTTTGATACCTATGCAATATGTGATCCGCATGACAGGACGAATAGATCAGTCCGTGTGTACTTCTTAATTGCTTGATTGAACCCGGTCCCTGGATTTGTGAACGCCTTTAAAAATGTATACCACAGAGTGGGCAATATGTGGACAACACATTACAGAATCTGCCCTTGAACCAGGGGCTGTTACTTTGTCATAGTAACAGCTCCATGCTTGAACACTACTAAATCTTGGTTTTTTGTGCCTGTGGCATTCTAGTAACCGAATGCATGAGCGACTACGGACGACAAAGCAGTCACTGAAAAGTTTAGTTTCCTTGCCACCAAGTATCATAACAAAATTTGTGGTCAAATGATTGCGTAATACATGGTCAACTCGTTGAGCGAATGTCCTTGAAACGGGATGAAAATGTCAGTGGCAGTTTCATCCCGTCCGTGTTTCAAGGGTTTTTTTCTACAAATATGGCAGATTGTTAGCATTGTTTCAAGAACTTTGAATCGACTTCTGTAATATGCCTTAAAGTGTTAAGAACAATTGTTTCTAAGCTTTAAATGGTCAGTCCAATGCTGCTTTAAAACTTGTTGCTTTTTTATTATGGGGCTGCCTGGGCGCCGCCCAATGCCCTTGTAAGTTCACTTGTATATGTTTGCTCAAAGTTGGAAAATATTCTTATTTGTGATTGATCATGTGGAAAGGATATTTTAAAGCAGTGCCTTTTTTAAGGACCTTAGTGGGGGGCCAATACACAATATGGTCATTTTCGATCAATTTATGACTCGTTATATGTATCCCCCTCCCCACCCCGAAAAATTTTGCTTCTATAAAATTTTGCTTTCTATTTAGAAATTTTCTTTACTTTTCGGGAAATTTCCTTCATTTCCGGACAGTTTTCTTAAATTTTCACAACAATTTTTCCTTTCTCGTATAATTTTCTTACATTTTCGGTAAGTTTATTCAATTTCCAGAATAATTTTCTTGAATTATCGGACATTTTTGCTCGTTTTTGAGAAATTTTGGGATAATTCCTTTCATTTCTGGACAATTTTCTTTGATTTTTGGAACATTTTGCTCATTTTCGGAAAACTTTGCTCACTTTGGGAAATTTCTGGTTAACTTTTGAATAATTCCAGAAAATTTTCTTCGATTATTTTGTTCCATTTTCGGAAATGTTTTTTCATTAAAAAAAGAAAAAACTTAAGTTTGTTTTGTTAAATATATTAGGGACCAAATTCGAACTAAGCTAAGGAGGGGGGAGGGGGGGATTCTCAACTGCGGGGGAGTGAGTGCATGGCCAAGGCCAGATTTAGAAATGTGAGGGTCCTGGGCACATCCCGATCTTAAGGTAAATATACAATTTACCTCGACATAATCACATTCACACAAAAAAATACATTTTTAATCATTTCTTATATTCAGCAGTGGCGTAGCCAGGGCTTTCATATTCAGAGGGGGGGGAGGGGGAGGGATGTGGGAGTTGAATTGAACTGACAAGACAAGGTGAGAGGTGTCACTTCGAGCGCAAAGCGCTTAACTTATCGGCGTGGGGTCCAGAGCCAGGGTCCCGCTTAAGAGCCCCTGGTGGGGTCCAGGGGCGGAGCCCCGTTAGGGGTTTAGGGGTCAAAGGCCCCCAAAGCTCTCCCAAAATTGACATTTCGAGGGCAAAAATGTATGTAACAACGCATAGTATGGTGCATTATACAAGTCAAAATTCATGTCAAAGAGAGCTATAATGAACCATATACGAAACACAAAATCATGAAAACGCATGTGCAAATATACAGTTGTTTACTTTTGTACATGGTTATAGGTTTATCGTCACTCTTTGAAAAATATGGGTAGTCTAAAAGAAAGGTTTTCAATAATTTACTACAAACTTAAGTAAATGTTGTCAAACTGTTAAAATAAGCCTGGTCTGTATCGCCTTCCCCTCCCCCCGACATCCACCTTCCCCCCTCTCTCTCTCTCTGTCTGTCTTAGTTCATGTATTTAGATACAAAATCGTACAAATGTTTAATATATCATAACAAAGAAATCAGCTTTTTTTGACAAAGTTATGATCAATTACTTGTCAAAATAACATTTTATTGCATGATTACTGGGACACTTGGCACTACTGCACCGCACACATGTTAATGAAGTTGATGGTGCAAGTGTATGGATAGCAACAATTTGAATTGACGGCACCAAGCTGATTTGACGGCACCAATCTGAACCGATGGCACCAATCTGAACTGACGACACCAATCTGAACTGACGGCACCAATCTGAACCGATGGTACCAATCTGAACTGACGGCACCAATCTGAACCGATGGCACCAATTTGAACTAACGGATTAAATCTGACCCGACGGATTAAAATATTTGTGGCAATCGCCCACTCGTCCCCCCTTGACTACGCCACTGATATCCAGTATAGGCTATCTGTATTTACAAGACAACAAAACGTTCAAAACCTCTTCCTTCGAAACAAACTATTTGTCTGTTTGTACTTTCTTTCTGCCCAAGATCTTTCTTGGTCAATGCATATCGCCATCAAAATCTTCTTCAAAAAGCGTAGCTCTCATTCACCCTTCTATTGCTTGGCCCCTGAAGTCAAAATTATGTTATATATGTACAAGAACTTAGTCATGCCAACAGTCTCACAGTGTATGAAAAACAATATTGGTTTCAATGATTAATTTTATTTAGTAATTTTAGTCAAACATTACACTATCACAACAGTGTAGATGAATAACGCAAAAAAAAAAAAAAATGAAACACGACGAGGCCCCTGAAAGGGTCCCTCACATCGGGGAAGGCGATCAGAAAAGGGTCCCTATCTCAGTTACCGACGAGGTCCGTGAAAGGGGCACCCACATCGGGGAAGGCGATCAGAAAAGGGCCTATCTTAGCAACCGTCGAAGAGCCTCTGGCCCCAGTGTTATGCCACTGCGTAGCATAATTTAATAGCATAACTGCAAGACAACCCCATCAAAAGACAATGATAATGATCAAGTAAATAATGATTCAAAATGTGACGGCGGCAGTGAGGAAGAAAATAACACCAGGTGAGGAAGTTTGATTTCTCACCAAAACAAGAGAAGTCATAACTACGACAGTAAATGATAGTTGGATCTGACTAAAGAGTTGATTTGGAGTTTGATCTCGGGGTTGCAAAAAACAACAATTGTCTCGAGTAGACCCTTGTCACCCAGAGTGAGACCCCGGAGTGGGACCCGTTCATTTATAAAGCATTAAAGAAATTCAAGAGACCGTATCTTAAGTGACGGCTGAAAGGTGAAACTGAATTACTGTGATTTGAAGCGATTTTCTATGGAGCCCTGCCACTTGCATACAACAAGAAAGAAACGGTCACGAAATCCACACACAAAAAAAGACAAACAAGTAAAGAGAACTAAAAATAGTACAAATGGAGTAAATGGTAAAATTTTCAATGCTTACCGCCGTAAACAGCCTACCGGGTAAATTCAACCCATGTTTTCGTATATGCCTATATTGATTTCTCCCCCAAATATCGTCTTTTCGTAACATTTGACAGTTAAAAAATGGCTTTTAGCATTCAAGATTTTTTTTTTTAAAGTATTATAATAGCTGAGCTGTGCGGGCACAAAAATAATATGACCGCTCATCCGTTGTAATCTATTTATAGCATGTCGGCTTTAAAGAGACTTCAAGTATGATACAATCTTTAGTATTAATGATCAGTAGAGGAATGAAATCTTAACCAACTTGAAAGCAGCATGTCAAAATATAATTCCTATCATATATCTATCTTCAGACAGTCATATCGGATCTTACATGTCTTGCATGTACGCTTAAAGACATGTTTCAAGTTGATAAGTCAATGCAGGGAAGCTGCCATTTGTTCAATTATGTATTGCAATATTGTGCATGATAACAATATTTCCCCATTGTCTGATTGTATTATGGGGACTGACCTTATAGTCTACCGGTTTGGATGACTTGGTATGGCTCTGCAAGCTGCTGTCACCGTGGGGGTCCTGTAGATGAAAACAAGAGGATCCCTATGAATACACAGAAGTGTGACGAAGTGAAATGTCTAGAGTGTACGTGCTGGTAGAAGTCTCACATGTGTGTTAGACCAGGGAGTTGCCATTTAGACTGTATAACTACTGCCTAATGTAACACTGATCCAATGTCATCTGGTATTACGAAATGATAATGTAATGGCAAATACAAGGGGCATGTTGATATACCTAAGCTACGTGTAACCTAGTTGGATCTGCCTGCACTAGGGTAGCTGGTTGCTAGGATATACCAACATGACCACAGCAACAATTCAAGAGAGTTAGGAACATTCCAAGTGAGTTAGGAATGTGTTGTTGTTTGGTCTCCCAGTTCGATTGGCCGAATAAGTAAATGAACAGACAAAACAACCCGCGTGGTCAGCTGGGCAGGTGATGCTCATGTGCTGGACAGAAGATACTGAGTGAATAATTAAGGTACTAAATGTGCATTGGCTTTACCGTTGGCACAAATGCCATGGCCAAA
The DNA here is from genome assembly GCA_020152595.1 of Chiridota heheva. Taxonomy (NCBI): domain Eukaryota; kingdom Metazoa; phylum Echinodermata; class Holothuroidea; order Apodida; family Chiridotidae; genus Chiridota; species Chiridota heheva. Next base: position 230,214 of record JAIGNY010003483.1, read on the forward strand.
GCATGGGACCTAATGAACAAGTAATTTAGACCAAGCAGGTGAGTTAGCTTTGGCACACGCAATGCGTTGGTAGGCAAAGCAGGCCTATGGTACATATGAATGATGTACACACATTATAAGCAAGGTGATAGTGACATAAGGTATGATAAAGACATAATAACCCTAAGTACATAGCAAAGGTACTCAGAGAAGACAGAAGTACTTAGACTAGATAAAGTAATGCAACTTAGATACAATTAAGCAACTTAGCTGACAAACGGCCAGCTCTGTAGACCTCGTGTGCTGTCTCTCCTCTGCCGCCGTTAAGAATGAAATCAACAACGTGTGGCCCGCAAACGGAATAAACAGCAAAGGTCTAACTGAATCTGGACCACAATAGGCGTGTAGAACGAAAGTTTCACACAGCATGAAAAAACGCGGTGGAGGAAGTACCAAATCGCTACAGTATTACAACTTTTTATTCCAAAATGATGTGTCATTTTTTTTAAGAGCACGGTTTGATAGTTTCACATGTACACAACACTGGCCCTTACACACTGTAGTATTATGTAGTAGTATACATTATTGTTCATGTATAGCGCCTCCATCACCATCTGTCTAGGAGATTCGCCATCTTGAGACTGAGGACCTGAATAAAGTTGTGTTGTTCAAGTTAACGTATAAACTGTCTCAGACCTCAATCATTTTCGTCATAATAATAATACATGGTGGCAGCGGTAAAAACCGTTTAAAATGACGTCTACACCTACAGAGAACACAAACCTTTCTCTCCCGGAAAAATTTCAAGAAGCAACAAGGCTGATAGGGAACAAGTCAGTGCGCTGTTATATGCTATGGGCGACTGCGCCGATGATATACTAACAACGTTATCAATAACTGAAAGTACGGCGAAACACGATGAAGTAAAGACTGCTCTTAACACATATTATGATGTTTGACGAAATATTGTAGTGGATAAGGCAATGTTTAACACACGTAAACAAATGCCTGGAGAGGTAGTAGAAGACTTCATTCAAGATCTATCTTTATAAACTTGCAGAAAACTGCAACTATCAAACACTCAAAGAGGACCTCATAAGGGACAGAATTGTAGTGGGGCCCATGATGATAGACTTTCCGATATTTTGCAAGCTAAGCCAAATTTGACATTAGAGGATGCGGTGCAAATTTGCCGCCAAGCTGAAGCTAGAAAGCAAAATCAAGATATAGTACGTGACCGTGAATCCAAATCAGTAGACTATGTTAAGCAGCAATTCCCTTTCCGTCCCCCGAGTCAGAAAAAGACATTCAGTCATGGAAACATTCGTAACAAATTTAGAAACAAGCAAAGCACGCAAACTCAGAAGCCACCTGCAAACGCAACCTGTAAATGGTGTGGGCGTGAGCGTCATGACAGCAAAACTTGCCCCGCCAGAGAAGCAATTTGTAATAAATGTCAAAAGCGTGGACATTATTAGTCTGTCTGCCGGAGCTATAGACCTACAGAACAGGTAAACGAAGTACATGACCTAGAAGATATTGATGTCTAATTCCTTGGTGTCATTGAAGTAGAAAGCGTATCTAAATTTGCCACTGATCACTGGTCAGCAGAAATAAATGTAAATGGACATCCTACAAGTTTCAAGCTAGACACAGGAGCCACTGTATATGTGGTCAGTGATGATGAACCGTGGCTAAGTGAAGAAACTTTGCAAAAAATGAAGAAAGCCTTCGGGGACCAGGGGTGCACACCTCACAGTAATCGGTGCACTTCAGGCATCGTTACATTATATGAATACAACTATTAATGAAACTAGTTATGTCATTCAGAACCAGAAACATTCGCTATTGAGCAAAAGAGCGTGCGTAGCACTAAATTTGATCGCGCGAGTGGATGAAGTCAACCGTCATTCAAGTTGCACTTCAGCGCCAAACTTCACAGCTGAATTCCCGTCACTCTTTACTGGCTTGGGAAAGATAAAGACTGAACATCATATCACCCTGAAGCCAACTTGCAAGCCTCTGTATACTTCACGGAAAATTCCACATCCACTTCTTCCTGCAGTCAAAACTGAAATAGACTCGATGGTTAAGCAGGGTGTAATTTCTCCCGTAAAAACATCCACTGAGTGGTGTTCAGGAATTGTGTGCATACCAAAGCCCAGTGGTACACTTAGAATCTGCATAGACCTCACACAGCTGAATAAGAATGTCCAGCGCAAAATACACCCCATGTATTCAGTGGATGAAAGCCTAGCAAAATTAGTGAAAAGCAAAATCTTCACAAAGCTTGATGCCAACATTAACTTTTGGCCGTTTCCGCTAGATGCAGAATCGCGGCTACTTACAACATTTCTTACCCCATTCGGAAGATATTGTTTCAATCGCATGGATTTGGGATATCATCTGCGCCGGAGATATTTCAGCGCACAATGTCCAGCCTCCTCGAGGGCATTGATGGTGTCATATGTCATATGGATGACATCCTTATCGGCAGCGCATTAAAAGAAGAAGACGACAAGTGTGTGCACACTGTCCTTCAGCGTTGTCAGGATGCTGGTCTCACACTCAATAACAAGTGCGAATTTTTCAAGTAGGAAATTAAATTCCTTGGACACATCATTGATGCATCGGGACTTCGAGCAGATCCGCAGAAGACTACAGCAATTGCAATTTCCAGTTCCAACAAATATCACGGAACTTCAACGCTTCATGGGTATGGTGAACCAACTTGGCAAATTCATACCTGCTCTCGCAGAAACCTCTGAGCCAATGAGACAGCTCCTTCGTAAGGACAGAGCTTGGTATTGGGGCGAGGCTCAGCAGAGATCATTCCAAAGCGTAAAAGACACCTTGGTATCTTCAGAGATAGTCGCACACTATGAACCACAGCGTCCAACCATTTTCGCATCAGATGCCTCTAATTCAGGCATTGGAGCAGTTCTTTTTCAAATCCAAGATGATGGAAACCGCCGTCCTGTATGCTATGCATACAAATCATTCAGTGAAACAGAAAAGCGATATGCAGTTACCGAGAAAGAAGCCCTCGCAGTGACTTGGGCCTGTGAAAAGTTCGCAGAATTTATAATCGGTTTGCACTTCACAGTAGAAACAGACTACATACCTTTGGTTCCGCTCCTCAGTACAACCGAACTAGCGAAGATGCCGCCACGCAACCAACGTTTTTGCTTGAGGCTCATGCAATTTAATCCGACAGTACAACATGTCGCAGGAAAAAAATGAGATAATCGCGGATACACTCACTCTCCCGCGCTTCAGTCAGCAAACCACAGGAAGCTGACACATTACTCATATCGGAAGTAGAGTTTTACGCAGCCAATGTTTTTGCTTCGCTTCCAGCAACTTCAACACGCTTGGCAGAGATAATCTCAAAGCCCAAAAAGCTGACGAAAAAAAAAGACGCCCACAGTTAGTAAAGAACTTATCAATGCTGACTTTGAAATTATGAACAGAATTGGAGCTAACTACTAACTCAGACAAACCATTCCACTCATTTAACAACTCTTTGCGAAAATCTAAAACGCCGAATATCTATCCGTGAGAACTTTGGTCAACTTCAAACTTTTACCACGTGTCACATGAGGATTTTCTGAAACATGCAAGAAATTACAGGAAGTCAAAGCATCACTACCAACCAGATATAAATTTAAACCAGAAAACCAAAAGCTTTCGTGGTTCCCATGCCTCCCCCTTTTTTTTCTTTTTAGAGCGGTGTTATGTGATTTCATAGCATTGTGTATAAATGTATATAGAGTGGTGTAATGTGACTAGATAGCAGTATGTATGAATGTATATATGACTATTAAGACACAGGAGTGTTGATGGTGGTCAGATCAAATGTTTTTATCTGATATATAATTACAGGGTTGGCAGGTGTAAAGGTTTTGTGGGAAATTTACAACTTTGATGTGGCCTAATGGTTGCTGACCTAATGGTTGCTAGCCAGATGTTATTCCTGCCAAAGTTTATATTTAGATATCATATCTTGGATTTTTAATATATTTGTTGGAGAGGGCAGTGTTGCCCTCAGGCAGGCAAGGAGGGTTTTTGTCTTTAAAAATGTGTTTGATGTATGTGAACGGAGCTCGGCGCCTGTATATGGCTGCTTGTAAAGGGGGATAGTGACTTCCCAGGGAGTGAGAAAGTTTTCAGGAATGTTAATGCCCAATGTGGTATCAAATACTGATTGCACTGGTGATACAGTAGTTCAAATTGACTTCACACCTTCATTTTGTTTACCTTGATAGACTCATGGTGTTCTGACTTCAAGTTGGTGATATTAATATATTTATGTTTAAACAAGTTAAGTTTCTAACATCTGTTTGTGGCAATTTTATTGTTTTCTACATATATGAGTGAATTGATAGAAGACTATTTGTAATTGTGTTTGGGAGTGATGAAAGGGAAAGAAAATACTCCTTTAATGTTGTTGGGCAAAAGTGTACTTGGATCTTTGTTAAAACATTTTGGTGTAAATGTGTGTACTTTCTTTGTTTAAATGGGATTCTATGTAATATATTAAAAGATATGTGTTATCTGTGATTCATGCATTGTTTTTAATGACATGGAAAGTGATCTTTAGCTAAGAGCAATAAATACAGCCAAAATAACATCTAAAATACACATTGGATTTGCCTGAGTCATGGTGGGAAACGGGGTGGGGAGGGGGGAATGATATAGAATGGCACCGGAGTGTTTTTAATCTTTGAGGGAAAGTTGCAGTATGATTATTTGTAGCAAAAAATAACAAAAACAATTAAAACACTTCAGACACGATAGCTCTACAATTTTACCTAAACCTTTACAAGTGTATAAAAGAGCTTATATGTCTTATTTCTCTTAGTGATACTTAGAATGGATAAAGTCTATTTCTCTAAATGCAGCTAATACAAAATTCTCATTGATTTTCTTTTTCTAATATATGAATGAAAACAATTTCTGGAACAAATTTGAGGACCAAAAAGTATAGCAAGATTTTATCTCAATTTCAAAATACAGCACTTTAATGGTACAACCCTGCCATAAAAGAAAACAGCCTTAAGTTTATGATCACAATCAAAACAATTGACATGTGTGTTAATTTGTCTGTGTGACATCATAGGTGTTTCAAATTTACTGCTAGCTTTTCCTATAAGGAGAAACTCTAAAATTTCTGTAACTTGTGAACCAAAAATACCAATGAATTGATTTCAATTTGTTTGATTTTTTTTCTTTTCACATATAGTAATTTGAATATTCTTTTCATAATTTCAGATAAAGGAAATTGTTTTTAGATCTGCTTCTATTGGTCATCATTAGTTAGCAAAAATGTTATCTATCGATAAAATATTTCATTAATTTCTGACCAAATATCAGATTGATTCATGAACACAATATTGTAAGAACAAGCATTTCATAGCAATTTCACATCAAGCTCCGCCCACTATGCATATTAATGATACGAGATCTGCTAAAAACGTTGACATGTGCACAATACCTAATAACAGTAGCATAGCAAGTATTACATAAAACTCTGATTACCCCCCCCCCTCCTCCCCTCTCCCTCCTTTACACACACACTTTCGGTCTGTAAATCCCGCCATTGCTTCGGGAGGTATGGAGCTTCTTAAGATTTGCAGTATTTCCAATTCTATCGTTATGGAATAAGGATTATGTCATACTTTGTCTCTTTTAATCTTGCATTTCTTCATGATTAGCTTTCACATTGTTTTCTTTTGATCGAATTTTCCTTTTTTCTAATTCTGCCGAATAATCCTTGAAAATAGCCAAAAAAGTAAGTTATAGCTGTTCTGAACAATTTATGGTGATGATTAATTACTTATATTTATAAATAGCGATGGTCTGTTCATGGGGGTAGGTGAGAGGGCGGGTTGAGGTGGGGGTAGAAAGGAATCACGCACATTTTCCGGCTCGGGTTGCAACCGGAAATTTTTTACTTTTCAGTAAATGTTAATGCTAAGCAGGAAGTTTTCGACAATTTTCGGAAAATTGTCTTTAATATTCGGGATGTTGTCAAATTTCCCATTAACAGATTAATTTTTCCAAGTTTTCTTCCAATTTGACCATTTATGTTAACAATTTCCCTTAAAATTTTCTAAAGTGAATTTCCTCCCCCCCCCCCCTCACTTCCCGGATCTCCGTTTCACAAATAGTTTGGGGGCATATTTAGAGACTCCTACATTATTTGTCACCCAATGACAAATATCCTCGCAACGGCGATCAAAGTTTCAATTCACCTGTCTGAGTTAGACAATTGACAGTTTGTTCAACCAATCACCGCATGAAATTGCTTAGCAACAAAATCTGTGTACCTAAGTCGGAGTAAATATCCTACGCGGTACTGTACAGGACTGCATTAGCGGCACGTGCAAATTACTGTATGAAACAAATTTCTGCACACAGACCAGGTGATGGCAAAATGGTGAACAAAAATTGCGCTTTGTAAATCTCTTTGCTGTTATCCAGAACAGTTAGCAAACTGAATTTTGTTGATCCTTTGTTATAAGCTCTTAAAAATTTAGAGAAGTGGCATAAATGGAACAAAGCTTGCGGCAGGCCTCGCGAACATCTAATATCAATGCATTGGTAATGCGGGGCTTGCGTGCCCCACCTAGTTATCGCGTTGCTGTGGTGGGTGTGGTTTATTTTGTAACTTAAGAGACGTTAGATTTGATTGTCCTTGGGCTGGACCCAAGTTACGTCTGCAAAATTCTTGTTTTTGAAACAATCATGAAATGGAGAAACATGGCGTACACTTTGGAAAGTGACATATTCAGGCAACTCCTGTGTTCATCATGGTAATGAAACTACCATTCACCAAAAGGTGGCTTCTTTTATTTTAAAATTAGCTTGTTCAAGAAGTTAAAACCTATTTTCCAAAAGTGGTGCAGCAAAATTAGCAAGTTGTTGGGTCTTTGCTGTTGATAAAATTGCACCCGAAACTTTATTCAGTGTGAGTGTACGTTGCGGGTGTCTGTGAAAGAGGAAAAGTAGAAGAAACGTTGTTCTTAATTCAGGTAGCACGGAATTAAAGAGCCCTATTTGTATCAGAATGCAATAATTTGGGATATTTTGTGATGTTTTCTGAAAAGTGTACAGATATAGGCCTAAATATCTTTTGGATGAGGGCAATTTCAATAGAAGTGGTAACAGGAGATTTGGCCCTTTTTAAACTGAAGTGGAAACTTATCGAATGACTCTAATTTTGGTATGGGTCCATGGTGAAACAGTTCCCCATAAAAACTTTTTCTGATCAGAAAGCAAATCTCATTAAGTTTAGGCATCCAAATCAAGACCTGTCCTTATTCCCTTAATTACCAAATTTTCAACTTCTCAATGGGACCTCAAAAATATTTGTATTAGTCTTTTCTCGGGGTGGTGCAGTAATTCCATATTAGTCATGTGCTACCTGCAATTCGGCCACAAAGTAGCTTCTTTTTTTTGTCACATGACTATAGTTCCGTCTTGTCCTTAAAATTGCAGGTTAATGAACAGCGGGAAAGTATACAAAAATATGTTCCCATCTGTATGGTCGAGGAACGCCGATGGGTCTCTTCGTTGGTAATTATATGATACTGTTTAGTGTTGGAGGCACGAAAAACAAAATGGAAGAAATACCCAACAGTTATACTGTTTAGAAGCAGTGATAGTTTCTTATCTTTCAGGCAGAAACTATTCGATTTTATCATAAACATCCCGGCGCAACACCATTAAAGTAATCTCTGCAATGGCTGAAATATAGATGTTCCTCAGCCATTCGATCAAGTTTTGCGACAAAACTATACAGGAAGACAAAAGTAATGTCCTAAGAAATGAAATATTTTGAGATTTATTCTCAGTATTATCATTAAAATGCAATCTTGAAGTCATGTGTTCCTTTTAAGACCATTCAAATTATTGGCGCAAATAACTAAAAAATTCTTAGTATTTTGCCCCTTTCACCCAAAGCTTAATTAACCAATAAAAGGATTAGGAAATATTTAGTCATTAAAGTAAAATTAAGATATTTCACTGAATTCTAAGCTAGTTGTTTTAATGGCATTTTAACACTTAAAGCAAGCAAGTTTATCTTACTGTATATGAAGGAGTACACATTTCATGGACATCTGTAACTTGGAAGTCAAACACTTGTAAAATCTGAAATTGAAGTGTTATGTAAATCATGAGACTTGTATTACGTGTCTTTCTAGTCTGTTAATTTACGTTCCAAGCTCTGCACCGAAGGTGTACCTTGTGTAGCTGTTGCTGATGCATGTATTGTGGTGTTGGGCATTATATTCAATGGGGAAGAAGGGGGAAGAAGGGGGGAGGGAGGGGGAAGTGGGAGGCTGTTACTTCCCTCCATGAAGCTGGGGGAAAATTCAATTAAAAGTCACCACTGAAAGATGAGGGACCCTTCATATTCCCCAGAAATTACAATCCCGATTTTCCACACCTATGTAATACATTCATTCAGTTCTGGAGCTTGCCATTACATCAGTTTTAATATTTTCTGTAATATTGTACAAAAGCCATGGATAAACCCTGACTTGAATGATGTTTTACTATTAGGGATTCTAGAAAACCAGTTTCCGCCTACCTGAGAGCCAACACCAAATTCAGTTTAACCAATCAAAATCTACCTAGTATTCCCATGAAATTAGGTAATTTGGTGCAAAAATAAAGGCCAATCCAAATTTGTGTGTTTCTTTGAAAATAAACTGCCTGTTCCTAAATCACTGTCACCATTAGTTTATCTATAACATACTTTATAAAAACATGCTTTGCCTATCTCATCATGAACCTTACTCTCCTCTTAAGTAAAAGAAACAACTTTTTTTTTTGTTATATAGAAATACCTAAGAATTGTCTTGCTTGGATCTGCCTTCATTACATCACCTTGTACAATGCGAGGTCACTTTTCAACACACAAAATCTTTGCAATGCAATAACTCCTGAACGGAAAAAGATATCAGAATGATTTTACACCAATTTTTTTTTAATTTTATAGACCTCTTATCATAAACAGCGGCGATTCCTAATAGTCGCCCGTGGGCTTGATTAACCAATCCAAACTGGCCCGCGAACAATAGTCATTACATAATGCAATCATTGCATTGCATGAGATCAATCCAAATGAGATCGGTAAAAATCACAAAAAACATTTCCTAGGCAGATCAGCGTACTAAAACATAATGTTATCTTTAGTTCCAATATAAATTGGGCCCACGGCTTGTCAAAGGAAGGTGGATAAGAGAACCGCGTACATCTGGCGTACATCCTTCTAATTGTGCTCGCTCTCAACTTGTTTGTATTCAGGGATTGTCCAGTTTTGATGGGTTTTGTTTGTCATCACATGACGCTGGTTTTGCCACGTGATTGGCCCATGGCCTGAAGCTGTTGTGAAATGATAGCCTTTCGAAAAATTTAATTAAGAACCCTTGATATACAGTGTATGAAAATGAAAACTTACAGGAATTTTCTTTGAAGTGCTTCTCTTATTATCATTTTAATGATTCTACCAGTATGCTCCCTGATATATAAAACCAATCAAACTCGATAAATAGCAACAAGAAATATCTCATGTTAATTCATTCTATTTCTCCAAAATACAAAACAAAAAGAGTTTACAATAGGTTTGTCCAAGACCTGGAAATAAATCAAACTTAATATTTACATCCCTTATATGGCCTCTTTTTGAAACAAGATTACAAAGTAAGATTGTGATAGCCTTCACATGATTGTATATAAATCACACCACCCTGAGAGATAATCCCCCCAAGCCAGCACCGTTCAACCAATCCAAATATAATTAAAGCCGTTTGTGTCAAGATGTCAATATTTTTTCCACAAAAAATTTCAAAGATATTAATGACCACAAAGTCGTTTCCAAAGATTATGGCCTACCGAAGACCCTGTACAATTTGTAAAATTTCCCTTGATATTTATAATGATATAACATATTCTTGAAAACTAATGTTTTCCTATCAAACCATTGTTGAAAGAGTGACGAGTTGAGTTGGATTTTGGGATTCTGCAACTGATCCTAATTTTGTCCACCTTGGGAGAAATATGCTCCCAATTACTCAGTGGTACTAGTAAAACAAAAAGATTGAATCACTGATACTAGTCCAAAATTGAATAAATAATTAGAACTTCACAATCAAAGGACAAAGAATCAAATAAATAAAATTGGTATTCAATCAACAATTAATCATTGCAACACATTTGTAGAAATTTGCTAAGGTGGACCAAATCAAACAAAAGACATCATGGAAAAAAATTGAGGGTGAATGAAACTTGAGTCACCTTATTTAATTCCTAAACCATTGCTCAAGAGATATTGCTATTGTAAACAATCTGCAGTTACTTCATCCTGATGCAATATTCCAATATGATAAATTATTTCACATAATTTCTATAGTTATTTTGCCATACTGTACCTCCAAGAATAAGTATCATACTGGTCTTCCTGGCAATATATGAAAATGTAAAATAATATACTTTGTCCAAAATGGAAATTTTAACACTTTCATCAATCCCAAAGTTGCCAATTGGTGAAACTTATCATTTATAAGTTGACAAGTACAGTAGACTTTAAAAAACAACAAACATTCCCCTAAACAGGACACATGTGACATGATACGTACTGCAATGATGAAATGGATGCAAAAAGGGGTGGGCAAGGTCCAAGGCCCCCAGTAATATCAATGTGATATATTATGTCTATGCCCCCCCTCCACTAGTCAGTAACCAGCCTGGGTACCAACTGTTCAAACCCATCAGTCATTGCGCAACATTTCCTAAATTCTTTGTGAAAAATTAATTTCCAATCAAAGAAGAATTTCTACGAGGCAAAATAGAAACAAGCTGTGAATAGATGTTGTACGTGCTTCATTTTCTGAGCACTTTCATATTTATGAAGAAAAAGCTTACAAAATCAGCAATAAAAAAATGGGTTTATCACACACATTCCCATAAAAAATTAGCATTAACGATAAGGAGAGTTTGCAAGGTGAGATCCAAAAAGGCTACTGCCATACATAATCATGATCCATTGGACTTATATTGATGTCCTTATACCAGATTTCTCTGGGAAAACTAGTTCAGAGGTAATGACTTCAAAAGAGGGGCAATCACAGCTAAAACCTCTAAAGAATCATAGGTGAAATCTAAAATATTTGTACCTCTTCCCTCCAAGCCAAGGAAAGGCTGATCTTCCTCCCCTCTTATTCATCGACTAACTTTTATTACCGAGGTTAGGGACACCATTTTTATGTGTGTATGGGGTTTGGTCGTCCTGTCCCACCCATCTAATATCATATACAATATCATCATTCACTGAAGATGTTATTGTTCAGAAATCTATAACAGTATTAAAACAAAACTCCTCAATCCACCTCCAATGATCATGATACCATCCATCTCCACAAGCAATAAAAGCGCTTTGATCATTACTGTCCATTATTTCCATCTGAAGAATTGCGGTGCTAATCCTCATTCAATAACAATCACTTTGTCTAATTTTCGGGGGTTCGAGGCTTGCGATGTTACCAGCTTTGGCGGTATCTGAATCATACCTGAGGAAGTAAACAAAATTCAATAGAAAAAGTCATTGAATATGACAATCAATCACATATCATATCGCAGAGAAAATCAATAAATTGCAGCAGGGTGAAAAAAAGATGATGCTTCATATGTTTTTGACACATTGTGGCAAAGAAATGTTACAAATTTTCCTAAAAGCATGATCTTTTGCAACCTTTTCATATCTATCCAACCAACTAATCAATTCAATGGCATTCAATTAAGGAGACATAATCACTACTTTATATGATAGAGGCAGAGGAATAAAAACAACAAATCTTTTAAGCTTGATACCTCCCAAGCAATCTTTAAATGCTACTGCTATTTTGATTTAAACATGCAGAAAATGTCATTAACCTAAGGTGTTGCAATGCTTTGTATTTCTTCATATTCTATCTATCTCAAGACTTCAAATTCTAGCTTATGAATCAATTTTTTCTTTCTATAAGGGTCAAGGACACATGAAATTATAAAAACATGCTGTTTAAACTTTGTCAAATCTCTTTTAATTAACTTTAAAAAAATGCATAAAGAAATACAATATAATCTTTATGTCCCTGTTAGGGATATTGTATCCTCATAGACAAGATTTCAATACAGAATTGAACAAAATGGTAGCTTCTATGTGTTGTTTGACTTCAAACATGAATAACTTAAGATAGGAATAAGATTTTGACTGGTTGTTTTGGAAAAGTTGTGATTTAAATTTTAATCCTCTATCACAGTAATTCTTAATACGGGGCCCACGGGTCAGATCTGGCCCGCCAGGCAATCCAATCTGGCCCGGAAACAATAGTCATTATATAATGCAAGCAATACAGTGCATTGCATGTAAGATCAAACCGAATGAGATCGGTAAAAATCGCAAAATCACATTTATTTTGTTTTTTCCTAGGCAGATCAGCTCACTAAAACATCGCAACTTATCAAATAAAATGTTATCTTTTAGTTCTGCTATGGTTCGTGACTTGTCAAAGAAAGGTGGATAAGAGAACCTCCGACATCTGGCGCACATCCTTCTAATCGCGCACGTTCCCAACTTGTTTGTATTCAGGGATTGTTTTGACGAGTTTTGTTTATTACATGATGCTGGGTTTGCCACGCAATTAGCCCATGGCCTAAAGCTGTTGTGAAATGATGGCCCTTCGAAAAATTTAATTAAGAACCCTTGCTCTATCATATAGAAATAAGGATTGATTTGGACTTTACGTCTCCTGAAGGTGCCAAACTCACGGTCTGCTTGCCCTGAGGAGCTTAAGCAAACAGACGTATGATATACTTATAGAAATAGGAAACCTTTAAACATTATTCCTGAGGTAAATACATTTTTAAATCCTCGAACTCTTTTCTGGTGGAGCCCAGGGGCAAGCAAAGCAAGTAAATCAAGCCAATCTCACTTAATATGAGCCACGGGCAAAGCAAGTACATCAAGCCATTCTCACTTCATGTGAACCAGGGGCAACGCAAGTACATCAAGCCAATCTCACTTCATGTGAACCAGGGGCAACGCAAGTACATCAAGCCAATCTCACTTAATATGAGCCACGGGCAAAGCAAGTACATCAAGCCATTCTCACTTCATGTGAACCAGGGGCAACGCAAGTACATCAAGCCAATCTCACTTCATGTGAACCACGGGCAAAGCAAGTACATCAAGCCATTCTCACTTCATGTGAACCAGGGGCAACGCAAGTACATCAAGCCAATCTCACTTCATGTGAACCAGGGGCAACGCAAGTACATCAAGCCAATCTCACTTAATATGAGCCATGGGCAAAGCAAGTACATCAAGCCATTCTCACTTCATGTGAACCAGGGGCAACGCAAGTACATCAAGCCAATCTCACTTCATGTGAACCAGGGCAACGCAAGTACATCAAGCCAATCTCACTTCATGTGAACCAGGGCAACGCAAGTACATCAAGCCAATCTCACTTCATGTGAACCAGGGCAACGCAAGTACATCAAGCCAATCTCACTTAATATGAGCCACGGGCAAAGCAAGTACATCAAGCCATTCTCACTTCATGTGAACCAGGGGCAACGCAAGTACATCAAGCCAATCTCACTTCATGTGAACCAGGGGCAACGCAAGTACATCAAGCCAATCTCACTTCATGTGAACCAGGGGCAACGCAAGTACATCAAGCCAATCTCACTTAATATGAGCCACGGGCAAAGCAAGTACATCAAGCCATTCTCACTTCATGTGAACCAGGGGCAACGCAAGTACATCAAGCCAATCTCACTTCATGTGAACCAGGGGCAACGCAAGTACATCAAGCCAATCTCACTTAATATGAGCCACGGGCAAAGCAAGTACATCAAGCCATTCTCACTTCATGTGAACCAGGGGCAACGCAAGTACATCAAGCCAATCTCACTTCATGTGAACCAGGGGCAACGCAAGTACATCAAGCCAATCTCACTTCATGTGAACCAGGGGCAACGCAAGTACATCAAGCCAATCTCACTTCATGTGAACCAGGGGCAACGCATACATCAAGCCAATCTCACTTAATATGAGCCACGGGCAAAGCAAGTACATCAAGCCATTCTCACTTCATGTGTACCAGGGGCAACGCAAGTACATCAAGCCAATCTCACTTCATGTGAACCAGGGCAACGCAAGTACATCAAGCCATTCTCACTTCATGTGAACCAGGGCAACGCAAGTACATCAAGCCATTCTCACTTCATGTGAACCAGGGGCAACGCAAGAACATCAAGCCAATCTCACTTCATGTGAACCAGGGGCAACGCAAGTACATCAAGCCAATCTCACTTCATGTGAACCAGGCAACGCAAGTACATCAAGCCAATCTCACTTCATGTGAACCAGGGGCAAAGCAAGTAAATCAAGCCAATCTCACTTCATGTGAACCAGGGGCAACGCAAGTACATCAAGCCAATCTCACTTCATGTGAACCAGGGGCAACGCAAGTACATCAAGCCAATCTCACTTCATGTGAACCAGGGGCAACGCAAGTACATCAAGCCAATCTCACTTCATGTGAACCAGGGGCAACGCAAGTACATCAAGCCAATCTCACTTCATGTGAACCAGGGGCAACGCAAGTACATCAAGCCAATCTCACTTCATGTGAACCAGGGGCAAAGCAAGTAAATCAAGCCAATCTCACTTCATGTGAACCAGGGGCAACGCAAGTACATCAAGCCAATCTCACTTCATGTGAACCAGGGGCAACGCAAGTACATCAAGCCAATCTCACTTCATGTGAACCAGGGGCAAAGCAAGTACATCAAGCCATTCTCACTTCATGTGAACCAGGGGCAACGCAAGTACATCAAGCCAATCTCACTTCATGTGAACCAGGGGCAACGCAAGTACATCAAGCCAATCTCACTTCATGTGAACCAGGGGCAACGCAAGTACATCAAGCCAATCTCACTTCATGTGAACCAGGGGCAACGCAAGTACATCAAGCCATTCTCACTTCATGTGAACCAGGGGCAACGCAAGTACATCAAGCCATTCTCACTTCATGTGAACCAGGGGCAACGCAAGTACATCAAGCCAATCTCACTTCATGTGAACCAGGGCAACGCAAGTACATCAAGCCAATCTCACTTCATGTGAACCAGGCAACGCAAGTACATCAAGCCAATCTCACTTCATGTGAACCAGGGGCAACGCAAGTACATCAAGCCATTCTCACTTCATGTGAACCAGGGCAACGCATAAGTACATCAAGCCAATCTCACTTCATGTGAACCAGGGGCAACGCAAGTACATCAAGGCAATCTCACTTCATGTGAACCAGGGGCAACGCAAGTACATCAAGCCATTCTCACTTCATGTGAACCAGGGGCAACGCAAGTACATCAAGCCAATCTCACTTCATGTGAACCAGGGGCAACGCAAGTACATCAAGCCATTCTCACTTCATGAACCAGGGGCAAGCAAGTACATCAAGCCATTCTCACTTCATGTGAACCAGGGCAACGCAAGAACATCAAGCCAATCTCACTTCATGTGAACCAGGGGCAACGCAAGTACATCAAGCCAATCTCACTTCATGTGAACCAGGGGCAACGCAAGTACATCAAGCCAATCTCACTTCATGTGAACCAGGGGCAACGCAAGTACATCAAGCCAATCTCACTTTATATGAACCAGGGGCAACGCAAGTACATCAAGCCAATCTCACTACATATAAAATGTTTACCTCCCAAAGTCCCCCAGAGTAAATTACATTACCTTATCAAAAACATTCCTTAATCCAGTGAAAAATAGATTACATCCCTGATTAGAAATTAACTATGACCTTAAATTATTCCTTTTCATTTGTACCATAAACATAAGCAGGTGTTAACAATAAGCTTCAAATTACTCGTTTTCATTTGTAACATAAACATAGACAGGTGTTAAGAATAAAAACTGCAAATTATTCCTTTTTATTTGTAACATAAACATAGACAGGTGTTAACAATAAAAGCTGCAAATTATTTCTTTTCATTTGTACCATAAACATAGACAGGTGTTAACAATAAAAGCTGCAAATTATTCTTTTTCATTTGTAACATAAACATAGACAGGTGTTAACAATAAGCTTCAAATTACTCGTTTTCATTTGTACCACAAACATAAGCAGGTGTTAACAATAAAAGCTGCAAATTATTCCTTTTCATTTGTACCATAAAGATAAGCAGGTGTTAACAATAACTTTAAATTATTCCTTTTCATTTGTACCACAAACATAAGCAGGTGTTAACAATAAAAGCTGCAAATTATTCCTTTTCATTTGTACCATAAACATAAGTAGGTGTGAACGATAAGCTTCAAATTACTTCTTTTTATTTGTACCACAAACATAAGCAGGTGTTAACAATGAGCTACAAATTACTCGTTTTCATTTGTACCATAAACATGAGCAGGTGTTAACAATAAAACTTCAAATTACTTCTTTTCATTTGTACCATAAACATAAGCAGGTGTTAACAATAAGCTTCAAATTACAAATAGAAATAAGTGACATGATGCGTAGAAATGAGACCGTTTAGCGCGTATGTTACGTGATGATGAGATTACATTGAAGGGAACTATTTAGTTCTTTGTAAACAAAATTTTCATGCACATTTCCCATAAAATGATGATTTAGGGTAGAAATTGTTTTCATGATTTGGAAAGCAAAATTCCAATGTTTATTTGAGCATTGAAGTCAATTCTCTTGCCATAGGTTGAGCACTAATTTTACTAAGTATTGTTTTGAAGCTGTATGTTGGTTGTTGAGTCAAATGCGCCAAGAGCAAGAGTTTTGAAGCAAATCTGTTGTACTTCCAAATGTAACGGTGCTTAAACAAGAGTAATCGCTAAATGCTCGCATCTATTTGCGTGTACATGTTTCAGTAACATCAGTAAACGTTCACAGCTCTAAACGCCGTGACATACCGAACGCAGCGCGGTGAGCAATTTTTTAGATTATCATACAGGAAACAATTATTATATGCTTTGACTTTTTGCTTACATACGATGAAGTTTACAATTGAGGCTTTCTGATGATACTAAAAAAAATTGTTAGAGATTCTTTTTTGTTCACACTGTGGAGAAATTCGCATTAGTGGAGCATGATTTTCTGTTGCGACACGAATTTTGCTTTAATGGGCGTAAAAATGCCCTTTCAATCCATGCGATGACAATCCTTCTCTGAAAAATGTTTCTTTTCCTTTATTTTATTCAATTTTGTTTAAAAAATCGCTTGCCGCTGGGGGTATTCTGCCTCTGTTACCCAACCAATCAGCTGTAGTGGTATGAGGAAATATTGTGAGCAACAATGCATGCATGTATTTCCTTCATGTATGGCGTAGGCATGATGAGCATTCGAAGCATTTTATCAAAGGTTTGGTCCCATACCCTGCATGAATTGTACAGATAGCCAAGAATCCCCCATTTTTTGATTGTCAATAAGATTCCCCCAGCATATGACTGGTCCATTATGGACACAGGAATTTCGACCATTATCTAAATTATTTTGGCGGAATGGATGAGACAAGCTTATTGAGAATATTTCATAGAAACAACGACTGTTCTGATTTGCGTATATATTATGTAAATTATCATGGTCAAATATAGTGTGATATATTGCAAATATAACTTATAATTATTATTTTGCTCTCCAAATTGATAGGTTTTTCAGCATGTAAATTTTCACTCTTTTTCTTGTTTGTAATGTTTCTGAAATTTTGTGTTAAAAAGATTTTGTTTCAATATGCACATTCACATAGCATGCAGGCAGTATCACGCACATTCACATAACATGCATGCAGTATCATGCAACTGAATAAATCATATGAACAGTTCAATTCAACTTGAAAAATATGTAATCTGTCTACCAAAAAAAAAAAACATCCTAAAATGGAAAAAGGGATAATCTTAATCATACGTCTCTTACCACAAAAGAGTATTCAAGAGTTTTTATCTGGAAAATCAAGCACTAATACCGTATTCGACGTAATAAGCACCTACACTCTAATAAGCGCCCACACTCTAATAAGTGCCCACACTCTAATAAGCGCCCACTTTAATAAGCGCCCACATTCTAATAAGCGCCCACGCTCTAATAAGCACCCACGCTCTAATAAGCACCCACGCTCTAATAAGCGCCCACGCTCTAACAGGCGCCCACGCACTAACAGGCGCCCACTAACAAGCGCCCACTCTAACAAGCGCCCACTCTAACAAGCGCCCACTCTAACAAGCGCCCACACTCTAATAAGCGCCCACTCTAACAAGCGCCCACACTCTGAACAAGCGCCCACTCTCTAATAAGCGCCCACTCTAATAAGCGCCCACTCTAATAAGCGCCCACACTCTAATAAGCGCCCACACTCTAATAGCGCCACACTCTAATAGCGCCCACTCTAATAGCGCCCACACTCTAATAGCGCCCACTCTAATAAGCGCCCACACTCTAATAAGCGCCCACACTCTAATAAGCGCCCACACTCTAATAAGCGCCCACACTCTAATAAGCGCCCACACTCTAATAAGCGCCCACACTCTAATAAGCGCCCACACTCTAATAAGCGCCCACACTCTAATAAGCGCCCACACTCTAATAAGCGCCCACTCTAATAAGCGCCCACTCTAATAAGCGCCCACACTCTAATAAGCGCCCACACTCTAATAAGCGCCCACACTCTAATAAGCGCCCACCCAACATTTTTGGACTGATAACATATCCCACCATCAAAATATTTGTTTACTTGTATTTACGTTCCATATTTATTTGTATGCTAGTTTGAATCATTGTTAATGCAGGGAAAAGAAATTGGTAGTAATTACTTAGGAATAGGGATATCTTTCCTTTTGTTTCACCAAATTCGAAGCTAATTGTGATGCACCGTATGCATGTGCAGTAGGCCCGAGTTGTACAATGCAGTTCGAATGATACACTGTAGGTCTATGTGACTCCTGAGCATGGGCGCTTATTAGGAAGAAACTTTGAGCCTAAAAAGTCATACAATTCTATTTGCGCTTATTATGTCAAATACGGCATTCAAATTAGTGATACCTCTAATGAGTACTCAAGAATATCTGGAGTACACACAGCACTCTTTCTGGGACTACTCACCTTGGAAGGATGACCTCCATTGAGTTTCTGTGTATCATGTTTAGATGACCCTGCAGAGGCTGGGGTAAGGGATTTGCTTTGGGGTGTGACCTGGGGTTTACTGTGTGAGGGACCTATGGGATGGGTAAAATAATACAAAAGAAAGAAAAAGGAATGAACAATAACCAAGAATGCAAAGCTTTTAATGAGATTAGTGAGAAGTAAACAAAACAATGTGTTATTTAAAACCGAAGATGGCAAAATGGTTCCATATTCCATATATATGTAACTTCAAAATTAAAAGCAAAAAATGAAAAATAAAATTAAAATGCCTTAAATCTGTTTAAAAATTAACATAAAACTGGTAAAAAATGCATTAGGTCCGTCTTGCATTGATTATTTGTTTACTAAACCTTGCACTGTAATTGGATAGTTTCTTATAAGTCATTGAAAATCCAATATTTATTACATTCATTGTGTGTTCTCCTGATATACCTGATGGTTGTGAGTCAAAACATTTTTCATTGAAAAGTATTCTACCCGCTCTCCTTTCTTCACCAACCTCTTCAATCTCAACAAACGCATCCCCCCTCCCTTGGAAATCCAGATACACTTCCCCCTATTTCACGTTTCTTCATAAGTTGGATGAAAAATATCTTTGAACATTTCCTTCCCATTATGTTGCTTTTATTGCCCTATTTTATATGGGATGAATATGCTTGACCACTGAGCCCATCTGGTCTGAGGAGAGAAATCTTACCTGAACTTGAGATGGCACTGGATGCATTGGTCAGTACTGAGGTGTAGTAGTTACCTATGGACGGTTGACCCTGACTCGGCACTTGACCCTTCATTACAAGCTGAGGTCTTGTGGTTCCTGGAACCACTTGCACGTTTCCCTGTGGAACTGGCTGAGCTGTTATTGGAGGAAAATTTATGGTCAAATGTTTGTTTGGCGAGGCTAAATGGCACAGCAACAGCAACACTCAAATTGTGCCCGAGAGGTTAGATAAGGTCAAAAGTCACATCTCTGTATACAAAAAAATGAGCCAGAACCCCTTCTTCCCCATGTGAACATCAACTGATTATGCTCAATTGTCTTACTGTTTAAAAAGGATACACAGCACCAGTAAGTCCAAGTAAAACATGCCAAACAGCACCAGTAAGTCCAAATAAAACATGCCAAACAGTACCAGTAAGTCCAAGTAAATACCAGTAAGTCCAAGTAAAACATGCCAAACAGCAGTAAGTCCAAATAAAACAGCCAAAAGTCCAGTAAAGTAAAAATGCCAAACAGCACCAGTAAGTCCAAGTAAATGCCAAACAGCACCAGTAAGTCCAAGTAAAACATGCCAAACAGCAACAGTAAGTCTAAGTAAATGCCAAACAGCACCAGTAAGTCCAAGTAAAACATGCCAAACAGCACCAGTAAGTCCAAGTAAATGCCAAACAGCACCAGTAAGTCCAAGTAAAACATGCCAAACAGCACCAGTAAGTCCAAGTAAATGCCAAACAGCACCAGTAAGTCCAAGTAAAACATGCCAACAGCAGCAGTAAGTCCAAAACATGCCAAACAGCACCAGCAAGTCCAAGTAAATGCCAAACAGCACCAGTAAGTCCAAGTAAAACATGCCAAACAGCACCAGTAAGTCCAAGTAAATGCCAAACAGCACCAGTAAGTCCAAGTAAAACATGCCAACAGCAGCAGTAAGTCCAAAACATGCCAAACAGCACCAGCAAGTCCAAGTAAATGCCAAACAGCACCAGTAAGTCCAAGTAAAACATGCCAAACAGCACCAGTAAGTCCAAGTAAAACATGCCAAACAACACCAGTAAGTCCGAGTAAAACATGCCAAACAGCACCAGTAAGTCAAAGTAAAACATGCCAAACAGCACCAGTAAGTCCAAGTAAAACATGCCAAACAGCACCAGTAAGTCCAAGTAAAACATGCCAAACAGCAGCAGTAAGTCCAAGTAAAACATGCCAAACAGCAGCAGTAAGCCCAAGTAAAACATGCCAAACTGTTATATAACCATTATCTAACCTTCCTGAAAAAACTCAACTGTCATCTAGCATTCATAACATTAAAGGCAGTTACACACCGAACACGACGCAGCAAGCGATTTTTTATACAAAATTGAATCAAACAAAGGGAAAGAAACATTTTCACCGTTTGTTTTTAGAGAAGCATCGTCTCGATGGCTATTCAGATGATAACTGAAAATTGATTGAAAGGGCCTTTCTACGCTCATTAAAGCAAAACTTGCATCGCAACAGAAAATCATGCCCCACTGAAGCGTATTTCTCCAGTTTGAACAAAAAAGCATTTCTAACAAATTTTCCAGTATCATCAGAAAGCCTGAATTGTAAATTTCATCGTGTGTAAGCAAAAAGTCAAAGCATCTTATAATATTTGTTTCCTGTATGATTATCTAAAAAATCGCTCGCCGCGTCACGTTGGGTGAGTCACTGCCTTTACTCTGCTGCTTGGGATCCAGAGAATATTTACAACAATTATATCTACCTTCTAAGCTACAATTTGGCATCCCTTAGCCAGTAAATAGCTAGCAGTACAACCTTAATTTTGCAAAGCTAAGGTCACTATTATCGCTTCTGTAAATACAACCAAATATTTACCAGAAATGCAACCCTTAACTGACAAAAATGCACTAAATATCTGCCAGAAATGCAACCAAAAATTAGAAAATTCTTCTAATATGACAAAATATACTGCCTTGATATACAAATGCACACTTACCTGTGGGTCGATAGCCAGCATAATTGGTAGCAAAGCTTCCCCCAAAGCTGCTTGTGTTGTTGTAGGATGCATACGGATTGTGGGATGCTTGGGGCACCGGAGCTGCAGCTGCGGCAGCAGCTACGACTGCAGCAGCTGCTGAAGGTGTTGTTGGCTGTAAATATTGAACAAAAGAAAACATGTAAAAATAAAAAAAAATATATAAAAAAATCATGTAAAAATTGAACAAAAACCTGTATGTTGTCAAAATTGAACCCACCACCCCTAAAAAAAAAAAAAAAACATTTATACGATTTTGTGTAAAAATTAAACAAAAACCTGTGCTGAAATTTAAGAAAGATATTCTAAAGACTTCAAAATCACAAAGTATACATAATTCAAAAATCAAATATACATAATTTAAAAGTCTAAATTATGCTCTACCCAGAAATACATTTAGAACTAAATACATAAAACTGACTTTTATATAACAAGCTTGCCATTACATGGATTCTACACTGTAAAACTATTGCATAGATTCAATTCATCTCAGAAAGATGAAGCTAGTATGGGTCAGTTTTACATTAAGGTGCATGAATGGGGATTCCTGCACATATCAAATTCCCCTAAAAATATTTGAGGGGGGAATTCTCAAAAAATGGCCAAATTTGGCCTTTTCCAGCCAATTTTGACCTTTTTTTTTTTTTTTTTAAATTCCCCCCATAAAAATATACACAAGAGGGGAAATCTTCCCCGAAAAAAAACTTTAGTGGCAAAATTGGTACGTGTAATTCCGTAACACATCCCTCAAGATTGTGATGTATTTGTTCCACCATACCTGTGCTTGCGATACTGCACTCTGTGATTGGTTTGGTAGAATTGGAGTGTATTTGCTGCCCTCTCTAGTGGCAAGTCTGCTGAGTATACTACGCTCACTCATCTGCAACCTAGCTGCGACTGGAGGGATGCGGGATAGCGTGGCTGGGAGACGGGCTACATCGGACTTCATGTCTGACAGGAGCTCTTCCAACTGGTTTAGAACTGTGAATAGAAAAATCCAGTCACGTTTGAACATAGTCAATTTGCAAATATTTTGAAATCTATTGATGGTCCTCACAAGTGACAGGAGCTGTTCCAGAAGCTTCAGGAATCTGTATCGTGAATATGGTCTGTTTACAAACTAAAGAAAATTCTAACATTTTGTGACAACTTCTGATTATTCATACTGAATGTAAAGATCAATTAGTTGAAGCACAAGCAGGTGAAACTTTTGAGTGTCAAACGGCAATTACCAGCATGGGAGAAGCATTAACAAAATGTGCAGCAGGTAGACAAAGCACGAAACTATTCCTACATTCAAGGATTTAAGCACATCGTATAACTTAACACATTAACTCCAAAATCAATCCCTGAAATGAATATCCATTCACTCAAGAATTTTAACAGACAAATCTCTTATTGTCCAAATGATTATATATTTCTGACACAATGGTGGAAACACAAAATGGTGAACAGAATTCTTTCAAATCATCTTCCACTACCGAGAGAATTCAGTTTAAGCTTTGAGCATATTTGTAAAACAACAACTTGCATCAGACTAGAAGTGAAACCACTAACCACATTTCTCTGAAGTGTTGTGTATTTTATAGACATTATTTTTGAAAATTTTCTTTGTAAGTCTTCATTCACCTGCTGCAGTAGTTTTTAAATGAATGTGTTCAATTAAATTAAAAAAAGATAATAATTATAAAACATAATACTAACTATAACTGAACACGGGATATCAATCTTTGATCACAGATCATTTGTTCAGAGATGTAAACTTAATTATATTTGGCGACTAACTAATCAATCATTGAGAAGGTCAGACATCCGGGAATGTTGTGGTGCACGGCGACGTAACAATGCTTTTTTGACAATCTCGAACTTCAGTCAAAGAGGAAAACAAACACCTAGTTATCATTGCGGTCAATAGGAGGAAAAGATATTTTTTGTCATTTTTCAACAAAAACTGAGAGAATAAAGTTTTCTTCAGAAATGTTGTGTATTAGATAATAGTTTCCCAACATATATGAGTACCATTAATTTTCGCTGACTGGCTAAGGCGACACAAGTATTCATACAAAATATCCTGTTGACTGTAATGATAAGGTTTCCCCTTCAACTTGGCAAAACCAAACTGAGCCCGTACACGATTACGTCGAAACGACCATCTTAATACAGAAATGAACAGAGTAAATTTCAAGTCACCTTTATGGAGTACTGCGTTGGCAGGCTTGTTTCCAGCTAACGATTCTTTGGATAGATGTTGATGGCTTTCAGCTAAACATTCAACCTCTGCGAAGCGGGCATTGAGGGCAATAGCTGGGTGATTTGCATCTTGGGTAAGGTTCAGGTATGCGGCTCTCCTCAATTGCTCCTCTATCACCAAGCTTTGTTCCAGTAGCTGAATAAGAAAATATAACTTTTATCCAATTTCTATGGAATATTTGCATTGTTATAACCCGTGCATTAAATACCATTAATGCACGACCATTAATATTTGGTTAGTCCATTTTCAAAACAGGTATTTTTTTTAATAAAGCGATAAAATACATGTAAACTTTTCTCCTTTTTCATAGTTGTTTTTCATGCATTTTAAACAATGTTACATAAGTTTTTTATAAAAAGATTAACCCTCACTCTACCACGCGGCGATAGTATCGCTGGTATCATTTGAAAGTACTCGGATATTTCTTTCACAAAATGAAACTTTTTCATAAGGGTCATATTACCTAATTTTTAGAAAAAGGATATCAAAAAAGGGTAAGACTCAAAAATTGCTAAAAAATTTATATATATTTTTTTCTTTCTCTTTTAAATCTTATGATATCTTCAAGATCACATTTTTGCTTCAAAATCAAACACGCAAGTCCTAAGACATGATAGTATTGGTTTCTGGTATAATTCTTATAATTCCTACCGGCAATCTTTTGTTCTGGAGAAATTTCTTCAAAATTTCATGAATATCTGCCATTTTTAACAGGTTTTTTTCTTCAAAAAATCGTGTAACCCAAATCGTACATCACACATGCTTCGTTGAACCGCTGTTTGAAAGCGCTTGAAATTTCCTTTCATTTGATATATGAATAAAGGCATACCCCCCTCTATTTAGAACCTATCCTATAAGAAATAAATCACACCTCTCCAATTTGAACGACTACGTGGTGCAGAGGAAATGTATGCGACTAGCGTGCGAGCGCTCTGGGTTCGAGTCTCACCGTGACCACTGCGTAATTATTTTTCTGCTGCAGCTTTCAAGGGTCGTTTGACTTTGATCATTTTTGATGTGTTTTCATCTTTCCTATCTTTCTAAAAATTATAGATTAGTATCATTGGAAAGGAAATTTCAAAAAGAATCTAAATATGTAACACAAATCTTTGTTTTCAATACTGACAAGAAGTTATACTTCTGCAAATATTGAGACCATTTGTTGACCAAATTTAGCCAAAAATTGCTTAATTTGCATAATTTTGTCCAATATTTCCTAAATTGGTTTTTATTACCCAAAAGATAAATATCTTAGCATCTATTCCAACCAAACTTGTAACGAAAGAAAATGAAAGGAAAGTTGTCAAAAATGCATATGAAAAAAAGTTACGAAAATTGGGGTCGCTTTTTTTCAAAGCCCTGGTAGAGTAAGGGTTAAAGGAGACACAAACCCACAGAATAAATTGGGTTCTATTTAGGTAAAAATGTATGAAGATTCCAAAAATCAATACCGTTTTCATCAAAAATCAACCAGTTTCCAGATTTTATTCAAAGTTTGAGAACCTATGGTGGTCGCCATATTCTTTAGTATATTTTGAAACTGCCGGTTTGCAGGTCCGGCCGGAATTGCCATTTTAGAATCAGTTCCGGTTTTTTGTTGTCATGAAATATTTCACGAAAGACAACACTGAACAACGACGATTAGGATTGAAGTGCGAATGATTTCACATGCTTTATAAGCGCAATTAAATTTTGTTTTGAAAGATTATTTGATTTATTTTGAAGATTATAGTTTTCTTTCCGTGGGGCTAATATAATTGCCTTCTTGCCTCTATTTCAGAACCAGTTCGTTGAAACTCTTTCGTAGTACAGTAATACTACTAGTTTGCCTATACGTTAGGCTAGTTTTTTACATTAGGCTTAGCGCAAGTTTTTATCAGTTTAGGCCTGATGTTATCGACGGGGGATAATCACTAATGACTAAAGAAAAAGTTCCAAACGAACGATTTGTACAGCCATGGGCTTGACATTCTGACATAATTTCTTAAAATTTCTCGCTACTAATAAAAATTTCTTAACTTTCACAAATCAACTACCGTATGGATGTACTGTAAAGGTGCATAGGCCTGGATGTGTTTGCACATGCATGAGGGAATGGAACTGATTCGATGACATCACTTGAAGTCACTTCTATTGAGGGTGGGTATACAAGATGGCTGCCCCCATACGATTCATATATCAAGTAATTCATATTTGTATTAATTAAAATAAAATATTACGGAACACTTTTTAAGCATCCGAAGGTGGGTATATGATTCACATATCAAGTAATTCATTTTTTTATTAATTAAAATAAAATATCACAGAACACTTTTTAAGCATCCTAAGGTGGGTATAGTGTTAAGAATATATGTTTGCATCATAATAAGAGAAATTTGTGGGTTTGTGTCTCCTTTAATGTTTTGGCATCGAATTTATATGCGTATTTAATGCACTGTTAAAATAAATTTGCACTTGAGAATAACCCTCCTAAAGTTGGGCCATTCTACTTGGGCCAAAGTCCTTTGCCCCGTGCATTAAATACGCATACAAACACTGCCTCAACATTGATCATTAAATAGCATCTTGTTTTGCTGCAATTACAGGTAAGACAAATTGATTTTGTGAATTGTGGACGGTTGACCTCTGCCACCATTGTGTAATGTAGTAAAGCCACAGAAAGCAATAGAACTTTTTAAATCTGAATCAACAATTTCTAGAAAAATTAAAATAATGTCACATGGCTGAAACTCATGTGTCCATAATGGACCAAACTCATACTGGGAAATCTTATCAACCAATCAAATAATGGGGAATTCTTGGATGTCTGCACAATTCACGCACGGTATGGGACCAAGCCTATGAACAAAATGCTTTCAAACGCTCATCATATACATCTGCGATATACATGAAGGTGATACATGCATGCATTATTGTTTACAACATTTTTTCCCAGCAACGTAACTACACCAGATTGGTTGGGTAGCAGATGGAAAATTCGCCCAGCAGTAGATTGGTCAAAGTACTGAAAATCAGGTTAAGTTTGAATTGGTTGATACACTTTCTAATAAGTAAATCAAATGTGAAAAGATAGCATAACCAAACTTGCGCACTACAACAATTTGTGGTCAAATGATCACATAAACCACAGCCTTCAAAGAATTTGACAATTTTTAAGAATAGATTTTCTATTTACCAACACCATAAACACAAGAAATTGAAAGAGTACCCACCTTGAATCTCCTAGCCAAGAACTTGTTTTTGATCTCAAGGTAGTTGTTCTTGCCTACATGCATCTTGAAAGGCTCATTGATGACGGCGTAAGCAAAGTCATTTTGTATATCCTGCCATCTGCCGTATCCATGCCTGAGAAGTGGTCGTTAAGGAAATAAACCAATATCCTGATACAAGAACATATTTGGAGGTGGTATACCCACATTCCCCAAGGAATGATTCGATGATAAACCATTAGCCTCACACCCTCTCTTCCGCTCAGAGGACACCAGTCCTTTCTAAATAAACTTCCAAGCAGAGGCGGAACTCATTTACATACCAAAGCAAACTGAAGCACTCAATATAAGCTGTTTTGCTCAAATACACAATCAATGATTCTTGTTTGGAATCAAACACATACAAAATAAACTCTACATAACCACAAGGCTACTGCACTTTTTATGTTTGTTTGATAAGGGCTTAACGGCACCACAAGAGCAAGGGTCAAATTGTGCCTGAGAGGTTAAATCATTCCAGAGGTAGAGAGAAAAGAAAATAGAGGGAGATTGAGAGAAACATGGGAACAAAAAGCCAGGATTGAGAGATAAAGTGCATGGGTGAAAGTAGAGGGAGGGGGTGGTAAAGGACTAAATATGGTTGTAGAGGGAAGCATGATGAAGGAATGAGATAATTTCATCTGGAGGGTTTTTCTGAAGCTCTGCTTTTGACTTGTGGGGCGAGAGGGAAGCTCTGGGAAGGTCGCTCAGGGGCAGGCAAGGAGAACGTGGTGGACTCAGAGGGGGCAATGGCAATTGTTGCATGGCAACAGTAGCGGTCTTGGATGACGGCAACATCAGCTGTCTTGTCGCCTTTCTTGGAGCCATCAGTATAGATGGAGGTGTAGTTTGAGAGTTGGTCTTTGATTTGGTTGTGGAGGTTGAAGAAAAGGTTAGGGTGGCCTGGGTTTTGTAGTGAGTGGAGAGGCCCATGTGTATAGAAGGGAGGCTGGTGGCCCAGGGAGGAAAAGTGGGCCAGGAGAAGGTGCGAAGAGTGGCAGGGTTGATGCCAAGATGGTGGAGGTCTGATTTGATGCGTAAGCTGAGGGGAGGGATAGGATTTTAGTCCT
The DNA here is from genome assembly GCA_020152595.1 of Chiridota heheva. Classification (NCBI taxonomy): domain Eukaryota; kingdom Metazoa; phylum Echinodermata; class Holothuroidea; order Apodida; family Chiridotidae; genus Chiridota; species Chiridota heheva. The sequence continues at coordinate 258,720 of JAIGNY010003483.1, forward strand.
ATCAAAGAGGGTGAAGAAGTTGGGGTACCTATTGAGGCTGTAAACAGGGTTCTGGGTGTTGGTCAGGTCTCTAAAAGCATATGAGAGGCTGAGTTTTCTACACCTTAGCAGAAAGAAGGGGTTTGTTGGCTTTAACGTGAAGGCTGGTGAAGGGGGAGATCCTGTAGGCAACCAGACAAAGCCTAGGGCTTTATTCTGGATGGTGTTGATGTGGTTGAGGTAAGTTGTGAGCAGCACAGTAGACAATATTACCGCTGTAGTCAAGCTTGGCACCAATAGTGAGCCTGAAGTTTTTTGAGGTGAGCATAGGGGTTCGCACCCCAAGTGGTGTTGGAAAGGAGGCAGAAAATGTTGAGGAAGCTGTTGCATTTCTGTTCCAGGTTGGTGATGTGTTGTTTGTAGGAGAGCTTGGGGTCTAAAATTAAACCCAGGAACTTAGTGTGGTCAACTTTAGGAATGCAACTGCCATTGAGTACAAGGTTCGGGTTGGGGTTGTTGAAATGACAGAAGTGTATGCAGACTGTCTCGTCTTCGGAGAATTTAAAACCGTTATTGTTGCAGCAGTCTAGTAGCCGGTTGAGGCAGAGTTGGAGCCTATTTTTGACAAGAGGAAAGTTAGGGGAGGAGTAGAAGATGGTGAAGTCATCCACGTAGAGGGCACGTTTGATGTTGGGGGCCAAGGTTGTCCGCAATGTCATTAATGCTCAGGTTGAAGTGGGGGAGAGGATGATGCCTTGGGGGAAACCACTCTTCTTGAGGGTAGGGTGTGTGGCCAATACGAACTTAGAACTGCCTGGATGAGAGGAAGTTTTGAATAAAGATGGAGAGGTGGCCTCTTGAGGCCGATGGTGTGAAGTTTGCGGGTAATGTAGTATTTCCAAGTAGTGTTGAAAGCTTTCTTAAGGTCGAAAAAGATGGCAATAAGAGGTTCCTTTTTTTGCAAAGGATTCCCAGATAGCAGTGTAGAGTGTAATTAACTGGTCAGAGTATTGCAATGTTTACGAAAGCCGCATTTGGTGAGGGGAGAGGATTCTGTCTAGTCTCAAGGAACCAGTTTAGTCTCTGGGTAATGATCCTTTCCATAATTCCACAGAAACAGCAGGTGAAGGCGATGGGCCGGCAGCCGGAGGGGTCGGTATTGTCCACTTCCGGTTTGGGGGAGAGGTGATGATAGCTGTACTCCAGATAGGGGGAAAAGAGTGTGAGGACCAAATGTGGTTGAGGATGGCGAGTAGGGTAGTGGTGGCCTTGTTGGGGAGGTGTTACCGTAATTGGTAGGGAATGTTATCTTGGCCTTGGAGGTGCAGCATGCATCATGAATGGCTTGGTTTAATTCAGAAAGGGTGAGAGGGGTGTTGTAGCTCAGTGTTGTCAGAGGGAAAAGTGAGACCCCTGGCTTCATTGAGAACTTTTTTGGCTTTGAAAGCATTGAGGTAGTTGGCCGAGAATGAGATGTTGCTGAAAGAGGCGGCGAGGTGGTTAGCGATGTCTTTTTTTGCAGTGAGAAGATTACCATTCCAGGAGAGATGGGAGACTTGCCCATCCTGCCGTGGAAGCTATCAACCATTCTCCAAATTTTATTAGTAGGGGTGTTGGTGGTCAGAGAAGAGCTGGAATTTGTTCCGAGTGTTGGTTTAATGTCCTTGATAGTGCGCCTGGCTTTGGTACGACTGATGCGAAAAAGTTTGAGGTTGTGGGTGGTCTGGTTAGTTTTGAAGTTCCCGAGGCCCCTTTTTCTGTTCTTGATGGCGGTTTTGCAGTCATTGGTGAACCAGGGGTTGGTTAGGGGGTTTTGGGAATGGAGCAGGTGGCGATGTTGATAAGGATGTTATTAAAGTTTGACATGGGATCCTTACCCTTAAGGAGATGGCGGGAGAATGAGTCGCAGAATGTTTTAAAAAGGGGCCAGTAGGCCTTCTTGAGATTTCAATACCGACATACAGATTGCATGAAGGTCGGTGTTCACATGAACAGGGATGTGTGGGATATCGTGTCTAATGAGAAAAAGACACCCCCACAGGCCCTGTCCATGTCCACTTGATGTTTATGATAGCAAGCGAAGTTGAGGAAATAATGGTCAGTGGTCTTTAAGAAGGTTTCTTGTAGCAGAAGACAACCGGGTTGAAGGTGGTTTCCAAAAGGTCAATTTCTTCCAAATTGGCCTTTAGGCTCCTGATATTCCATTGTATAATATTGTGGGTGTTATTGTAATTGTTTGTGGTGCACACCATAAGGAGGCAGGGGGTTATTTGGCGAAAGATTTGTTGGGTCTGAGTTGGCTTTTTTTCCTTTTCTTTTTTTGGATCTGTTCCAGTTTCTTTGGGAGCAATTGTTTCTAAAGTTGGACAAGAAGTATGTTCGGTGATCGAACAATCCATGTTCTCTTCAGTGTCATACGTGTGGATTTGGATGGTGGGCTCTTTGTTGATTGGTTGCTTAGTTTAATGTTTGTTGGCAAGGTTGGCTGAGTTTGAAGGCATTCGAGGTGTTGGGTAGGGGACAGCTGGGGTCTTAGAAAAGGAAGCTTGGAGAGAGAAGTGATGGTGAAGGTGGTTTGGGTAATGGGTGTGGTTGGGTTGTTGGCAATGGTGATGGGCTTAGGACTGGTTAAGAAGAGCCAGGTGAGGTCGGTTTGGGCATGTGAGTCGGTTTTAGTTGCGTTAGAGGGAGTGGTATTGGTGTTTGAGGGGACAGCACTCGAGTAGGAAGCTTTGGTGTGGAGGGAAGCGAGGAATTGCTTCCTGGCCTCCAGATAAGTGATGCTGGAATTGAAGGTTTTCAGTTTGGTTATCTGCTTTTCCAGAAGCCAGGTGGGGCAGTCTTTTGTTAGTTGGTTGGGTGAGTACCGTCACAATTGGTGCAGAGTGGGTTGTTGGTGCAGGAGACGCCGTCATAGTCCAGGGCTCCACAGTTGCCACAGCGCACTTGGTGGCAGCAGGAGTTTTTTTCCATGGCCATACCTCTGGCACTTATGACAAAGGAGGATGGGTTGGGAATGTGGGAGGGGAGAGTTGATGTGGCAAAAGTCAGGAAGATGGTATTGGTGGGTGTTTCGGCACCATTTCTCTTAAAGATGAGATGGGGGGCTTTATTAACGAGTTGGCAGGCAAATTCTTCAACAAGGTCTTTATCGGTTAAGTAGGCAAGGTCTCTGGTTCTGATGACGCCTTTGCTGGAGTTCAGGGAGCGGTAGGGGGGGTGACTGTAATGTCGATACCAAAATTTACTAGGGTTTTGGTAGTGAGGGTAGGGTGGTGGCTTGAGTGTCCCTGAAGCAGTGCAGCAGGAGATTGCCGGATCTCAGGGTAGAAATCTTGGGGAGGGTACCAACAAGGCCATGGAGCACCTTGTCTATGAGGAAAGGGGAAACTCTTTTGAAACTGTATGGTTTATTGGTCGCCTAAAGGATTACAATTTTGGGGACTGGGGCTAAAGAATGATCAATGGATTTAGCAGGTGGGTCACGGTAAGGGAAAGGAGGGTCAAGGAAGAAGCATTTCGTCATGATGGAAAAACCCCAAAAAGGGCCGAGAGACCCGAGGCAACTAGAAAAAAAATCACAGAACTACTATAGGAGAACCACTGTACAGGTATCAATAAGGGCATGAAAGTCTGGTCACAAAGACAGTAGATACCCATCCACAGAAAGAGAATCCTGGAAAATAAAGATGCAAAACAAAATTTAGGTGGAAAAGTGCAAGGTAAAGTGTATCAGAATGAAAAGTTAGAGAGAATAGAAGTCACGTTGCTCTCAACACTTGCACATTTGTAATTAAAAAAAAAATAATTCTCGTTTCCTTAACAAAAGTAAGAGAAAAGTTGACATTGTCCATCCTCTCTTTGTCTCAGTCAAGTTACTGTGAGATATACGGATAGACTATTACATTCTGAACAGAATAATTATTAAAATACACTTTTAGGGTCCAAGTTATGGCTCAACAAAGTTATAAGTATTTTAGATGAAAATCATCATGTTATTAGTTGCTAAATTTTGGATATATAATATCTTGGTTATAGGCAACTTCTCTCATTCATTCAAAACTGGTGAAGGATTAAGTTGCAAAAGGAAATTCATAGGTTTTCTTATTGTGATGCCAAATATTTTCAATAGAGGGATTTCATCACCTAATTCTTAACTCAGCTGGGAGCCATTTTGCAGGGCAGAGCTTTGCGCGTTGAGTATTTCACGCATCTGATCTTTAAACAGCCGAGTCACATCACACATAAAACAAATAGACTCCATCTAAAACACGCGCTAGCACGGGCTGGTGATGAAAACACGCACTGAGCATTTAAAACACGTGCTGGACATTAAAACATGCACTGGTTAAAATGAACTGGCCAGATGAGTTAATTTTTTTAATATAAAATGTTATTTTAAAGAAAAAATTACCCACCAAGTACATGAAGTAATCTTAATCAGTGGATTCTAAACACGTCTATTAGTTAGTGCAATCAATGGCACAGCAAGAATCCAGCATACTACTTACAAAAGTAATCTTATATAGAACTTGCCTTATTGATTCTGTGATTCCTTTAAATTCTGTAAAATGGTCAATTTCTGACCAATTTTAATAATTTTGGCTTTACTATTTTGATGGTTGAAAGCATAATTTTGTTCCAATTAATAAGCTGAAGTTGTCGCTACCTATCCATTTATCTTTGACACCCAAACAAAACAGTACAAATAGCAACTACCCAATAAAACAAACAATAGTGTAACTTTTGTTTCAAAGGATACTTGACGATGCCATGCAAAAGCCAATAGTCGTGCCGTCTATGCCAGATCTCAATTCCCTTTGGGCCCAAAGCCTTAGCTGCATGCTCCTCATTCAGCCACAGGGTGTGGAGCTCCGTGAAGCCACCATCGGCAATATTAAAAACAAACTGCCTTCTGCCGTGTTTGACTTCTTTCTTCTCTTGGGATTTCTTCTCCTCCAGGGGCTTTCTTTCCTCCACCTTCTTTTCGTCAACCACCTTTTTTCGTCAACCACCTTTTTTTCGTCAACCACCTTCTTTTCGTCAACCACCTTCTTTTCGTCAACCACCTTCTTTTCGTCAACCACCTTCTTTTCGTCAACCACCTTCTTTTCGTCAACCACTTTCTTTTCGTCAACCACCTTCTTTTCTTCAACCACCTTCTTTTCGTCAACCACCTTCTTTTCGTCAACCACTTTCTTTTCGTCAACCACCTTCTTTTCTTCTACCACCTTCTTTTCATCAACCACCTTCTTCTCCTCAACCACCTTCTTTTCATCAACCACCTTCTTTTCCTCTACCTTTTGTTCCTCCATTGTCATTTCCTCCTCTTGTGTTTTCTTTTCTTCCTGCTTCTCATCTATTGTCTTTTTCTCATCATCCTGTTTTGTCTCATCCTGAGCTTTCGTATCCTCGTCTGTCTTAGCTTTCGTCTCCTCCTCAGTCTTTTTCTCCACAGAGACACCTTCCTCTGGTTTTTTCTCATCAGGTTGTTCCTCTTCTTTTTCATCTTGTTTTTCTTCCTCTTTCTTTTCCTCTGAAATCAAAGAAAATGACAATAATAATTGTGCATGTTTTTGTATGACAAGTCAAACATTACACTTTTTAACAAAACTACGGTCTTAATAGCTAGACATCGTAAAACCATTCAAGTCATTTGGCCACTGAAAAGATGCCAAACTCATATTAATAGTAACCATTACACCTTTACTTCACACACACTTTTTAATCTTGCTTTGTAATATTAACTTCCACTTGGATCTTCCATCTCTCATTTATCATCTTCTATCCAACATCATTCTTCCTCCTCTACCACTAAGATCCTATCCAACCCATTCAAAGAGTTTGATAACCTTCCAAAAGGTTTGATAAACTCTCAAAGGGTACAGTTTGATAAACTCTCAAAGGGTACGGTTTGATAAACTCTCAAAGGGTACGGTTTAATAAACTCATAAAGGGTACGGTTTGATAAAGTCTCAAAGGGTACGGTTTGATAAACTCTCAAAGGGTACGGTTTGATAAACTCTTAAAGGGTACGGTTTGATAAACTCTCAGAGGGTACGGTTTGATAAACTCTCAAAAGGTACGATTTAATAAAGTCTCAAAGGGTACGGTTTGATAAGTCTCAAAGGGTACGGTTTGATAAAGTCTCAAAGGGTACGGTTTGATAAACTCTCAAAGGGTGTGGTTTGATAAACTCTCAAAGGGTACGGTTTGATAAACTGTTTAAGGGTACGGTTTGATAAACTCATAAAGGGTACGGTTTGATAAACTCATAAAGGGTACGGTTTGATAAAGTTCAAAGGGTACGGTTTGATAAAGTCTCAAAGGGTACGGTTTGATAAACTCTCAAAGGGTGCGGTTTGATAAACTCTCAAAGGGTGCGGTTTGATAAACTCATAAAGGGTGCGGTTTGATAAACTCATAAAGGGTACGGTTTGATAAACTCTCAAAGGGTACGGTTTGATAAACTCTCAAAGGGTACGTTTGATAACCTTCCGAATGGTTTAATAACCTTCCGAAGGTTTCATAACCTCTCAAACGGTTTCATAACTTCTCAAACGGTTTGATAACCTCCCAAAAGGTTTTCATAACCTCCCAAAAGGTTTGATAACCTCCCAAAAGGCTTTATAACCTCCAAAAAGGTTTTTATAATCTCCAAAAGGTTTTCATAACCTCCCAAAAGGTTTCATAACCTCCCAAAAGGTTTCATAACCTCCCAAAAGGTTTCATAACCTCCCAAAAGGTTTGATAAGAATTTTTGGCCCTTATACTCCTCCAATCAGACACCCCTGATTTTCTCAAAATCAGGGGTAATCCACACCATCCAACCCGAGAGACTCTTTACACTCCATTGACTAGCATCCAGCTATTGTTACACCATACACAACACAGGGGTAATCTATACCTTCTTATCTGATAACATCTTTATAGTCTATTCACAGTAGAGCTGTGACCGTTTAGCATGTACACGTTATATGCTCGCAAATCCTTGTAAACGTTTACTAAATACTTCATTGCGAGTAATCGTTTTTCATAGTCAGTCTTGCTGTTGATAATCAATATGATCATTCATGATTCAAATCACACACACATTCGGCTGACAAAATTCCAATCAATGACTTTTAACAAACTGTAAACCCGATTAGCATAATCCTTTTTAAATGTGAGAACCACAAATGCGCAGTAATCACCTATTAATGGGGATATTATGCACTTTGATTTCGCCGTATCTGAGTAAGCTAACTTGGAAAATGCGCCACAAATGTGCTGCAGCAAACAGTGGAACTAAGAATAGGCCTAGGCCATAATTAATCAAACTTGAATCCCACTCAATCAAGGCCTGTTTTACAACCTGTTAAATTGACCAACAAAAAGTAAAAATACTTCAAATGTGACAATCAGTCCATTTTACAAATAAATATTACCTGATGAGTCAAATAAATTATGCAAGAAAGAAAAAATATTGCAAAATAAACCAACATTAAAAGGTTTTGACAGAGCTGAAATTCTAGGTGCATCGCAAAGATGGTGGCCATTTTTTTGAGAACCTGATATTTCTTTACTTCCGCGGTGGTGGCGTAGTTTATAAATGTTTTACGGTGAGGTATCATAAGCCTAGTATGCAAGATTTTCACAGTGGAACAATGAAAGCCGTAGCGAGTGCGGCAAAAAAAGTTACACTATGTTCAGTTTAAATGACATTGAAAGGAAGTTATCTGTTCTTTCTAAACTGAATTTCCATGCATATTTTCCATAAAAATGATGATTTATACTGTAGAAGTAAACTTTTTACCACTTGGAAAGCAAAACTCGAGCGTCTATTTGGGCAATAAAATCAATACTATTGCCATACTGGTTGCGCGATTTTTTTTTACTTCGCATCGTAAATTTGGAGCAATTTGGGTGTATTTCCTAAAATTAGGGTACTAAACGCGTGTAGTAAACTATACGCGCTCACTCTTTTTGGCATGTACACGTTTAGTAAAATCCCTAAACGCTCACAGCTCTAATTCACAGTTCACTTGTTAGCAACCAGCTACTGTTACACTGTACACAATGGGTCATTCATGTAGCTTGCTACATAACTGCTGTTCAGTGACACGAATCAAATTAGTACTTGGCAGAGCCTAAATAAAAATATACATCATATGCTTGAGTGGACTTTGTGCAAAACCCATAAATGAGTAATGGAGCATTCTTCATAAGGATGGCTATATCATCATGCCTAGCCCCCCAAAAGGTTTTCATAACCTCCCAAAAGGTTTCATAACCTCCCAAAAGGTTTTCATAACCTCCCAAAGGTTTTTATAACCTCCCAAAAGGTTTTCATAACCTCCCAAAAGGCTTTCATAACTTCCCAAAAGGCTTTCATAAACTCCCAAAAAGTTTTCACAACCCCCAAAAGGCTTTCATAACCTCCCAAAAGGCTTTCATAACCTCCCAAAAGGTTTTCATAACCTCCAAAAAAGCTTTCATAACCTCCCAAAAGGCTTTCATAACCTCCCAAAAGGTTTCATAACCTCCCAAAAGTTTTCATAACCTCCAAAATAGTTTCATAACCTCCAAAAAGGTTTCATAACCTCCCAAAAGGCTTTTATAACCTCCCAAAAGGTTTTCATAACCTCCAAAAAGGTTTTCATAACCTCACAAAAAGTTTCATAAGCTCCAAAAAGGTTTCAAAACTTTTCAAAAGGTTTCATAATCTTTCAAAAGGTTTCATAACCTCCGAAAAGGTTTCATAACCTTTCAAAATTTCATAACCTTTCAAAAAGTTTCACACTATTTCCAAGGATTTTAAATGCTTCCAAATGTTTAATAACCTTTCAATAGTTTTCATAATCTTTAGTTAGTTATCATAACCTGTCAAAAGGTTTATACCCTTTCCAATGGAAGGTTTGATATCATTTCCAAAGGTTAAATATCCTTTCAAAAGGTTTGATGTCCAATAGGTTTGATATTTCCAAAGGTTTGATATCCTTTCAATAGGTTTGACAACATTCCAAGGAAAGGTTTGATAGTTAAGAAAACCAGGTATCCGTACCTTTAGCAGCTCCTGCAACTTCTTTCACTTCAGTTTTCTCAGCTGTGTCCGTCACCTCCTCCTTCTTGCTAGCCTCCTCTTCTTTACTTTCCTTTTCTTTCTTTTCCTTCTCTCTTGCATCATTTTCACCCTTTTCTTCCTTTTCACCATTTTCTTCCTTCTCACCCTTTTCTTCCTTCTCACCCTTTACTTCCTTTTCACCCTTTTCTGCCTTCTCCTCAGAAATCTCAGCAGCTTCTTCTGTCTTCTTCTGCTGTAATAAATACGAAAGAAATATTTGTGTTCATGGACAACACAGCTAACGGCGCTTTGTTGCAGGATAATTGAGTTCCTTTAAAGCAGGAAAGGCGATAGATGATACATCAAATAACAAAAAAACTAACACCAAATTAATTGAGACAATTAACTCCCCTGGGGTAAAAAAGAAAGAAATGCCTCTATGGTGGAACTATATCTGTTCTTCACAGAATAATATACAATACAAATCAAGCATTTGCCCCCAGCCTCCCTTCCCTCCGTCCAATCACATTGTAGAAAACTAACTCAAATAGGCACGAAAATTTGATCAAGCACTAAAAACTGCTGTAGATCCTCTTAGATCCTGTCAAACTTCATTAATTTCTAATATCAGTAAAACAAATAATACCTTGTATTATTAAAGGAAAGGCCAATCACTTCCATCATTTTTAATTTTCCAGTTCATGTCCCCTATCATAATGCTGAATGAAGATAAAACGAAAAGCTGGCAACAGTATGTACCTTTTTATCTTTAGCTGGTTCTTCTTTCTGATGGTCTACCTCCATGGCTTCTGCTTTACTTTCTTCCTTCTCATCAACTTCCATCTTCTCCTCCTTTTTCTTTGCAGCCGTATCCTCAGCTGGACTGTCCTTCACTTCAGCCTGTGCCCCTTCCATCTTTTCAGGCTCTTTCTTATCTTCCTCTGTATCCTTGTCCTTCTCTTGCGAAGCTGCCTCTTCTATATTAAAGAGAAATATTTGAGAATAATATCATGTGGTGCTCTATGAAATTTTCATGGTTGTATCTTTCTACACTATTGGAAATATTTTGTGTTTAGGAGTATACCATGCACTTTACAAGAACCTGCTTTGCCCATCTACTCAGGTACCTTATACTCCCTATAAATAAAATAAAAAAAATCATTCTATAGAAATACATAAAGAATTGACCTCTCTGTTTAAAAAAATAGGCCACACCCACCATAGCAGCGTGGTAACAAGGTGGAGTAAACAAAACCTTAAATGCATTGAGATGTTCATGTGGTCTTGCCACAAGCTTTGATCCACTTATGGCACTTTTCTCTGGATCTTTATTGAGTTTTTAGCAAAATGAATCAACTAAATTATGTTTGTTAACCGTTCTAAGAAACGGGTTTACAAAGCCCGTAGGTGCAGTTTTTGTTCACCATCTTGTCGTCGCTCAGTCTGTGTCAGAAATTTGTTTTGTGCAGTATATTGCATTGATTGCATAAGCGCGCCGCTAGCAAGCTGTACTGGACCAGTACCGCATATGCCCCTCTTAAGTTATGCATATTTTGTTGCTAAACAAAATTGTGTGGTGATTGGTTCAAAAGCTGTCAATCAACTAATTCAGAGAGGTCACTTATCTTGGATCTGCAAACTATGACATTACACTGTAAAGTTCACTTTTCAACAAATTGGTGCAATCTTTGAAATGCAATAACTCCTAAACAGAATAAAATATCAACATGGTTTTCAGTTCTTTAATAGTCTCTAATATATACATGAAATGGGAAATTGATGGGAATATTCCTTTGATATTTGACTTATCAGTAAACTTAACAATTCCGAGAATGTAAATGAATATGCGCAGTAATTGATTTATAACACTCGAGGTACTTTGTTTGCAATAAATCATTACTGAATAATATTGTCCAAACTCTTGCATGTTTTCTGAAAGATAAACTATGCTATCAAAACTGGGAAAACCCTTTTTTTGTTGGCTTAATTTAATGTTAATCTTATGTACTCACATCAAAATCATTTCTTCTAGATGAAAATAATGGAAAAACATAGGATGCTTGTGAAAGAATAAAATGACAACAAAGAAATATATAATTTATTTATACTTCAAAATAATACAAGCACAAAACAGTAACTTACTGTCTCCCTTCAAGCACAAAATAGTGACTTACTATCTCCCATCAAGCACAAAACAGTGACTTATTATCTCCCTTCAAGCACAAAACAGTGACCTACTATCTCCCTTCAAGCACAAAACAGTAACTTACTGTCTCCTTCAAGCTCAAAACAGTGATTTATTATCTCTCTTCAAGCTCAAAACAGTGACCTACTCTCTCCCTTCGAGCACAAAACAGTGACTTAATGTTTCCCATCGAGCACAAAACAGTGACCTGCTGTCTCCCTTCAAGCTCAAAACAGTGACTTACTATCTCCCTCCAAGCACAAAACAGTGACTCACTGTCTTCCTTCAAGCACAAAACAGTGACCTGCTGTCTCCCTTCAAGCTCAAAACAGTGACCTGCTGTCTCCCTTCAAGCTCAAAACAGTAACTTACTATCTCCCTCCAAGCTCAAAACAGTGACTTACTATCTCCCTCCAAGCACAAAACAGTGACTCACTGTCTTCCTTCAAGCACAAAACAGTGACCTACTCTCTCCCTTCAAGCACAAAACAGTGACTTAATGTCTCCCTTCGAGCACAAAACAGTGACCTGCTGTCTCCCTTCAAGCTCAAAACAGTGACTTACTATCTCCCTCCAAGCACAAAACAGTGACTCACTGTCTTCCTTCAAGCACAAAACAGTGACCTGCTGTCTCCCTTCGAGCACAAAACAGTGACCTGCTGTCTCCCTTCAAGCTCAAAACAGTGACTAACTATCTCCCTCCAAGCACAAAACAGTGACTTAATATCTTCCTTCAAGCTTAAAACAGTGACTTACTATCTCCCTTCAAGTACAAAACAGTGACTTACTATCTCCCTTCAAGCACAAAACAGTAACTCACTGTCTCCCTTCAAGCACAAAACAGTAACTTACTGTCTCCCTTCAAGCACAAAACAGTGACTTACTATCTCCCTTCAAGCACAAAACAGTGACTTACTATCTCCCTTCAAGCACAAAACAGTAACTTACTGTTTTCCTTCAATCTCAAAACAGTGACTTGCTATCTCCCTTCAAGCACAAAACAGTGACTTACTGTCTCCCTTCAAGCACAAAACAGTGACTTACTGTCTCCCTTCAAGCACAAAACAGTGACTTACTGTCTCCCTTCAAGTACAAAACAGTGATTTACTGTCTCCCTTCAAGCACAATACAGTGACTTACTGTCTCCCTTTAAGCACAAAACAGTGACTTACTATCTCCCTTCAAGCACAAAACAGTGACTTATTATCTCCCTTCAAGCACAAAACAGTGACTTACTGTCTCCCTTCAGGTACAAAACAGTGACTTACTGTCTCCCTTCAAGCACAAACAGTGATTTACTATCTCCCTTCAAGCACAAAACAGTGACTTACTGTCTCCCTTCAAGCACAAAACAGTGACTTACTGTCTCCCTTCAAGCACAAAACAGTGACTTACTATCTCCCTTCAAGCACAAAACAGTAACTCACTGTCTCCCTTCAAGCTCAAAACAGTGACTTACTATCTCCCTCCAAGCACAAAAAAGTGACTTACTCTATCCCTTCAAGCTCAAAAAAGTAACTTACTATCTCCCTTCAAGCACAAAACAGTGACTTACTGTCTCCCTTCAAGCACAAAACATTAACTTACTATCTCCCTTCAAGCACAAAACAGTAACTTACTGTCTCCCTTCAAGCTCAAAACAGTGACTTACTATCTCCCTTCAAACACAAAAAAGGGACTTACTGTATCCCTTCAAGCACAAAACAGTAACTTACTATCTCCCCTCAAGCACAAAACAGTGACTTACTGTATCCCTTCAAGCACAAAACAGTAACTTTCTATCTCCCTTCAAGCACAAAACTGACTTACTGTCTCCCTTCAAGCACAAAACAGTAACTTACTATCTCCCTTCAAGCACAAAACAGTAACTTACTATCTCCCTTCAAGCACAAAACAGTGACTTACTGTCTCCTTCAAGCTCAAAACAGTGACTTACTATCTCCCTTCAAGCACAAGACAGTGACTTACTTGTATCCTTGTCTTTATCCTTATCATCTGCTTTCTCCTGGGCTGCAACCTCCTTGGGGTTACCCTCTGCCTCTTTCTTCTCAACAGTACTCGCAGGTGAATCTACAGCAGGCGATGGTGTTGCTGCTGGGGATGCAGTAGTTGTAGCAGGGGACGGTGCTGCAGGTGAAGGTGCAGCAGGTGAGGGAGCTGTTGGAGCTGGCGAGGCTGTTCTAGAGGATTGCTTGGATTGAGGTTTGGAATTTGGATTAATGGATGAGATAGCTCCAGGGTGAGGCAATAGCTCTGGCATGCTGATTGAACCGTTCACAGGTTCAAATTCCATCACCTATACACAAACAAATACAAAATTCATTGCATACAGATTACTACAAGAGATTTTAGCCAAAGATCACAAGATAAGTACTATCAAAAGGCAAGTACAAAAAAAGGCAAAGTACCTTCCGAAGGTGACCTTTCAAAGAGACTCCAGAAAAATATGCCATAAAATTTCGGCCAAGTACTCCTTTAAGAAATGTAACAATGGTAAATTATGTAAATATATAACTACTCTGGTATCAAACTTATGTTGGTTACTGATGGACATTGATTATGTAATGTCGTACCTTTTTCCTAATGAGGCTCATGACGCCAATCCTGGTGAGCACATGCTGCCTTGATAGACCCTCTCTTGGGACACCATCAGCGAATGTTTCAGCACCATCTGATCCAGGCTCACATAAATGACGCATGAAGAGAGAAACGTAAGCCCTGTAAAAGAGAAGCAATCAAGAACTCTTCACATTCAATCTGCATCGACCTCATGCGCATCTAGTCTAAATACTTGACCAATCATCAGTCAAAGAATTTTAATCAAACATTACAAATATGTGCATGTTTTTTCTTCGAATGGTAACAACTTTTGAATCAAAGTACAGTATTTCTATATGGAAATTCAGTGTATATGGTCACCTTAAATCAAAAACTTAATTCACTTTCTTGTATTACTAATGTCTACACTGTCCATAAATCACTGTAAACAATATGTAAATGAAAAAGTAACTAAAATCACTCTGAAGTTCCAACAATACAGGACTCGTACTGGACTTGCCAAAACTTTCGGAAATTTTGGCACAACAATACCAGCCAATGAAAGCTGATTGGTCAAGATGATTCTTCACCTTTTAATCCAGACTGTCATTGCATATCATTCACAGCTCTCACACAAAGGATGGTTCTTCACACACCCACCCCGCAGACATACCCGTAACAAAATAATTACCCAATAATTGTTTTCTAAGATAACCAAATGTAACACAGGCTGAAGAAATCAATTCCAATAAAACTTACTTGAAGTGTCTTTCTGGTTTCCCTCTCAAGTCCCTTACAAGCCACTGAGAGTTGTATGGATCCTGTGGGGGCATCCCCCACCTCATGATAGCATTCAGAAAAGCCTTCCTCTGCCTGGCATTGAACCCCAAAACCTACAATAAATTGAAAAATAACAGTTGTGATGTTTAAATAACAATTTGATCAAATCTTGTCTCTTCAAATGTTGTAGGTGAAACTAGTTCCTTACATCTCTAAAACAAAGTGTGAAAGATTATTGGTTCAACGGTTCATCGATGTGAAGGTCTGGACCAAACATCAAAATCATGCACCATTCCACTGAAACGTATGTCACAAATCCTGTTAAGGTGTTCAAGCAAAGATGCATTAAGTTTATTATGGTACTATCTTCACAAATCCTGTTAAGGTGTTCAAGCAAAGATGCATTAAGTTTATTATGGTACTATCTTCACCATGGTGTTTGTCATTTATCTGTCTTGTAATATTTGATGGACATGTTTGACCACTGAACTTACACTCGCAAGATATGTTTGACCCTTCTACACCCCTCTACCATATAATATAAGATCATTAACCACTAACATTATCATTCCATTATAGGAATTGACCTCTGAGTTAGTTGAATGCCAGCTTTTTCAACCAACCACCCTACAAATTTGCCTAGCAACAAAATCTGCATAACTAAGTTGGGCATATGTGGTACTGCTACAGTACAGTGGCGAGCACTTATACAGTCAATGCAATATACTGCACAAAACACATTTCTGCACACACACACAGACTGGATGTCGGACAATTAAGTGAACAAATCGTGCACCTACATGTTTTGTAAATCTCGACTTCCATTACCTAGAATGGTTAGCAAATGGATTTCATTTTATTCCTTTGCTAAAAAAAACTCCAAAGATCCGGAGAAGTGCTTAAATGGATCAAAGCTTAAGGCAGGCCACAGTCAACACCTAAATGTCAATGCATTGGTCATACATGATTGCAGATTTGAGGTTTATTTATCCCACCTAGTAAACGCGTTGCTATGGTGGGCGTGGCCCAGAGAGGTCAATTTTAATTATACAAGTGTAATGTAGGATCAACGCATAACATCTTTCAAACTGAATAGCTATATTTAAGACTATCTATCTGTAGGGCCAAGCCTTTATTAGACCACCAGATCTGTTGATGGTCCAACCTAAAAATGGCCCTTTACTTTGAAGAAGCTACCAAGAACATAATGTCCTGTTCACTTCATTAAAGACTTTTAATCTAGGTCTATTGTTTTAGATAATGTAAATGTTCACATATCACAAAATAACAATAGACAAAAAAGGTTTGTGAATCTACTTTATCAACTCATTCATTCCTATAAGCAGAAGAAACTTTGTGACAATATCATAGCTTCCCAGATTGTACAATTGATCTTTTTGTCAAATTAAATCCGAACTAATCATACCTGGCACTTCAGTCAGTCATCATAGGTTTAAACTAATTTACTAGAGAGCTTGCAGACTGCAAACTGAAAAAGAAACTTATCTGGCAAATTATCACCTCTCTACAAAACATGGTTGAATAATGCACACACAATTAACAGGAATATGGAAATAATCATGAATAACTAAACATGCGACAGTGAAAATGAGCACTGTTATAGCTGAATCCCACCACCTCTCCACACAAACATACATCAAAGGTAATCTTCAAATTAATCACTACTGTAATCTGCACATCAATGTTCTTAAGTTATCCCTGACAAAATGAAGAAGATTCTTCCCTGTTTATGACACTGACGCATCAAACATTTGTAAATTGCTTGGAGCTGGCTCAGCTTGATTTGAGCACTTAAAATATGTGCTTGATAATTACAATACAACAAAGATCCGTCAGCAGGGTCTTACCTCTATTTGTCCACCAACACGAGCAAGCAAAGGAGGCAGTTTGTCTTTATCCCTGCGAGTTCTCCGCACTGAAAGAAGGAGTACAAGAGAGGGAAATTTATATCAGTTTTAGCAGTTTTTGTTTATTTCTGATAAAAAAGTCTTTAAATTATTTATATAGTTTACTCCATACAACAAGTTATCAAACATAGAGGGATTGAATTTTTTATATACAAAATTGTGATGAATGAAGAGAAAGCTACAATCTTTGTGTAATTCTTTAGATTTCTTTTCTCAGTTTTGATCTTTCATATTGAAATTTCTTTTTTGATTGTATGTTGATGAAAATTGTGAATGTCTTGAAAATCAATTTATTCATTGCTATGAGTAAACATCTAAAAATTACCTGAACTGCATTTTTTAGAACTAAATTAAATTAAATTGGTTGATTTAGCATTTAAAAATTTATAAATAGTGAATTTCACCAACATAATCAAGTCAACTTGTTCACTGCTATTGACCAAAATCTGACTATTCACAAAACTGGTTTCTATCAATAAATTTGATTTCGCTGTTTTGCAATGATTACTAGGGCTGTAGTTGTCTGACTGCCATCTTCATGATCCACAGCCTTAATTTACTGGTCACGAAATCCTACTTCTGATATCACTTACACCTCCGCTTCTCTAAATTTATACGTAATACGTACTCGAGGGATCACTTTTCTCATCAAAGTCTTCATCTTCATCCTCCTCTTCGGACTTGGCGGAATAGTCGCTAGAATGATCACTAAGCTTCTCTTCCCAAGCTAATGATTAGAAAATTAAAATGAGTGTTAATAAAAATAATCATACTTAAAGTACAACTTAATTGGCAAAGTATGTTTTCCTTTAATAAAAGATAAAAGCTACTAAATTATTTCAGGGGTCCTGTAAGTTTATCTTATACGAAAGAGGACTTCAAAAGAAACAAATGGTGAAGAAAACATTCAAAAATCTTATTCCGTTGAAGAAATATATGTTTAAAGTATAGTCTTATCTGTGTAGAAATGACTGGTGTTGGATGTCTACTATGGAAGGTTGGCATCCTATTCCTGACTTTCTTATCAATTGTGAATGCATATTGAAGAAAATCAATTAAAATTTCGCACTATTTGAATTATTTCCCCTTAAACTATCTTCAGGTGGTAAATTATAATCACCCTTACTACAATCTATTTTACTACTTTCCTGACATACCCAATGGTTTTTAAACCACAAAATCGCAGATAAATTATATAAAGACTTGAAGGAATCCGGGAATGTGACATCACAGCTAGTCTGATTTCAGTTGCTTCTACACAAATGATACAGAACTTTAAAAACTTAAATACACCCTTAACGGATGAATATTTTTTAACACTTTCTTCACCATTTTGTGTCTTTTAAAATCCTCTTTCAAATATACTATGAATTTGCTTGACCACTGAACTAATCCTTGACCACTGAACTAATCCTTGACCACCAAACTAATCCTTGACCACAAACTAATCTTTGACCACTGAACTAATCCTTGATCACTAAACTAGTCCTTAACCACTAAACTAATCATTGGCCACTAAACTAATCATTGACCACTAAACTAATCATTGACCACTAAACTAATCATTGACCACTAAACTAATCATTGACTACTAAACTAATCATTGACCACTAAACTAATCATTGACCACTAAACTAATCCTTGACCACTGAACTAATCCTTGACCAACTGAACTAATCCTTGACCACTGAACTAATACGTTAAGTAAAAATGCTTAAAGAAAAGGTATCGTCCTGTAACTACATTCAGAAGTGAACGCCACCGAGCTGGCAACTTCACCTTCGGTTGTCAATTTTCCTTATTGCTTGCGAGAAATCTGTGATGCTAGCGATAACACATGTGAATCGTAAACATTACAGATTTCTCGCAATGAATAAGTAAAAATGAAAGCCGGAGGTGATGGTACCAGCAGTTCAACTCCGATTGTATAGACGGGACAATATTTTCCCTTTCAAATAAAACGAAAACAAACAAGTAAAACCTTGAAGGCAAAGGAGGGGTGACTTAACTCATCTTACCATTCTCTCCTTGCCCTGTGTCGTTGTAATTCACCTGTCTACGCACTCTCTTGCCTTTTCCAAGAGTTCGTGCCAGATCCTCCTGTTGTTGCTCATAATGATGTCGCAGCAATTTCTCCCAATAGGCTGGGTCCGTTGGTTCCAACTCCTCCTTAATTACCTCTGTTTCTGGTTCCTACAAAAAAAAAAAAAAAAAAAAGGAAAATGACTTATTTTAATATTCATGTCGATACCAACGATTAAACAAACTATGGTATTAAACCTTAACTGAGAAATACAGTCTGAGTAAGTAATGCATCAGTATTGCATGTTCATATATAATTTGGACTATCCCTCATCAGAAATGCATATTCATATGTAAGTTAAACTATCCCACATCTGTTATACATATTAATATATAATCTGGACTATCCCCTCATCAGTAATACATATTCACATATAATTTGGATTATCCCCTATCGGTATAGCAAATTCATGCGTCTTGGAATAATTCTTTGTCAGTAATGCATATTCATATGTAATTTGAACTATCCCTTATCAGTGATGTATATTCATATATAATTTGGACTATTCCTCGTCAGTAATGCATATTCATATATAATTTAGACTATATCTCATTAAAAATGCATATTCATGTATAATTTGGAATATACCTCATAAGAAATGCATATTCATAGCAATTCTGACTATCCCTTGTCAGTAATGGTATTCATATGTAAATTAACCTATTCTTTGTCAGTTATGCATATTCATCAATAATAAATACCTCTTCTTCCTCTTCCTCCTCCGATTCCTCCTTGACTTTGTAGCTGGCCACCTTGAATGAGTCCAGATATTCACTCGCATAATCCTTCTGATCCTGTATGCCCTCCTTTGACCTGTCCAGCAACTCATCAACAGCTTTATCATCCCATGTGATGAGTCCCTCGGCCTCACCCTCACCTTCTGTTCCTGCAAGTGAAAGATTACAGAGAAATTTTAAGTCAATTTCAACAACTCAAAGCAAGATATATTAAGTATTCAGATCTGATGAAGTTAGGACCTACAGTAAACTTGTACCAGAAGACATATACCACCAATGTATGAGGAAAAATATTTTAAGTTTATTACAAGTAACTAAGTTTAAGCAAAATAAAATGCTTAAATCTACACTTTCTCCTTTATATTTATAATATATTGACCCTCCCCTTTTTAACTCCTTCCCCCACCCCACTCCCCTATTTATAATATATTGACCCTCCCCTTTTTAACTCCTTCCCCCACCCCACTCCACTATTTATAATATATTGATCCTCCCTTTTTTAACTCCTTCCCCCACCTCACTCCCTATTTATAATATATTGACCCTCCCTTTCTAAATCCTTCACCCACCCCACTCCACTATTTATAATATAATGACCCTCCCCTTTCTAACTCCTTCCCCACCTCACTCCCCTATTTATAATATATTGACCCTCCCCTTTCTAACTCCTTTCCCCACCCCACTCCCTCAATCAATGTTGACCCTTATTGAGAGAACCTTTAAACGTGGTTGTCATTCACCTCAAAATTAAATCAATGGAATAGGGGGTCAATAAATAAGAAATTGGTTTCAGCATGTTGCAGTTAATTTCATGAATAATGAGAGTAAACCACTTGAGCATGGTTCTAACAGTTGAGTCCTCGATCATAGTTTATAAGAAATTCAAACCTTCTGCCTCTTTAAAGAGTTCCTCTGTTCCAAACTTGAGGATGTTATCAAGCTCCTTCTTGGACATTACACCTTTGGCTGCGGAGCCAAGGCCTGGTCGGACAACCAAGTGAGTCAACATCATCTTCTTCTTTGCAACCTGCAATAAAAACAATGGAAATGTAAGTAGGGCTGTCACAACACAATCTATCGATTATCGTGTTTTCCATAACATCAAAAATGACCAACATATCGTGATATGCCATTTTCACATGTAAATTAAAAATTGAAGCAAAATATTGTGAAACAGATTTTTAGAATTATTACAAATGAGTAAGATTTTAACAGATTACTTGTAGCAAATCTCATTCTTTATTTCTTCCCTTTGTTAGATCTTAAAAATTGAGATATGTATGCCGAAACCCAAGCAGTTTTCCAAAATTACTAATCATAACATAGATAATGCGACATGTTTGTCCACGATAATAAATATTCTTCATCTAACAACATTTGCCTGAGTGGGTAGTTAGCTCCAATTCTGTTCACAATTTCAAAGTCAACATTGATAAATAAGTTCTTTACTAACTCTGGGTGTCTTTGATTTTTTTTTGGTGATGGTGGTGTTAGTTTGGGCTTTATATGGGGTGACTAATCCTTCTTAGCCTGTAATCTTGTTATGTTTACAACCATAATAAATATTCTTCTTTGGTCCTGTTCAACAAAATGATGTGTATGGGAACAAATTCTGTTGATAATTTTCTCTTTAGCTCCTTACATTCATTCTGAACTTGAGGTTTGATAAATGGGGTAAAGTTTTTAACCGATATTTTCACTTTAAGTGACTAATAATTTTATGCTCATATATTCTGAACTTAAGGAAATTATTGCAGTTCTGTTCAAGGCCTTCAGAAAAAGAAAAAAAAACACATTCACATAGACTTATGATAGATTTCATGGAGACCTGACAAAAAGCCATAGTCCCAGCAGGAAAAATAAGAATAATTAATAAATATTATCATAAGATATATTTTTGCAAACATTTTGGCATTATCTTTTATTTCTCGAGAGTAAACAACAGTATATGTGATAAAAAGTGAAGGTTTCTGCCACACTATTTTAGTTTCATTGCTTTAAGAACGTCCCCCCCACAAAAATGGCTGACATTGTCATCAATTTTGACCATTTTTAATAAATAACGCTCAAGCATTGCTACTAAAAACAAAATTTGAATAACATACTATTCCATTTTGATTAACAATCTGCTTTGTTCTGGAGCCCGGAGTAATAGGAAAAGAGGGTGATCAAAACAATTATGGACAAGAAAAGTTGAGAAAGACAGAAAGGCTGGTTGGTGGGGCATGGCAGTATTTGCAAGAGACAGGACGATATAGAGGCTACTTCACAAAACCTCAACCTCCAGTCAGAAAAGAAGAGCAGTAGGGTAAGGTTAGGTACACTAGGTGGTTAAATTTGACACTACACTGCATGCAGGCCTCCCAGTGACTCTTTTTTTCAATAAAGGTTGTTTTAAAGGTTGGAAAAGTTGAAATAAAGGTTGTTTTAAAGGTTGGAAAAGTTGAAATAAAGGGTTTTTAAAGGTTATGGATTTAAATAAAAAGGTTTATAAAGGGGTTAACTTATGGAATAAATATTCATACAATGAGCATATTCTGGGGCAAAAGGCAGTTTGGTGGAGCCAAAAGTCCATTACTTACGTGAAGTTGGAAATTTTATTTTGGTCCTGCTACTTTTTAAATGTGTGTTGAGAACAGATATGCTATTAAATGGATGTGTATACTTACCAATGAAGCTAAAACCTTGGCACTCAAATCATTTACCTTGCTCAACTCTGAAAATAAAGGTTTTTAAAGGATTTAAAGGTTTTTAAAGGTTTTAAAGGTTGTTAAAGGTTTACAAGGAGCCCTAACTGCATGTCAAAAGCGAAAAAGGGATACAACAGTCAAAGACTTGACCAACCTGAGTAATTCTCTCCTCAACAGAATTCCTGGTGACAAAGCGATAAATCATGACTTTGTTGGCCTGGCCAATACGATGTGCTCTGCTGAAAGCTTGGATGTCATTGTGAGGATTCCAGTCAGAATCATAAATGATGACCGTGTCAGCTGTGGCCAGATTGATACCCAGACCACCAGCACGGGTGGATAAAAGAAAGACGAACTGGTCATTTGATATACCTGCAGAAGGAAGTTATTGATTATTTGTAGTAAATATCATTTTTATAATGTATATTACATCATTCCTTTTCCAATATTAAACCATTATAATCTAATTAGGATGGATTTATTTACAAACTTTTCCCTCAAACCAAGAAGGACTCCGTTTGTATATACACAAACCTTTTTCGATAAATGCGTGATTGGGCCTCTTGTCGAGGCATTTGCATTCTAATAGCACAGAAGGTAAAAAATAATTTAGTACAAATTTCACTTTTCTCTTGAAAGTAGGATAAGGATACCTTCTTTTCAGTCAATGTAAAAACAAATTTGAAATATATTTCACAGGTATTCTTTGAAGAAAAAAAAAGGTTACAAATTGAAAACAGTAATTGGCTGCCATGATCCAATGTTGTGAAAATTGCTAGAAGGAAATTATATGAATATTATTTCAAAAAGTACTGAAAGTACTAAAGTAAAGTTGTTCTCTTCATTTTTCTAAGTGATATGTTGTTTCGACTATTTCAATGAATTTAGCATTATTATTTTGTAGTTTTATCTTTGTTAAAAAGATACTGCAAATAATGTTCCTAAATGAGAAGGAAAAAAATCAAAAAGCAAGCACTTACTGTTAAATCTGTCTATAGCCTCCTGCCTAAGGGACCCAGTGATACCCCCGTCAATACGCTCATAGCGATACAGCTCACCCTCCATGAAATCTTCCAAAAGATCCAACATTTTTGTCATCTGAAATGAGAGAGAAATTCCTTTTGTATTTACTATGTTGCTGTTAGTGAACAGTATACACATTAAACAAACATAAAATTTCTTTAATTTTATTTATATTTTATTTCGCTCAACATTTTGTTTCAATTAAAATTCCATTGTACAAAGAAATACGGAGTGTTAAGTTACAGCAATGTGAATATTTCAATAACCTCATCATGATACGAATTATCTCATCCGCAAGGCATAATAATATATTTGCAGTTTTAAACAATATGTAAACACCGTAGATTTTGAAGCTCAACAAAGATAAAATCTAAATTTGTATTTTCCTCTACCACATAGACGAATGCCAGGCTGGACAAATTTCCATAGCCTAAGCTTAAACAATCTGCCAAAAAATTTGACGACTTAAATTTCTCCCCTTTATTTAGTATTACCTAGAATACAATTAGTCAGAACCTAACTTTATACACATTTGGAACATAATTTTTTTCAAAGGGCAGTTTTGGAAATAAAATGCGTTTATAATTTGTTATCATTGGAGTTTATGAAGAAACCGATTTTGGTGACTTTCAAAAATACATGTTGACTTCATTTGTCAACCGAGCTCAGCAAATCTCTGTATGTTAAATTATATCCCTGCCATTTGACGGGTGGTAGAGGTTTCTTTCTTCTCAACACCTGTGCTGATCACCCCATCCTTGACCAAGTGGTTCTTTGAACATGATCCTTTATACAAAAAATTATGCTTTTAGATGAGGTCATGTTTAGCACAAACCTCTACCACATCGTTCAGTGAGTTTTCAGGGTACTGTGGCTAGCAACACTTGTACCCACAGTGTACCTTGCTACCAGTTCTAACAATAAATCTAAAACACACAGAAACAAGCGCAAAGGACATAAGCTTACCCATCGGCTACGCTCAAGGATTTGCAAATTTTAAAAGTAATTATCTGTGGCCTACTGTCCAACTTTGGTGAGCTTACCAGCCTGTGCCATATACAAAAAACATCAATAGTTATTACAGTGGAAACCTTCCTTGATCCAAGCACCCCTGATGGTGCTGACTGCATAAATATTCATGGATATACTCTTTGTTGCTGCAGAGATTAGTCTAGAATTTCAGGTCCATGTATTGCTGTGTACTGTTTGGAAGGTATTGCCATCTACCACAACCCAATAGGGGATCCTATAGACCTGGAACTCGTGTGGTCCTCAGTTGTACTTCACTCTCAGAAATTACTTATTGGTGCCATCTACAAACTTCATTGGTGCAAACATTGTTATACTAGTCTACATGGGAATCCAACACCTTCCCCAAAATGTGTGAGTTTAAAATGATTTTTAATGTTCATCACCAGGACTAGCTAGGAAGCCAAATAACGGATCAAGCTGGCCGTCGCACACATTAAGTAGCAGATTGTCTTGGTTTACAACAGTTTGTGGATGATCCAACAAGGAGTGATAATATTCTAGACCTTGTCATGACCGATCTACCAGCCACCGCTACAACATCTTTCAATCTTGGAACATCAGACCACACCCCAGTTCTTATTAAGCTGGATGTTTTAGTCTACAAATTTTACCAGAGGAAAATTTGTTGCTACGACAAAGCTAACTTCTGGAACATGCAAGGGTTTTCGTCAGATACTGACTGGCTAGCAATAATTAGCACTAAAGATCCTGAATCTGCCTGCACTAAAGGTCACTAAAGTAATATGTGTTGCCATGGACATGTTTATTCCACATAAAATTGTCACAAATAAAACTAGTGACAAAGAATGGTTCAATGACAAGTGTGGAAGAGATGCCAATTGGACTTCCTTGGTCATGGGATGTTTATATTTTGCTTGTTTTTAGCTTTCGTTTCTGCTATTCCCTTTATTTTTGATTGTGTCTTGTTTTTATTTCTCTGAACAGCAGTGAACCTTATGATTGGCCTATTGAGGCTACTTACTTATTTTCTGGTGTGGCTATTGTTCACACTTACACTTATATATATATATATATATATATATATAAATAAATATATAAATAAATATATAGATATAGATATATATATATATATGTACATACATACATACATATATATATACACATACCTACATACATACATATATATGTATACACATACATATATATAAAACTCATCTACAGTAGTTTTTCTACCTAGTAGTTTCATACAAACTTGCATTTCCTGAACAGAACAGGTAGTTTTTTCAAAGTAGTTTGATTTTTGTCAGACAAGACATGACTGACCCTTCAACTAATCCTTCAGGCCCCTAGCTTCCATCATTCAGAGCAGTGCTCCACACCGCCCCTTTTCACTAAGTACTGAGCATTTTGTTCACAAAAAACATATGTTTGACAACTATTTTTCCTTCTTTTTTAAGTTGATTACTGTTTACTAATATAAAAAGATGCAGACATTACTTGTTAAATTCACTACTCCCTTATTTACATTTCAAGTGTCTTCAAACATGCCTTAAAGTGCCCTTGATGCCTCAAAGTGCCCTTGATGCCTCAAAGTGCCCTTGATGCCTCAAAGTGCCCTTGATGCCTCAAAGTGCCCTTGATGCCTCAAAGTGCCCTTGATGCCTCAAAGTGCCCTTGATGCCTCAAAGTGCCCTTGATGCCTCAAAGTGCCCTTGATGCCTCAAAGTGCCCTTGATGCCTCAAAGTGCCCTTGATGCCTCAAAGTGCCCTTGATGCCTCAAAGTGCCCTTGATGCCTCAAAGTGCCCTTGATGCCTCAAAGTGCCCTTGATGCCTCAAAGTGCCCTTGATGCCTCAAAGTGCGCTTAATCTCTCAAAGTGCCCTTGATGCCTCAAAGTGCGCTTAATCTCTCAAAGTGCCCTTGATGCCTTATCAATGCTTCTTTTGGTCAGTGACATCCTGTCACTTGGTGGATCAAGCTAGGGGTTTGTCATTTAATGACTTACCTGAGAGAAGATGAGCACTCGGTGACCGTCTTTCTTCAACTTTTGGAGCATCTTGCTCAAAAGCGTGAGTTTCCCGCAAGCTTTGGTCAGCTGTGTTACCTCGTAAGCACCATTGGGAGTACGAGCTGCTTCCTGTTGAACAAATAAATGATCAACAAACTCTTGGGTAAAGGCCTTTTCAAACTAACTTTAGCTGAAAGTGATTACTACAGTGCATCAAGCAATTAAGTGCTGGGAAAATTTTCCATTACCCAATCAAATAGCTGCAGTTGCTGGAGGAAAAGTTGTAAGCAACAATGTGCATGCGTATTACCTTCATGTATAACACACGTATGAGAGTTTAAAAACATTTGTTCTATATTGTGTAAAGAATCGCACAGTATTTGATTGGACAATAAGATTAACCCATGATATGGCAACAATTGATACATCGTGACAGCTCTATTTGCAATTTATTTCAGTAAAAAGGTACTTTCTTGTTTCTTGAAGATAACATTAAAGATTAATTTTGAAGGACAAAAGACTGGGTCAAAATAAAGAAGAGGTGCTACATACCATAGAAGCCGTGGGGAATAGGTAAGGATGGTTACAACATTTCTTGAGGTCCATCATTACGTTGAGTAGAGATGTACCAGCACCGCCACTTTTGGCATTCAGAGCTTCAAAATTCCTTGTCAAAATATATTTGTAATATTTCCTGTCGGAAAAAAATAATATATTTGCTTAATCATAATCAAAATGATCTTAAGTTTGTTTAGGAGGGCATCAGGTGGTCTCATATTGGTTGATTGGAGGATTGTGAAGCAAACAAAATGTTTTGTTCACAACCAGGCAGTAATTTACACGCACAAAGAGCATATTGTAACAAATTCACTTAAATAGATAACAGCAATGTATTTTCAAGTGCATAAGGCATAGGCGCCAACCAGACTAAGAATGTTTTCATATATGAAAGCTTTGAGACTCTTCCTAATTTCCGACCACTATTTTGCTTCAATCAGACCATTTTACTGATGTGATACAATGTACTACCAAACAGTACATGCTGAAAGGTGGCATGCATGTTGGTATTAACGAGAGGTGAGAGGGGGGGGTTGCTGGTCCAAAGCTTTGATACTTGTGGTATTCCCTGTCCCTATACTACTTTATCTTCACTGTAGACATAAAAGGTCCAGGTTAATGATGTTAACTTTACCGTCCCATAAGCAACAGGATTATCAAACAATGGTGCAAATGGAGCAACCAAAAGATCCACTTACTTTTGCATCAGACTTAGATCCACTCTGACAATGAATTCACTCTTAGTTGGCATTCCCTTCAGCACATCGGCCTTCAACCGCCTCAACATGTGAGGACCCAGCAAGTCATGCAGCTTCTTGATCTGATCCTCCTTGGCAATGTCTTCAAACTCATCCAAGAAATGCTGCAGGTTACTACAAGATGAAAAGAGAGGTTACTAAAAGATAAAAATGGAATTCAATGATGGATGAAGAGTGTGTTTGTTTGTTTGTTTGTTTGATGAGAGTTTAACAGCACCACAACAGCAAGGGTCAAATTGTGCCTGGGAGGTTACATCATTCCAGAAGGAAAGAGAGTAAACAGGGGAAGATTGAGAGAAACACTAGAACTAAAAGCCAGAAAACTGGGATCGAGAGGTGTATGGGTGGAAAAATATTGTAGAGAGAGAAGGGGTGGGGAAGGAGGACTAAATATGGTTGTAGAGGGAAGCATGATGAAGGAAGGAGATGATTTTATCAGGTTTTTTGAAGAGCTCAGTTACTGAGTTGTGGGCAGCGAGGGAAGCTCTGGGAAGGTTGTACAGGGGGCATGCAGGGAGAATGTGATGGACTGTGAGGGTGCAATGGCAATTTTTGCAGAGGGGGGGGGGGAATAAGTCAGGAGGTAAGAGTGAGTGAGGTGGGTGTGAACTATTCTAAGGCGGGTAATGTGGACGTTGTTGACATGGGATAGGTTATGAGTAGTGGGCTTAATCAGAATGGTGGGCTGGATGACGTGGAGTTTGTTACCAATTTGGGAGTCCCACAAGGTTTGCCAGCGGCCACGAACAAGGGGAGTGATAAGCGGTTTGATGTAAGAAAGGGTTTTGGGAAAAGGGGTAGGGGGAAGGGTGAAGGCAAGCTTGGCAGTTGCGTGAACTAGAATAAAATCTCTTCATTATATTTGTTATGCAGGGTTACATGAAGGTGTTCACCTGCTAATCTGAAAGAATTTGACTCACTTGAATACATCTGGACTCATGAAGTTAAGCAGATGGAAAAGCTCCTCCAAGTTATTTTGCAGGGCGTGCCCGTCAGGAGTAACTTGTAGCCAATGTTGTACCCACTCAACAGTCTGAAAAACTATGTACAGAAACAAGGTATGAATAGAATAGATAATTGATCTTTAAATGCTGACTTATGATGGAACAAGATGACAGGAGAATGTTCAAGATGCAGTTGGTAGAAACCTTTATAGACATGTACATGGTGAAGTGTATAAAGCTTTGTTACCCAATAGAACGGTTGCAATAGCTAAAGGAAAAGTTGTAAACAACAATGTATGTGCGTATAACTTTCATGTATAATGCACATATGATTAGCATTTGGTTCCATAACTTGCAAGGATTGCTCTGCTTGGCAAAAATTATCAACTATTTGATTTGTGGATAAGATTCCCATTGTTCCATTACAAAAGAAGTTTCGGCCATGTGACATTATTTTGATGTTTTCCAGAATTGCAGACTCAGATTTAAAAAGTTCCATTACATTAACAGTAATCTCAAACATTATTTCAGTCTATTACATAATAATAATAATAATAATAATAATAATAAATGTTATTTAAATACGCCATTCACCAAAGTACCATGGCGCTTACAAAGTAAAATAAAACAAAATGAAAAATATCAAAATAAGTGGGTCTTTAAGAGTTTTTTTAATACTGTGGTGGATGGAGAAGTTCTCATGTGGGTGGGTAAAGTGTTCCAGGATCTGGATGCAAGTATTTCAAATCTTTTGTCACCTATGGCAGAATTGGATATGGGTATGTGAAGTCGGGTGGAGTCATTACTAGATCTGAGTTCACGCGGGTTTTCTTATCTTGATTATATCCTTTAAATACCAAGGCGCCTCACCATTCAGGATTTTGTAGATGAAGAGAAGTGTTTTGTAGGTGACCCGTTTTGATATTGGTAGCCAATGTAGCTTGCTGATCAATGGACCTGGATCAGTTTGTCTACCAGCACCGAATATCAGACGCGCTGCTCTATTCTGGAGACGCTGCAATCTTGTTGCACCCACCAGTTTTATTTTAACAACCAACTGAAAAACCATGGGTAAACCTACTACAAACCTTAGTCAGTACTTATGAGTATGAGTGAAATACAACCAGTCATTTCTACACAACTAATAAATATGCAAATTGCAACGGACCAACAAGGGAAAATCTACATTTCTTGTGGACAAGATCAGCTAGGGAATACGTTTCTTGTGGACAAGATTGGCTAGGGAATACATTTCTTGTGGACAAGATCAGCTAGGGAATACGTTTTTTGTAGACAAGATAGGCTAGGGAATATGTTTCTTGTGGACAAGATCGACTAGGGAATATGTTCTTGTGGCCAGGAGGACCTTTTTGTCTTGAATATTAAAACAGAATGGGCTTTTAATCGAAAGGAAAATTATATTCATCCTTTAAAGGGACGTCCATTCAGCTTTTCGTTTCTCTCCTTTCAAAATACTATCCTTGAATGTTTTTCTCAGGCTTTCCTATTCCGCATTCAATATACCTGTAAGCCACTGAATGAAGTTCCAGTTAGAACCAACAGATGGAACTATTTTTGGGTCCATATTCATTTCACTTGGGAAGCACCGTAAACCAAACAAACATATGGAACCTTTGGGCAGAAGAGGGCTGTGGCTCAATGAAGCCATGCTCATATTCGAAAGGTACCGAGTTTGATTCCCATCGTAAGCGTTGCATTGTGTCCTTGAGCAAGACACTTTACTCTACTTGCTTCAGTCCACTCAGCTGTAAAATGAGTACCAGCAATGTTGGGGAGTTTAAACTGCAATGGACTGGCGTTCCGTCCAGGGGGGAGTCATGTACTCTCATCCGCTTGCACCATGAAAATTGGGGATAAGCACCAGCCAATGAGCCGAATGGCTCAGATGAATTTTTCCTAAGGCAGAATTGACACTTGCTCCTATCATTGAAGCATTCTATCCTTTCCAAGTCTTGCATAAGATCAGATTCACTTCTACACCACAGTTTGGAATTCTGCATTCTCATCTGTTCTACTTTTTTCAACCCAGGACTCGATATATAACCTTTGTTGACGGATCTTTCTCTTGCAATGGTCTAAGAATCATCAAACACTTAATTGAAAAGATTACGACAGCTCAGACATCTTAAAACCGGCATATCATCAGATCTAAAACAGTCGGAGCCTGAGACTTATTTTCTATATACCAGCAACTGATTGGTCAATTCTGAAAAATATTTCTTACCTTTGATTGGTTATTCTTTAGCCTGTGTGCTTCATCAACGACTAGCACCTCCCAGTTGACTGAGGACAGAGTTGCGACGTCGATACTGATGAGTTCATACGAGGTCAAAAGGACATGAAATTTGACAGAACAGTCTTTTCGCATCTTATAAGCTTTCTTGCCCACCTTCACAGCATC
Source organism: Chiridota heheva (assembly GCA_020152595.1). Taxonomy (NCBI): domain Eukaryota; kingdom Metazoa; phylum Echinodermata; class Holothuroidea; order Apodida; family Chiridotidae; genus Chiridota; species Chiridota heheva. The sequence goes on from JAIGNY010003483.1 coordinate 289,390, forward strand.
ATCCTCATATGAAAATTCATGCTCTCTGAAATGTAAACATCACATGAACCAATAAGAATCTTCTATCTTTTGTGAAAGCTTTAACAATACAGCAATTGTTCAGACATCAGGCCCTCACAACATGTCAATGTTTGCAACACCAGGCCCCTACAACTTTGACAATTACTGAGACATCAGGCCCCGACGACTTTGTCAATGTTCGGGACATCAGGCCCCTACAACTTGTCAGTTTGTTTGTTTGATGAGGGCTTAACGGCACCAAAACAAGGGTCAAATTGTGCCCGAGAGGTCAGATCATTCTAGAGGTAAATAGGAAAGGAAACAGGGGAGAATGAGAGAAATTCAAGAACAAAAGGTCAGAAAGCTGTGATCGAGAGGGGAGGTGCTTGGTTGAAACAAAAACAAAGTAGAGAGGGGGTGGAAGAGGAGAATAAAATATGGTTGTAGAGGAAGGCATGATGAAGGAAGGAGATAATTTCATCCAGAGAATTTTTCTGGAAGAATTCAGCAATTGAGTTGTGGAGAGCGAGGGAAGCTCTGGGAAGAATGTACAGAGGGCAAGCAAGGAGAACGTGATGGATTGTGAGGGTGTAATGGCAATTGCTGCAGAGGGGTTGGGGGGAGCCAATAAGGAGGTGGGAGTAAGTGAGGTGGGTGTGACCAATTCTAAGACAGGTAATATGAGCGTTGTCGATACGAAAGAGGTTGTTGATGGTGGGTTTGATGACGTAAAATTGTGGGCTGGATGACATGGAGTTTGTTATCAATTTGGAAGTTCCATGAAGTTTGCCAGCGGTCACGAACAAGGGAAGCGATAAGCGGTTTGATGTCAGAGAGGGCTTTAGGAAAAGGAGTAGAGAGGAGGTTAAGGGCAAGCTTAGCGGCTGCATCGGCCCTGTCATTGCCAGGGATGCCAACATGGCTGGGTATCCAGAAAAAAAGAACACTTTTTCTGCAGAGGGTGGGAGAAAGACGTTTCCAAAGGAGGAGGTGGCATGTGAGTTTATCCCATTTAAGATTTAGTAATGAAGTAAGAACACCCTTTGAATCAGAGAAAATGGCAAAGTGGCTGAGCGAAGAGTTCTCAATAAAGTTGAGGGCGAGGAGAATGGCCTTAGCCTCGGCTGAAAAGATGGATGAGTAGTCGGGAAGTCTGCTACTGAGGGTGATGTTTTGGATGACTGTTGCCTTCCTTGGAGCCATCAGTATAGATGGAGGTGTAATTTGGGAATTGGTCTTCGATTTGGTTGTGGAGATTGATTAAGAGCTTAGGATGGCTTTGAGTTTTGTGATGAGTGGAGAGGCCCAGGTGGACAAAAGGGAGGAGGGTGGCCTATGGAGGAAACGTAGGCCAGGAGAAGGTGCTGAGAGTGGCGGGGTTGATGCCGAGATGGAAGAGGTCTGATTTAATGCGTAAGCTGAAGGGAGGGGATAGGGTTTTAGTCCTATCAAAGAGGGTGGAGAAATTGGGGTACCTAATGAGGTGGTAAACAGGGTTCTGGGTGTTGGTGAGACTCCAAAAGCATAGGAGAGGCTAAGCTTTCTACATCTAAGTAGAAAAGGGGGTTCGTTGGCTTTAACATGGAGGCTGGTGAAGCTTCAACATGGAGGCTGGTAAATAGGGAGGTCCTGTAGGCACCTAGACAAAGCCTGAGGGCTTTATTTTGGATGGTGTTGATGTGGTTGAGGTATGAGTTGTGAGCGACACAGTAGACAATATTGCCATAGTCAAGCTTGGCACAAATGGTGAGCCTGAAAATATTGAGGAGAGCATAGCGGTTCCCACCCTAAGTGGTGTTGGAAAGGAGTCGGAGGATGTTGAGGGAGCTGTTGCATTTTAGTTTCAAGTTGGTGATGTGTTGCTTGTAGGTGAGCTTGGGGTCCAGAGTTAGACCCAGGAACTTTGTGTGTTCAACTTTAGGGATGCGATTGCCATTAAGCACAAAGTTCGGGTTGGGGTGGAGGTTGTTAAAATGACAAAAGTGCATGCAGACTGTCTTGTCTTTGGAGAATTTAAAACCGTTATTGCTGCACCAGACTTGCAGCTGGTTGAGGTTGATTTGGAGCCTATTTTCAAGAATAGGAAAGCTATGGGAGGAGTAGAAGATGGTGAAGTCATCCACGTAGAAGGTACGTTTGATGTTGGGGCCCAGGTCATCCGCGATGTCATTAATGCTCAGGTTGAAGAGGGTGGGAGAGAGAATGCTGCCTTGGGGGACGCCCTCTTCTTGGGGGTACGGGTTGGAGAGGGTGTGGCCAATACGAACTTGGAACTGCCTAGGTGAGAGGAAGTTTTGAATAAAGATGGGGAGATGGCTTCTGAGGGCGATGGTGTGAAGTTTGCGGGTAATGCCGTATTTCCAAGTGTGTCGAAAGCTTTCTCGAGGTCAAAAAATATGGCAATAAGGTATTCTTTTTTTGGAAAGGATTCCCGGATAGCGGTGTCGAGCGTAATTAACTGGTCTAGGGTATTGCAACGTTTTCAGAAGCCGCTTTGGTGAGGGGAGAGGATTCTGTTGGTCTCAAGGAACCAGTTTAGTCTCTAATTAATGATCCTTTCCATAATTTTACAGAGACAGCAGGTGAGGGTGATAGGGTGGTAGCTGGAGGGGTCAGTACTGTCCTTCCCAGGTTTAAGGACGGGGATGACAATAGCTGTCCTCCAGATAGGGGAAAGGGGTGTGAGGACCAAATGTGGTTGAGGATGGCGAGTTGGGTAGTGGTGGCCTTGATGAGGTGTTTCAGGAACTGGTAGGGAATGTTAGTTTTCTGGGCCCTTGGAGGTGCAGCCAGCATCGTGGATGGCTTGGTTTAATTCAGAAAGGGTGAGAGGGGTGCTGTAGCTTTCGGCGTTGTCTGAGGGAAAAGTGATTTTCCGGGCTTTATCGCAAGCTTTTTTGGTTTGAAGGCATTGGAGTAGTTGGTCAAGGACGAGAAGTTGCTGAAAGGTGGTTAACAATGTCTCTTTTTGCAATGAAAAGGTCACCATTCCAAGAGAGATGGAAGATGGAAGATTTGCCTACTCTGACGTGGAAGCTGTTAACCATTCTCCAAATCTTTTAAGTGGGGGTGTTGGGTGAGAGAAGAGATGAAGTTGTTCCACGTGTTGGTTTTACTGTCCATGATAGTGCGTCTGGCCTTGGCACAGCTGATGCGAAAAAGGTTGAGGTTATGGGTGGTCAGGTTAGTTTTGGAGTTCCTGAGGGCTCTTTTCCTGTTCTTGATGGCGGTTTTGCAGTCATCACAGAGAACCAGGGGTTGGGGGGGGATGATTTGGGGGTTTGGAGTGTTTGGAAATCCGACCCATACACCTTTGTCAGTGTTTAGCACATTAGGCCACTACAAGTTGTAGTGCTGTCATGACATGTCGATTATCGCAATATCTCTTACCCCACGACATGAAATATACCTCTCGTGACATATCGCGATATCAAAAACTAATACTCAACTGAGAAATTTTCGCGCAACTAGGCTAGGCTACTTTGTACGTTGCAATTCTAACGTTACAGTATTAAATGTAGAAGTCAAGTTTAGGCCATTAAAAACATGCAAAATATCGTGAAACCTAAAAAATAAAAAGAAATAATTAAAAATTGTGCTCTATATGTCACCCCACACTGTGTACCCTCTGATAAAAGTTGGCAAAAAGAATGAAAAATTGGCCCAGAACATGCCTCTCACTTTGATGATTCATGGTCACGTTGGCTGAATTACCAAACACGTGTGTGATACATGGCAGAACATACTAGTCACGCAATCATGCATGTCGTCTGCTAGATTTGCAAATCATTTTTTCTTGCGTTGATCGTAAGTCACGTTAGTGTCGTGAGTCACTTTTCTTGAAAAGTATCGCGATATACCAATATATAGCGAATTTTTTCTTCACAATAATCGATAAGTAATAGAGCCATGTCGTGACAGCACTAACAAATTGTCAGTGTTTGGGACATCAAGCCCCTACAACTGGTCAGTGTTTGGGACATCAAGCCCCTACAACTGGTCAGTGTTTGGGACATCAAGCCCCTACAACTGGTCAGTGTTTGGGACATCAGGCACCTACAACTGGTCAGTGTTCTGTTCTGAGGGAAAGTTAACAATGCAACCACCTGATATCAATATTACAATAAATTCCAACTAAATGAACAAATTATCTTCACCATAATCTCTTTCCAAACAAACTTTATCTTGACTCTTCATAACTACTGTCAAGATGTTATGTTTTTCAAACAAATTACATTCCCTGCCCTTGAACTTGAATGTCAACAGTAAAGGTCCAATAGTGCCAAACAGGCTAAGTATACAAATGGTGCATTCTAAGGGAAGGTGCACTTAAAGGTGTAAAGGTATGGCAGGTTGGAGAAAAAGAAAAGATGGTGGAAAAGGAATACTCAGTAATAAGGAGAACAAAACTTTCAACACTCTTTTTTGCATTTAGATTGAAGGGAGCCAAATGTAAATTAAGATAATGGTAATCAAATTTCCTAACTGTATATCAATTTAATAATAAGTTGACTAACCTGATAACTTTTCTACTGTCTTTGTCACCACAGTATGTGACCACATAAAAGTCTGGAGCCCAAAATTCAAACTCTCTCTCCCAGTTGATGATGGTTGATAGCGGAGCACTGATCAAGAATGGTCCTTTAGAATGACCCTGCCAAAAAAGTAAACACTTTATTGAATATCAAATAATCTTGCATGAACCTCACTGGAAAGGTTAGAGAAGTAACAACAACATGACAAACAAAACTAATAGTCAAACAATAGTACTGATATTGCACCTGTTACCCAACCTTTGGATTGGTATCCCGCTACCCAACTTGAACCTTTAAGGATTAACTCATTAGTCAAAGGTGTCTATAACATATGAAAGAGGACTTCAAAAGAAACAAAATGGTGAAGAAAGCATTCAAAAACCTTATTCCGTTAAGAAGATTTTCAAGTTTAAAGCTCTTTGTCTTATATGTGTAGAAAAGACTGGTGTAGAAGTCTACTATGAAAAGCTGGCATCTTCATCCTCACATTCTTAACAATTGCAAATGTATTTTGAAGAAAGTTTTATTCAATTTTTCACTCATTTAAGTTGTATTTTCCTTCCATAAAGATAATTTTTATTAGAAAATGTACCTTTTGTTATTGAAAACGACAAACATGTTCTATATTTACTGTAACTAATCATGATTTTATCGATGTTTGTTTAATGCAAAAAAAATGAAATTGGAAAACCAAAGATCAGTGTATATATTGTTTAAAAAGATAATCCACTGTCCAAGTTTTCATCCAAACATCAATTGCGATAATGCAGCATCTGTCTATAAAAGTATCCCTGGTTGGATTCAGCTTGCAGGAAAATGCAAGCCTGGGACAAGTCATGAGGTCTGAAACACACACATCACATTTATCCAATGAGAATTATTCTTTAGATTTTATGAATGAGTATATTAATACAACATCCAAACAAAGACTGAAACATTATAAGGGTATTAGTAACATCAAAGCCTTATTTCACCGCTTCTCTCAACAAAACACTTTGGTTAATAAGACTTACAAATCATAAATGTCATAAATAAAAATGTCATAAATAAAAATCAATTGATACCAACAAGAATATCAAACACAGAAACGCAAAAATGTTTGAAATTTTGCACTTATGCAACCTTGACGGTCCCTCCTGCTGTTTCTTAATGATCATGGAGAACCCCTATGTGTTAGTTCCGTTAGAATGTTCACAAACCGCTCCGTAAGGCCCTTACCTGGATTCAAGCTGTCAACAGCTCATTGTGCCATCTTGGCAACTAGTTAAAGATCAAACTTGTTTTGAACTTATTTTTAGGTTTTGGGAGTAGGGATTGCAGCTAATTTCTGTTGGAAAAAAACCGTCGTTAAAAATAGTAAGATTATTTTGGAGGGGAAAATTGCAGGGTCAACGTTATGGAATGTCATTCATGTACAGAATCAAATACCCATTTTTTTGTCACTTGTCAGAAAGCTGAGTATAATTACCATTCATGATATGATCATCAAGATAAAAATGACCATTTATTCTATTAATAATTTGAATTCCATCCCCTTGTGTGATTAACATGTGTATAATATACTTCTTAACACTAGCCCAGTCAAAACTGTTCAAATTTCAAAGGAACTACCAATTTTAACCCCAATTATTGTAACTTTCAGCTTTTGAAAATCTCTGGCGTTCATTGCATATTAATAAGTACAAGCGATGGAAACTTCAATCGCTATCACTTGTTGCATGTATTAGACAATTGCCATGCGTTTATCGCTTGAGGGACTAGCTCAAATGATTTCATTGGTTTAAAGTAAAGCTGGTTTGGATACATTCTTTGCAGATGCTCAGGTAATAGCTTAATAACATACATTAATAAATAATATTCTTTTGATATATCATTGCAGAAATGCATGTAGAAAAGAATATTCAGATACACATGTTATTTTTCGTTTAACGCGATTACTAAATGACCAAAATTATTGTTTATGACTGCTAAATGTTTGAAACGCAATGTTGAACCAGATTTTATTCTTTAATTTTCAAAGTTGATAGCTTAAAGTGTACTGCCCAACTGAATTCTGCCATGATCAAAAACTTTCTAAACAAAGTGTGTTTACAGAATACAAAGTAATTCTGATTGATATCAAACCGTGAGTCGTATTATTATTGCTGGAAGTACTTTTAATTTTATTTTGATGACGGAAATATAGATTTGGTGGTGAGTAGAATCCACGGCACTACCTTTCATACTCATAGCGTGCATTTTGTTGTGTCTTTGAGTAGGTTTATAAAGTTACCTCTTCAAGCGGTCCGACATACAAGACGAATATCATTTAAGGATATAGGGCGGGACCTCAGCGGAGTAGCTATTGTGTAATGGCAAATGCACATACCTGCCAATTCAGATTAAAAGTACAGCAATAAAGAAGATTGAACTTGAAAAACTAACGGCCTGAGACATTAAGAAATTCCTTCTTTATTTGCTTCAATTATAAGCATAGTTTGGGATATAGGGCCTAAATGTTAATAAATCAATTGTTGTGTTGCATTTTCCCTGCCACACATGTAAATGAGAGACCCAATGTAGGCTTACTGCATGCCCACAATTTTTCTACGGGAGCTGACCTGGGACAGAGGGAGTTGGGTTTATGCCTTCCGACATAGGCTGACGAAGGAGTCAAATCAGCATCATTTAAGGGTGAAATGGATTAATAAAATCACACAACATGCTAAGTTCATTATTGTATTTTATGCACCAGTGTCTTCATTGTCATTTTCAGCAATATTTACAGAATATATTTGCCATACAAACATCGTTAGTGATAGCACAGTAACAGTAGTTAGGGTAAATGCACTTTGTTGCATCCCAAGTTTTGCTTACATTAGCTTTGAAAATACTCGCTTTGTGTTTTAATTGGGCCTTGTTATAGAAGCTGCCTGGTTTTGAGAAAAACCAAAACCGTGAAACTAAATTTTGAAGTCCTCTTTCATATAAGATAGACTTGTTTGACCCCTAAACTAATCCTTTAAATAATACCACCTTTTCAACCTACTTCCCATTACCTTATATCTCACCCACTTAGGCCTAAATTATCACTTTAATTCTAGTGTACAGGAGCCTAAAAGTTAAGAAATGAGAGCTACTAGTCCTAGAATTGTGGGTAGTATATACCTGGGCATAACACAAATAAGTTTCTGTTTATACATACTTTTTATCTTACTGGAGCTGACAATGCAATACACTCTGGTTAGAAAATACAGCCCTTACCCTTCTCATATTGATAAATCTAGGGAATAATAAACACCATAAAAAGTTCCATGCACTAAATTCATCAATACAATAGCTTACGAGTAGTTGCTTGCTTCTTACATTCATCAACAACAGATAGGAACACTATTAGGAAGAACATTTTCAGGCACAAAACTGACAAAAAAAATTCACAAGAGACCAGGGTCATATAACAGCAAATAAACTAATCAATATTCTGAGAAATATCGGTATGGTTACAATCAATATAACTATTTTGAAGTTATCCCTGACATTTCACTAAAACTTTCAAGTTTTAGACAAACAAGAAATACAGTCAAGAACACACCAGAAATCAAAATGTGTCTACTGCTATTCAAAAAGTATTTTTGTAAAGGTTTACAGCTAAAGCTAAATCCATCCGAGCCATTAGGCTCATAGAGCCAGTGCTTATCCCTGATTTCCATGGTGCAAGAGGGTACATGACTTCCCCTGGACAAGATGCCAGTCCATCCTAGATTAACTCCCCAGCAATGCTGGTACTCATTTTACAGCTGAGTGGACTAGGGCAAGTAAAGTGTCTTACTAAAGGACACAATACAGCTGCAGTGCTTACAGCGAGAATCAAACCCGGTACCTTTGGAATACGAGCATAACTCCTTAGCTACTGCACCTCTACTTCAGGTTTACAGACAGGTAGAGATTCCCGCCTGCTTTAGGACCTCCTTGTTGGTGGTGATGAGGTCCTTCCAGGAGATGTCCAAGAGGCGCCTGATGCAACGGAGGTGAAAGCTGTTAAGGTGACTCTCCTGCCTAGCGCAGGCTGTCGAGGACTCGCTGCCATAAAGTGGGGTGCTCAATACACAGGTTCTGTAGACTGAAATCTTTATACTTAAGGTAAACTTGTTGTTATCCCACTCTTTTGGGATTGGATTGCCATGGCGGAAATGCCTTTCCAATCCTCTTGTCCAGTTCTGAGTTAAGTGAGAGGTTGTGGCATATATAAAATCATCGACAGCCTCCGGGGTGCAGTCTTCAATGCGTATGTTGGGGGCATTGCTGACATTCTGGCCCACCACTTAAAGTCTTCTTCAGACTGATGATGAGGCCAAACCCTTTGCAAACTGATGTGAGGCAGTTTATGTTGTGTTGTAGTCCTGCCTCAGTGGGAAACCAAAGAAGCCTCATCAGCAAATAGCATTTCACGAAGCAGGACATGTCGAACCTTATGTCTTTGCCCTAAGACGTGCAAGGTTGAAAAGCTTCCCATCGCATCTCATTTTAAGGAAGACTCAGTCTTCTAAAGTGTCAAAGGTGCGAGACAACAGCATGGAGAAGAAGATGCCAAAAAGGGTTGGTGCAAGAACACATCCCAACTTTAGGCCACATATCAAAGGTTCTCAAAATAAGTCCTGTTTCTAAATCTAGGTCACGGTTATAATACTATCCAATTTCCTGTTCACTATGGCTTACTTCTCCCTTTCAAAATATTTGGGAAAAGGATAGAACAACAATACAATTTACATGATTAATCTTCTAGTTGACCTATTCTGAGGTCACAAAATACTGCCCAATTTATGCTAATTATGTATTTGCATTTTAAAATGCTGTTAAATGCTTAAATTGTAACCAATTTTGATGGAACCTTTTGCTATTTGCATGGTTTTTAGTATACTTTAAGCCATTTAGGTTCATGTTGTTGCTACCTGCCCATAAACCTTTAAGATAAATCATACAATTTCTATGAAGTATTTGCATTGTCATGAACCATGCATTAAATTCCTGTAATGCACTGCCAGATTATGTGATTTAGTCCAATTTTACAACAGGTAAATTTTTTAACAAAGCGAAGAAATGTATGTTAGACTTTTCTCGTGTTTTTTTCTTTTTTGTTGTTTTTTTAGGCATTTTAAACATTTTAACACGGACATTTTATAAAATGAGTAATGTTTTGGGATCGTATTTATATGCGTATTTAATGCACAGTTCAAAAGACTTTGCACTTACTGGCGAATGACCCTCCTAAAGTTGGGTCATTCTACTCGGGCCAAAGTCCTTTGCCCTGTGCATTGAATACGCATATAAGCACTCCGCCTCAACATTAATCTTTAAATAAAGAACACTAAGAATATGTAAAATATAGTCACTTACTTCTTTTACAAGTGAATTCAAGAAAGTTATAGTCTGAATGGTTTTTCCAAGACCCATTTCATCGGCAAGAATGGTTGAGATGCTGTGAGCCCATGAGTAGCGCAACCAGTTCAACCCTTCCATCTGATAGTCGTGCAATGTACCACCAGTGTTCTTGACAAAACTGGGCTGGTCTTCATATTTCTTCTTAATCTGTGCAGCAAAACAGAAAGAAGATAACAAAGGTTAATAGTGTGAATTTTACTCTCTATATCTACTATCTGGCATCTCTTCCTGTTTTCAAGTCATAAGAATTGTTCTGTCAGAAATTCATCAGTGGTGCGTGCCCCAACAACGACCATCTTGGTTACAGAATGAGAGAGTGAGTACAGCTTATATCACTTGCAATTTAGAAAAGCTAATTTATGGAAATGTTCAAATTTCTGACTAACATCCAAGGAGTGCATCTTCAGCAGAAGGCAATTATTACAACAAATAACCAATCTACAAAAAAAGTTGATATGTTTAAAAAATTAAAATATTTGGAAAAAATCTACAAAAGATTCATACTGTGCATAGTAAATTTTTCTAAAGAATGTGATGTAATGTATTGGTATTTTCCATACTTTCATTTTCTAATCAAGCAAAGAATTTCATCAACAAGAACTTACATCCACCGATGGTTCTGCTCTCTTGTCTTCGTCCCTGCTCCTCTTTCCTTTCCCTTTTTTCTTCTTTTGGAATCCCCCATACATGCTATCTCTGAAATAAAATACATAGCGCAGGGTTAATATGAGTGAGGATTGGGGAAACCCCCATCCATGCTACCTCTGAAACAAAATACAAACTGGAATAAATAGGAAGGAAAAGAAAGGAGAATCCCCATTTTTATGAGTTCTGAAGGAAAATATTATATGATATAGGTTGTTAGCTTGGAATGGACAGCACTTTAACAATGGTCAATAGGAATCAGGTGAAGGGGAAAAAACGAACTAAAAAAGCAAAAGCTAGTGGGATAACACGAACTTCGCAACGTCAAGAAAAAACAAGGGAAAAAAACGCGACATGCGTTTTCCCGAACGGCAGCACGAAAAATCCTGTGAAAAGGGCTATGCCTCGCACCAGAGTGCATACCCCGGCCATCCATGAACAGTGTCGACTACTTTAAGAAAAAACTACTGGATGATCCATTGGAGGAAAATGTGTCATGACACAGTACGATGAGATCTTAGCATACTCAGTACTAGCAAGAAAGGTGGAAAACGTAATTCACATAGTAAGTCCTTTTGAAAATAAATGCGTGGACCCCAAAACCCACAGGTCAGGAGAAAGGACGCAAAGAATTGATAGCTTGCAATCGTCCACAGATGCGGACAGACCTACGTCCGGAAGACCTAATAAGGTTCTGATCGCTCTGATCACTTATGGGAAGCACGCTCATCCTGTGGGAATTTCACTGAAGCGAGACGCTTGTAATCCTGTTCTCGTAGTCCGAGGTGAGCGGCCTTAAGGCTGGCATAGTTTGTCCTGCGCCAAGATGAGAGGACTTGTTCCAGAAACTCTTTAAGTTTGTTCCTATCTATCCGAAAACGAGACCACAACAGTGGTGTAAAGTCGGCGTAAATCTGAACTGCCTTGCTCAGCACTAGCGGTAAAAGGTGAAAAATGCCAGGCATACTGCCTGTTAAAAAGGCCAAGTAACTGTCCAAATTTTTGTCATAGGGGGTCACATGAAATGTGCCCCTACCTCGACCAAGACGCATCCGTCGGCACTGACGGTGAAAGTCTGACGGGTGGAAACTTCGTTCCTTACAACAGGTAAAAGCGTCCGCACCACTTACCAAACGGGGGTGGCCACCGACTAAATGTGTAAAGCGGAGGTACTGAATGAGGCCATCTTCAGCCCGACCCAAGGATAGACTTCAACACCGTCCTCTCCATGACTCGCCAAGTCTGGGGGTGTCGAAAATACGAATCGGTCGCTAATGGCTGGTGGTGTGTGGGAGGCAACAGCCTCTTCTCCACGGCCTGTGTTCCAAGATGAAAGCCTGGATGTAAACAGGTCCATGAAGGAATTAAACGTCCTCCAAGGATGGAACTAAAATTCTTCCCATTAGAGCTTCCGCTTCATTCTCTGTCCCCACTCCAGGACCTGCTCTGTTGTGGAGAGAACCAGGGGAGAGAAATGAGCGAAAAGCCGAACCGCCCAGGGTGAAAAGCCGTTGAGCGGGAGGAGTCATTCAGGCTCATAACACTGATAAGTTAATACTAACTTAGGGTTAACTTACATCGTACACTTTGGCCATGAAGTCTGTAAAAAACTTGTACAACAGCGGAGCTATGGAGCCCCGGTGATTGAGGAGCAGCGTGGCAGATAAGACTGCTGGCTCTGAGCAAAGTTTGTTTAAACTTCACTAAACTAAACCAATGGTTAGCGAATTAAAAGCTAGGCCGTTAAGGTCCGTTGTCGTAAGTGGATGCCCTTTTAACGCGAGTAAACTGCGTGCTTATTGCGAGATCTCTGCCAGGATCCTAACAATAGACCTTCCATAGCAATCCACCTAATCTGTGAAAGACGCTACCCTTATATTTACTACCTAATGCAAACATGCACTTTTTGCTTCTCGTATGACCATTAACTCTGTAAAAAACTCGTACAACAGCGGAGCTGTGGAGCCCCGGTGATTGAGGAGCAGCGTGGCAGATAAGACTGCTGGCCCTGAGCAAAGTTTGTTTAAAATTTATTGAACTAAACCAATGGTTAGCGAATTAAAAGGTAGGCTGTTAAGGTCCGTTGTCGTAAGTGGACGCCCTTTTAATGCGAGTATACTGCGTGCTTATTGCGAGATCTCTGCCAGGATCCTAACAATAGACCTTCCATAGCGACCCATGCTAATCCGCCGCGTGAAAAACGCTACCGTTATATTCACTACGTAATGCAAACATGCACTTCCTGCTTCTCGTATGTGCGGCGCGTGCGAAAGTCAAGTTAACATGTACTATTAAGATGAAGACATAAAGCAGTTACGATCGTATTTTAAATATTAATGTTTGTCTGGTGTTTTTATTCTTACATAAATAGTTCTTGAATAAATGAATTATCCCGACCAGAAAATTATATATTTCATGTACTTTCTTTGTTAAAACAATTTGTTCAATGAAGAACAAAAACATAGAAACCATGGTGCCAAATTTTTGGTGACTTCAAAGAAAGAAACGTATGGAATATTAAGGAATTTCTTTTTGAAGTTATTCCCTTAATTAATACATTTGATTTTTGGAACTGTTCACCATAATTGATGAAGAAATTACTACTGTTTTTCCCCTTGGACTTAACAAAATATCTTGGTAATTTCCAACCATCCATGGACATGACCTGGTATGAAATTACTAAGAAGAAAGGATACTGTATTCCCTTTTCCCCCATAATGGAGGGGAGAGAAACACGGAAGGTAGGATGTTTGATAATCAATCCCAGGGTTATACAAGCAAGGATATGCCTCTTTCTTTTATATAAGTAAACAATGAAATATCTTTGTCATACCTTTGCCAGACATGACTATATGAAATGCTAGGAACAAGATTTTTTTTTTTTTTAAATCGTGCAGAACAAAAAAAGAAACTCATTAAAATAAATATAAAGCAAAAGAAAATTAAAAAAACTACTGTTGCATGCTTAACAGTAAAGAAATCAAATAGATAATACAAGCTTAAAGTATATTTATCACTTAAAAGAAACAAGTGAGAAAATCTATTAGATTTTGATGGAATAAAAGGACATATCCGAACTTTTTATGCAGTAAACTTTACCCATATTTGGCTGTTTTAATCCTTTTTTTTTTTTTTTTTAAATTAAAAAATGGAAGAGGGGTGTTTTTATACTTTTTTAAATTAAAAAATGGAGGGGGAAGAGGGGGAGGACGCACTGGATTTTATGTCCTTCGGTAAATGCAAACTTAGGGCCGAGTAAATGCACCATACTACCTCTTTTATTTAAGAATAGTGACAGTTGAAAAAATATGCTTCTAACAAAACTTGTAAGCTGTTTTGTATTAATTTTAATGTAGGAGTTAATGGAGGTTTCCCCCATGTAACGGTCAATTACAAACGTTATCGCAGGGCAAAGGTCAGTTTGATTGCAGCATATTCTGGAACAATATATTTTAAAACAAAATTACAAACATTAGAGATCACATACATATTATTCAAAGAATGTTACACTATGGCATTTTCATGGGTTTTTTCTTTCTGCATATGAGTTCTAATTTGTGTGCAGTTTTAGTTTCGCTACAGAAAAAGTACAGTTCCGTAATTCCCGGGCTACATGTTATGTAACCTTACTTTTTTCCTATAGAATAAAAAATATATAAAAAATGCGTACACAATTGGGGGCAGGGGGAATTTGTTTCAGTTTCAATTCGCATCTTATACCCCCAAGTTTGGATAAGAAATGTACTTTCACAGGTCCATTTGGGTCTGTACGGCTTTGCTGATCGCTTCCATACGACCCCACGGCTTGTTTCCACGGCTCCGTAAGGGCTCGTAACACAGCCCTACGGCTCCGTACGGGTCATGGGACTGCTTCGTATGGTTTCGTACAGTTTCGTAATCAACAACTTTTGGTTCCATACGGCTCTGGCGATTGGGTTCGTACGGCTCCATAGTTCTGTAACAGGGTAACGTACAACACACCCGATAATAGACCCTTTAGCTATAAAGCCACATGGTCAGGTAATAAATAACAATCTTCAAAAGAAGTATATCATTACGGGAGTTTTTTTTCTTCTTGTAACCGTAGCCATCAGCTATGCAGTTCCACGTCCGTGTGAGCTACCTTAGTAAAATTTCTGCGTTGAATTTTCACCAGTATCATAAACACTAGGAAAGTCCCCGTATGTCGGTGCGTTATGCACGCAGGATGCACTGCGTTTAAGCGTTTCCTTTGGTTACATAGCTTAGTGGTCATGTGATAAAAACCATCTCCACGAGAGGCATAGCATCACTAGAGCTATTTCCTAATTGAGCTAACGGCATACACAATGATAAACATGATAAAAAGCTCCATGCACTAAATTCATAAATATTATAACTTACGAGTAGTTGCTTGCTTCTTACATTCATGAGTGTCAACTTATAGGGACAATACTAGGAAGAAAACTCTTAAGCATGAAAACTCACTACAACTTCGTAATACACTATTTAATATTCTGAGCAAGATCTGTACAGTTACATTGGTCCTAAAGCACTACATGTACTCACTTGAGTTGATTGTAGAATTCCACCTGCTTACGGCCACCGGGGATGCTGAGTAAGAATTCCTCCTCCTCCCATGAACAGTGATCATACGGTAAACCGCGCCATTTCACAAAATAGTATGTGCTCCCTCTTTTGTGATCTCGATTGTTTATGATTCGTTGAATGTCTAGCCAATCAGGTTGCACTCCAAACTGATAAAAGCGTTCAAATAGATCAATTGTTACATCAATGTCATCATGAAGAGGTAAAATTTCCTTCTTTTGGGCTTTTGTAGGTTTTTCTGCCTCGGGTTTTGTTTCTGTGGTCTCAGTCTTGGCTTCTGTGCTTTCAGCCTTGGCTTCTGTGCTTTCAGCCTTGGCTTCTGCGCTACATGTCTTATCTTCTTCTGTGCTATCTGACTTGGCATCTGCATTTTCTGTCTTAGCTTCTGTGCTATCAGTCTTGGCTTCTGTGCTATCAGTCTTGGCTTCTGTGCTCCCAGTCTTAGCTTCTGTGCTCCCTGTATTCCTTTCTATGCTCCCTTTCTTTTTCTTGAGGGAGGATTCATTCCCAGATAAGATGCCAGACCTCTCTTTGTCCCTCTTGTCTTTCAGTCTCCGTAAATGGTGGATTCCTTCCTGGTCGTCAAATGTTGGAGGTTCTTCCATCTCATTTCGCCGCATATAATTTCGGAAAAGAATTTGATGAAAGACTTCCATCTAAGAAAAGAAAGGAACAATTTAAATTCAAAAGAGGCCTTAGCCAAGAAGTGAGTTTGGTTATTGTAAACAAACTTACAAGGGGTTTGTGGAAGAAAGAAAAAAAGGGAGGGAGGGGAGGTGAATATTTTAAAAGAAGTGGGGTATTTTGCTTGTCTGTTCACATTACTTGATATATTATAGGTGCAAGTGGGAGGCATAAGACTCATTTTGGTGGTCTGCTACATTACTTGATACAGCATATTGCAAGTAAAAGACATAGGTTCGTCTTGCTTTTTTTCTTCCAGCGATAACCACGCGCTTTTGAAATTGTATGTAAAAGTGTTGGCTTTTACTTAAAGGATTAGTTCAGTGGTCAAGCAGTTTTTTGTAATGAAAGGGGACTTCAAAAGAAACAAAATGGTGAAGAAACTACTTCAATATCTTATTCTATTAAGGAGATATTCAAGTTTAAAGTTCTGTCTGACATGTGTAGAAATGTCTGGTGTAGTAAGTCTACTATGGAAGGTGGGTGCCCTTATCCTCACTGCTAAAGAATTGTAAATGTATTTAAAGAAAACTGAACTAACTTTTTTACTATTTTAATTATTTTGAACCAAACTTTCTTGAGGTGTTGAATTATAATTACCTTTACTAGACTCTGTTTTACTACTTTCCTTACATATAAAATGGCACAAGTTATTTTAATCGTTTCTACACGAATGATGCCAAACATTTATTTCTATATCTCCTTAACAGAATAAGATTTTTGAATGCATTCTTCACTAATTTGTTTCTTTTAAAGGCCTCTTTCATAAAAGATAAACTAACTTGACCCCTGAACTAATCCTTTAACCCTTACTCTACAAGGGCTTTAAAAAATGCAAGCCCGATTTTCGTAACTTTTTTTTCATATGCATTTTTAACAACCTTTCATTCAGTTTCTTTCGTTACAAGTTTAATTGGAATGGAAGCTTAAGATTTGTATCTTTTGAGTAATGAAAGCCAAATTAGGAAATATTGGACAAAAATATGCAAAAAAGCAACTGTTGGGTAAATTTGGTCAACAAATGGCAATCTTTGCACAAGTTTAACTTCTTGTCAATATTTAAAACAGATGTGTTGCATATTTAGATTCTTTATAAAAGATTCTTTATAAAATTTCCTTTCCAATGATATTAATCTAGAATTTGGAAAGAAAGGAAAGATGAAAAAACACCAAAAAATATTTTTGTAAAATGACCCTAAAAACTGCAGCAGAAAAATTATAACGCCGTAGTCACAGTGAGACTCAAACCTGGTGAGCTCTCCCATGCTGGCCAAGTTCATATCCACTACACCAGAGATGATATTGAAAATGATGTGGTAAAATTTAATTATTATAGAAAGGGTCCAAATAGACAGAAATTCATGAAATTTCTCCAGAACAAAAAGATTGTAGATAGGGATTATAAAAATTAAGAAAATCAATAATATCATGTCTTAGGATTTATGATTGATTTTAAAGCAAAAATGTGATCTTGATGTTATTGAAAGATTTAAAAAGGAAAAAAAAAACATTTTTTGCCAATGTTTTTATCAACTTTTGAGTTTTACCCATTTTTAAAATTCTGTAATATGACCCCTAAAAAAAAAAAAAAAAAAAGTTACATTTTGTAAAAGAAATATTCGCGTACTTTAAAATGATACCAAGATTTTTCTATAGGACTTTGGTTAAGTTCCGATTTTATTTTTAAAAAAGGTGGTTTGAAAACGGCAATAATATCGCCATGTGGTATAGTAAGGTTAAACAGGCACACTAAAATTACACATTACACCCATAATTCTCATCAGAAATCTAAATGAACTGATTAAAACATGTCATACCTGCAACTCGTCCACCCACTCACAATGCCAGTGAGATAATCCGTGAAACTTGCAGTAGAATTGGCGGAAAGGTTTTGGTCTCAGGTCATGCTGGATATTTTTCTTGTCCTCGGATACAGGGGTATTGATGACCATCGGATGATGCTCTCCCTGACTCTTCTCAGCTGAAACAAGAATCAATCAATCATTGTTATTTATATTGTACCAAAAACCAATAAATTGTACTAGGGTGCTAATCAGGCACAAGAAACCAACTACTAGGGTACTAATCATGCACAAGAAACTAAGTACTAGGGTACTAATCATGCACAAGAAACTAACTATTAGGGTCCTAATCAGGCACAAGAAACTAAGTACTAGGGTACTAATCAGGCACAAAAACTAAGTACTAGGGTACTAATCAGGCACAAGAAACTAAGATCTAAGTACTAATCAGGCACAAGAAACTAACTACTAGGGTACTAATCAGACACAAGAAACATTACTAGGGTACTAATCAGGCACAAGAAACATTACTAGGGTACTAATCAGGCACAAGAAACTAAGTACTAGGGTACTAATCAGGCACAAGAAACTAAGTACTAGGGTACTAATCAGGCACAAGAAACTACTAGGGTACCAATCAGGCACAAGAAACTACTAGGGTACCAATCAAGCACAAGAAACTAAGTACTAGGGTACTAATCTGGCACAAGAAACCAACTACTAGGGTACTAATCAGGCACAAGAAACTAAGTACTAGGGTACTAATCAGGCACAAGAAACTAAGTACTAGGGTACTAATCAGGCACAAGAAACTAAGTACTAGGGTACTAATCAGGCACAAGAAACTAAGTACTAGGGTTCTAATCAGGCACAAGAAACTACTAGGGTACTAATCAGGCACAAGAAACTAGGGTACTAATCAGGCACAAGAAACTAACTACTAGGGTACTAATCAGGCACAAGAAACTAAGTACTAGGGTACTAATTAGGCACAAGAAACTAAGAACTAGGGTACTAATCAGGCACAAGAAACTACTAGGGTACTAATCAGGCACAAGAAACTAGGGTACTAATCAGGCACAAGAAACTAACTACTAGGGTACTAATCAGGCACAAGAAACTAAGTACTAGGGTACTAATTAGGCACAAGAAACTAAGTACTAGGGTACTAATCAGGCACAAGAAACTACTAGGGTACTAATCAGGCACAAGAAACTCTAAGTACTAGGTACTAATCAGGCACAAGAAACTAAGTACTAGGGTACTAATCAGGCACAAGAAACTAAGTACTAGGGTACTAATCAGGCACAAGAAACTAACTACTAGGGTACTAATCAGGCACAAGAAACTAAGTACTAGGGTACCAATCAGGCACAAGAAACTACTAGGTACTAATCAGGCACAAGAAACTCTAAGTACTAGGTACTAATCAGGCACAAGAAACTAAGTACTAGGGTACTAATCAGGC
The DNA here is from genome assembly GCA_020152595.1 of Chiridota heheva. NCBI lineage: Eukaryota > Metazoa > Echinodermata > Holothuroidea > Apodida > Chiridotidae > Chiridota > Chiridota heheva. Next base: position 308,529 of record JAIGNY010003483.1, read on the forward strand.
ACAAGAAACTACTAGGGTACTAATCAGGCACAAGAAACTCTAAGTACTAGGTACTAATCAGGCACAAGAAACTAAGTACTAGGGTACCAATCAGGCACAAGAAACTACTAGGGTACTAATCAGGCACAAGAAACTCTAAGTACTAGGTACTAATCAGGCACAAGAAACTAAGTACTAGGGTACTAATCAGGCACAAGAAACTACTAGGGTACTAATCAGGCACAAGAAACTCTAAGTACTAGGTACTAATCAGGCACAAGAAACTAAGTACTAGGGTACTAATCAGGCACAAAAAACTACTAGGGCACTAATCAGGCACAAAAAAACTACTAAGGTACTAATCAGGCACAAGAAACTAAGATTTATGGTAAGTCCCAAAAGATGATACTTCAATTGTACTTTAAAACATGTAGACAATGTCATCAACCCAGCATGATGATGGAATGCCTTGTATTTCTTTATAATCTTATCTCAGGTTTTCTAGCTTGAAAAATTGTTTTCCTTTTGGTAAGGGTCAAGGACATTTTTGTGTACACATGAAATTATCAAAACACGGTGTTAAAACTTTGTGTCACATAGTTTTGGAATAAAACTTCACTACAATGTATAAAGAATACATTATAATCTTGTCATGCACAAGATTTCAATACAGAATTGAACAAAATGGCAGCCCCATGTGTTGACTTCAAACATGAATAACTTGACATAGCAATAAGACGTGACTTGCTATTTGTGGTGGTTTGTGTAGATTTTAATCATCTGCAATACCAATTGTATGTCACTTTGTCTCCTTTGATTAATGTCTACATTACACCCAAATTCATGGAATTTCACTGAGAAATTCCAGATAATCCTGAACCTTGATATTCTAAATAAGATCAGAATCTAATCTGTGATTTAAAATAAACATAAATGTCACAGGACAAACTAGAATATTAACACCCTGTACAGTACATACCTCTTCCTGCATTGCAATTCCAGTATGCCTAATACTTTGTCGAGTCCCCCTCCCTCCCTTCTTACATCTACCTCAAACTCAGGAATCTTAGACCCATAGAGTTTTATCCCCACATAATCTCTTCCTCACTTTTAATCAGTATTGCCTATTTGCATTCTAAACACTTCAGGATTATCTACTTTCTGGCTGATTTCTTGCAAGGCCATACCATTGTTTTCAGTTTTATTCAGGCTAACCATTCATTGTTTGAATTCTTTTCAAACTATATTCACATTCCGTCCTTTCTTTTCGTGCAAAAATCTAATTGTTTTGATTGTGCTTGATACCAAACCTCTTGATTTAGGCTTAATCCAGATAATGGATTGTGTGGGTTTTGATTCAGTGCACGAATTCATTGGAAAATTTCACAAATTCATTGGGAAATTTCCAGTAAGTCCATCTGCACCTCTATTTCTACCCTTCCCCTGATCCATTAAGTGCCAAATTCTTAACACTTCATCCTAAAACAATAACAAAACCACACACCAAATTTAATCAAAATCCAATCATCAGTAATTAAGATTACTTGATAACAAACAAAGAGCCAAAAACATAACCTATGTCCAACTTCATTGGCGGAGGTAAATATATATAAATTAAACAGTAATATGCAATATTAGACCTATGAATATGCATTACCACAAAAATCATCATAATGCATGAATATTCATGGTAGAATGAAGGAAGTTTAGGTTTACCTGAGCCATTGGTCATTCCATCTTCAGGTTTGTCTTTTTTAGGGGGAGGGTCGGGCATCTTTGGGGTGAACCAGCGCCAGCTGAGGATTTTATGCACCTTTCCCCTTGGTGCTTGACACTGGACAAATAAAAGAACAGGGATCATGTAACTGATATTAAATGCAATAATTTACATTATATGAAAAAGACAAAATATGAACTTAACCACACTTGTAAATAAATGCATGCCTATATGATATAACATACTTATTTTGCTTGTTCCATACTTTAGGAGAAATAAACTTTATTATCCCAAATTAAGTGTTATCCCAAATTAAGTGTTATCCCAAATTAAGTGTTATCCCAAATTAACAGCGCCATCCCAAATTAACTGTCATCCCAAATTAACAGTGTCATCCCAAATTAACTGTGTCATCCCAAACTAACTGTGTCATCCCAAACTAACTGTGTCATCCCAAATTAACTGTGTCATCCCAAACTAACTGTGTCATCCCAAATTAACTGTGTCATCCCAAATTAGCAGTGTCATCCCAAATTAACTGTGTCATCCCAAACTAACTGTGTCATCCCAAACTAACTGTGTCATCCCAAATTAACTGTGTCATCCCAAACTAACTGTGTCATCCCAAATTAACTGTGTCATCCCAAATTAGCAGTGTCATCCCAAATTAGCAGTGTCATCCCAAATTAACAGTGTCATCCCAAATTAAGTGTCATCCTAAATTAACAGTGTCATCCCAAATCAAGTGTCATCTTAAATCAACTGTGTCATCCTAAATCAACCGTGCCATCCCAAATCAACCGTGTCATCCCAAACTAACCGTGTCATCCCAAATCAACCGTATTATCCCAAACCATCCAAGATTGAGATCTATAGACATCACCTGGATACCAGAAGGTAGAAGAAAGAAGGGAAGACCTAAGACTACATGGAGAAGAGTGGCAGAAAAGAGAAAGTTTTGGATGGAACAGTTGCAGTAGTAACAAGAGATGGAAGAAGTTGCTTAGAGAAACCTTAATCTCCATACTCAGGAATAAGGAGTGGTAAGGTATAGAGCTGTGACCGTTTAGCGTGTACTCGCTACACGCTCGCAAATCTTGTAAACGTTTACTAAATACTTAATTGCGAGTAATCGTTTTTCATACATTATAGGCCTAGTGTCTTGCCGTTGAAAATCAATATTCATGATTCAAATCACACACACATTCGGCTGACAAAATTCCAATCAATGATTTTTTACAAACTGTAAACCCGATTAGCATAATCTTTTTTAAATGTGCGAATCACAATTGCGCAGTAATCACCAATGAATGTGGATATTATGCACTTTGATTTCGCCAAAATCTGAGTAATCTAACTTGTAAAATGCACCGCGAATGTGCAGCAGTAAACAGTGAAACTAACAATAGGCCTAACGTTAGGCCATAAGGCTTTAAATCCCACGCAATCAAGGCCCGTTTCATCGACCAAAAAACACTTGAATCGTGACAATTAGTACATTTACATGTAAATATTACCTGATGAGTCAAATAAATTTTGCAAGAAAGAAAAAATATTGCATAATAAATAAACAGAAAAAGGTTTTAACAAAGCTGAAATTCTGCATGCTTCACAAAAATGGCGGCCATTTTTTCGAGAGGACTGATATTTCAGAACTTCCTGGTGGTGGCGTAGTTTTGAAATGTTTTACAGCGAGGTATATCATAGGCCTCAGTATGCAAGATTTTCACAGAACTTTGAAAGCCGTAGCGAATAGGACAAACAAGTTACGTAATGTTGAGTTTAAATGACATTGAAAGGAAGTTATCTGTTCTGTCTAAACTGAATTTCCATGCATATTTTCCTTAAAAATAATGATTTTTACTGTAGAAGTAAAGTTTTTACGATTTGGAAAGCAAAACTCGGCGTCTATTTGGGCAATGCAGTCAGTACTTTTGCCATACTAGTTGCGCGATTTTTTTACTTCGCCTTGTAGTTTTGGAGCAATTTTGGTGTATTTCCGAAAATTACGGTACTAAACTCGTGTACACGATACACGCTCGCTTTTTTTGGCGTGTACACGTTTACTATAATCCCTAAACGTTCACAGCTCTAGTAAGGTAAGACAGGCAGCAACAATTGAGCTGAATTGGACACAAATATAAACCATGAAAATAGCATAAAAATAATCAAAATCAGTTCAAAATTGACCATTTTATAGCATTTGCAATTTTAGAGCCTTATTATTAATAAATTATGTAAATTTTATTGAAGTGACATCACAACAAGAAAACCTATGAATTTCCTTGTTAACCTATTGTTTTTCAATTCTTCACCACCATTTATTGAACAGATGAAGTTGAATATGACCCAAGAGATTTTAAACTTCCTATTGAAATTTGGTAGGAATAAAATGCCTACTGATTTAACATGACTGAAATTCAGGACAGTATTTTAAAGCCTTCCAATAATTCTTTTACACTGTACATCATAACAATTGCATTTCATTGTTTTTAAATTTTAGCTTGGGATTTTTTATGGGGTGAATAACCCTTCTTAGCATGTCATCTTGTTATGTTATTCACTCAAAATTCTTTTTCTAGTACTCTTTTTCTAGTACCGGTTCTTCTTACGTGCGTAAAAAGGTAAAACACTGTGTGTTTGGTATATTCACCGTTGTATTACACTAACACGTAACATTATAGACACATGTATACAGTACTAATACACTAATAACATTATAAATGATCGCAGGGAAAATAAATTTCCTCCGAGCATGACCATAGAGTAACGGCAGGATGTATCAGGGAGGGAAATATTCATTATTACCTCTTCTATCGGGATTGATAAAAACCGTCCTCTTTCCCAGGTGTTTTTTTAAAGAAATTTTATGTGAATATGTCAGAAAATCATGTTTTTTGTCTTCTTTTTTAAATAATTTATACTAAAAACAACTTATTTTAACACATGAAGATAGTTATCACTTGGTCATTCATGAACTAACTTTGAACTCAAGATGTGTATACACTCATGCCCCAGGCCCAATGATTTACACAGCATGAAATACCTTCCAAAACACTTTTTAAATACCTCCAATCAATAGTAAGTGGTAAAAATGGAGTTCCTATCTTCATTTTGTTACAGCAAAATTGCCTCAAAAGTGGATGCAAGGGCTGTGTAGAACCGCCAGTTTACGCTGTAAAATTTCCGCGATCAAAAAAACATGGCAAATTTGGCAAGCTCTGAACATGTGCACATGAATGGTTACAAGGCCTTAATAATGCAATGTACAACTCAACATTAGGTAATCATTATGATGTACACTGTATGTACCAGTCATATAGTTATAGCTAGAGCAGTGTGTTAGCTTGGCCTTGTATGGTAAAAAACGGGCGTGACTTAAATAAGTTTCATTGAGTTTAGAGAACAGTTTCACTAGAGCAGTGTGTTAGCTTGGCCTTGTATGGTACAAAACGGGCGTGACTTAAATAAGTTTCATTGAGTTTAGAGAACAGTTTCACTGTTCCACATGGTATCACACCCCATATCCCACATGGCATACCACCCCATGTCCCATATGACATCCCTTGGGCTACATAAGAAGTCTCATCTTAGCTATCATAGTCCCTGATTGAGCACACTACGTATGAAAGTCTGTCAGTTATAACTTACATGCAAATGACTTGTTGAATAAGAAGAAAAAAAGGCGGGAGTCAAATAATTATGCCTGATATAACCCTTGGTGCATACCACATGGTATATATTCTATCTTATGTCCCATATGGCATTCCTCCCTATGTCCATATGTAGTTACATCCTGTCGCACTCCCTGACTAAGCATACTAAGTAAAAAAGTCTTGTTAGTTCATATACTGTAGCAACTTTATGCAAATAAACATATTGATAAAGATGGAGTTTAATAATCATGCCTGATGCAGCCATTGGTGCACACATATTTCGAAGAAGTTTAAGGCTTTAGCCCTCCAGTGTTATGAAAGACACTTGATGATCTCTAAAGAATTTTGGGAAATTGTATCATCTTACAATTATTTTCAAAGGAACTATCAAATGTTTTGTAGACTATTTGAGGAAACTAGAATTCAACCGGTCTTAAGTCTCTAAAAAACTATAAACATTTAGTAAGGAAATTCCAGCCTTCCATGAGGATATCTGAAGAAACTTTAACATATCTGAGGAATTTTAAGGCAAAACTCTGGACGGCCAGACGGACAAGTCACCATTACATAGGTTTGCATTATGCTTTGCATGCTCACCAAAAAACTAGGTTTGTTAGTGTGCAGTATTGTGATTTGTGTGGTTGTTTACATTCTCTTGAAGACAATTCATTATGTGTAATGAAAATGATTGAGCCCCGGTGGTGTGCATTCCCTTTCCATTAGTTTCATTTATTGTCCATAAACTTTCATCTTGTATTTATCAGTTAGGATTAATTCCACTCGCTTATAGTTTTTATCCCAACATGGAAATGCAATCCATCCCCAAAAAGGCAGTAGGCTCTTCAACTTTGCATGAGGGAATAACCGATACATGCATGACGTGAGTGATTATGCACAAAAACAGTATAGAATATTACGTCACGGGATAATTACGTCATCACTTATGGTTAAACGTTTGACCGACTGTAATGGTGACGGCTGTATGTTTATGAAAAAATGCTAACCGTCGCAATCCTTATATTATCTTACTTCATAACAGGCTTGGAAAAAACCACTCGCCATGGGTGAGTAAAAAAACAGAATCAAAAGGTTTTGTGGTTGCGATGCCCCTTTTTTATATGCTAATTGATTTGCAAGTTTCATATTAACTGTCATGTCATTGCATATCATGAAATATTTGTTCCAGGATATTTATTCATAAGCAACAACCACCATGCATGATGCAGATCAATAAATAGACATACCTAATGACAACACTAGCATGTGCACAATAATTAAAATTAGCATAGCAAGTATGATGCAAAACAGACACATGGTTGCTCATGTATCATATTTGAAGAATTTTAGGTTAAGCCCTGCCTACTCATTAATATGCATTGTATCACCACCAAACCAATAAGGCACATCCACAGACCAAAGACTATCTGTGTATCACATATGACTTGAATCCACTTTATCATTCTTTAGATACCGTGATTACAAGTTTTTTTCAGCAAAATCATATTAAGCCTCGGTAACTATTCATACTAATGATATTCTTTATTTTTATACCATGAACATGGACACCTTAGCAAACATCATAACTGTACCAAATATGAAACAAAACATATATGTGATTAGTATAATATGAGCATTTTAAATTTTGTACATTAAGCCTTCTCATTAATATGCATGATATTACCACCTAGAACAATAGGCCACATCTACGGACCATGGGTTGTATGTATACCACATATGATATGAATCCACTGTACTGTTCTTGAGATATCGTGTTTACGAGCTGGCCATCACATACACACCCACACACATACATACACCCATACATACAAACACACACCATCATGACCAAATAGGTTCCTGATGCGATCGCATCGGAAATAAAAATTGTGCCGTGTTAAAGCCATGCAGAGTGAAAATCTTGGTTTGATCGATTGATCGATTGTTTTATGTAACATACTTACAATACTGTCTTGTGTTTTTTCTGTACTAAAAAATGCCTCCACACACACAAAAATAAGTGATATTTCCATTTAAATTCAAAATGTAAATCAATATTTGGCCGATAGCCGTCAACTTTAATTGCCCAAAACACCACCTATTGTGTGTATAGACATATACACTCTTTACATCCAGTGCACGGCATGGTATGAAAAGGAAAGTGCCATTTTAGAACAGTCGTACCAGGGAAATAATAACATATCTTGTTGTTTTCAGGAAGTTACCACGTGACCCAACTACACAGATAAATATAATTGACTCACGTAGCTTGCAAGAAATGCGTCAGTGTCAATATGGGTGGGAATGCTATATCCTTCTGAGTAATGTCTTTGCTTGACGAAAATGGAAAGTTTTAGACTCACTCTCTCTATCGCTATCTTATTTCTGTAAGTGGGCGGAGCTTTGGAGCTCTCCTTATGGATAGAATATTTTCCAAACTATTCCAGAAACAAATTCACTGAGCTGCCACTGATATCAGACCAGTATGTACTACATACAGTACAGATATGCAAACACTCCACAGTATGTGTACATATACGGGCCGGAGCCGCAGCAGGCAGTAAGTGTAAACTTTCTGCCGTAGGGGCCTACTTGTTTCTACCAGTAGGCCTGAAATTAATGTTTAAAAATTCAAGTTAGTGCATGTTGATTTAATTTGTTGTTTAAAAAACATACTTTATTTTGTTATGAGCGTGTGTAGTCTTGCTATGTTTTGTGCGTACGTACAGTCATTAAGTCAGGCCCAAGGAAAGGGCAATAGAGAGGCATGCTAGTTGCGCGAAAATTGTCAAATTTCAGTTGAAAGTGTTGGCGAATAGTTGAAAATACTTGGTGAGTGGAAATACTGGTTTCATCGAATTTACTCGCCAAGCTGTATAAGAGACTGGCGAGTGACTTTTTTGTATTTTTTCCAAGCCTGGTTCATAATAACATCCCATAACTTCATAATAACTATATATTCCTTCATTTAACATTACATTATTTCATAACATCACATTATTTCATAACATCAAATTATAACATAACTTCATAACAACCTAACTTCATAATAACCTAACTTCATGATAACCTAACTTCATATCTCATTATTTTATAATATCACACTATTTAATAATAACATCACACATTTTATAACAACATCACTATGTTATAAGAACATCACACTATTTCATAACAACATCACACTATTTCATATAAACATCACATTATTTCATAATAACATGACACTATTTCAAAAGAACATCACACTTTTACATAAGAACATCACACTATTTCACAATAACATCACACTATTTCACAATAACATCACACTATTTCATAACTTCACACTATTTCATAATAACATCACACTATTCCATAGCACACTATTTCATAACACCATCACACTATTTCATAACACCATCACACTAGTTCATAACAACATCACACTATTTCATAGCATAACACTATTTCATAATAACATCAACACTATCTCATAATAACATCACACTCCTTCAAAATAACATCACATTATTTTATTATAACATCACATTATTTTATAACATCACATTCCTTCATAATGATTTAACTTCATAAATATACTGCCAACAGAATATCAATTGTTTTCAAAACTAAAAAAAGTAGACTCACCGAGCACCTTGGACATAACCACTCTCCATCTGGTATTTCAGGTAAAGGTGGATTGAGGCAAAATATATGATAGGAGGATGGGCACTGATCGCAGCAAAGGAGCTCCCCACCGTCTTGACACACCCTGCAGTATTCCATGTGTTCGTCATGATCCTGGGGTTCAGGATTCTCCACAACAGCCCCCTCCTACAAAGAAAGAAGAGTCCAGGGTCGTAATTCCTACTGTTCCGTGAACAGTGCTTTTTAAGCAGGAACAGTGAATTTTCAAATAAGACTGTTCCGTGAAACTGTGTTTTTTCTCAAACATATAGCATCAACATCTTAAAGTATACAGTTTTCTACTCATAAAACATGTTCTGAGAGTAAAGTCCCTCATAACAAATATTTTTTATGCATGAAAAACCTTTCCTTTTCCGCAATTGCAGGCGCAATCAATAGCGTTGTGGAGGATCCCGGTAATCACGTAAGATTTTCAAAGGTTTGTTCTTTAACTTTGTGCGTGAACCAAATTTCTTTCGATTTTTTGACAAAACATGATTTCTCACCACGTGGTCTAATCAAATTGACGGTGTCACTCGTATAACTTCAATAATCTGCCGGAAAAGGTTCAAATTTCCCATTGACCCACACATTGTAATTTATACAAAACAGCTCATAACCTTTGTTAGAAGCATATTTTTTGTTCAAACATCCCCATGAATTAATTTTTCTCCTTACTGCCTTCAAGTTTTTGTTTGTTGGAAAAATACATTTCCCAGCACGTGGTATTGTCAAATTGACCCCACCCCTCCACCCCCCATGCCATTTGTCAAAGATGTAATAATTTGTGCTACATATTAATAATCTTTAAAAGACCTTTTTTTTGTCTCACTCACATCCCCAATACTGTATTTGCATGTGAACGCAATTATCATGGGTTCCGTTACGTATTTACTGCGTATACATACGATATGATAAGTGCTTACAGCCTTACTTGGCTTAAGAGTTTTGACACGTGCGCAGCAGCTTTCTGACTATTATTTATAATTCTCTTTATACAAGTATATCTTATGACAAAAACGGTGTATATTAAGTTCAATTAAAAACAAGGAATTTGCTTTTTGAACTGACGAAAATGTTGGAACAGTGAAATTTAATCAGGAACAGTGTTTTTTAAGAAAGCACTGTTCTAAAAGGAGAGCTTGAAAACTTCTCTGAACTTCATATTCATACTTAAGTAGTTATCTAATATTCATAAGCAATTGTATCACTTTAGCAGACAAAGTGGGTCAATGATCATTTTCAAAATTTACCAAATTGACTTATGGGTCTAGTACTTCTTTAAGAGACATTTCAAGATTATTCTTACAAGAAATGAAAATCATGACAACAGGAAAGTATCTCATTAAAACTAGTTAAAAATTAGCCTTCTAAGAATGTTTTAATAGTTGAGCCTTAAGTATGCAAGATAATATGAATACTTGTGTTTTTATGAGTGGAACAGCCACAATACTTTGAAAGAAATCACTCTCACATGATGAGATTTGAATTATTTAGATTCAATGGCAAATTCCCATTATTGGTAAAAAGCTGCATAAAAAATGTTGTAAATGGCTCCAAATATTAAGAATTACGTGTTTTTCTAGCAAAATTAACAGTCTATCACAAATCATGACAATGTACATGGACACTACTTACACAATGTGGACAGCTCCAGTCCCCTTCTGGTGCAGCATCCAGTTCAGGGTCCAGACATACCAGATGGTATGCCTTGGGGCAGGTATCACAGAGAATGATCTCTCCACCTTGCTGGCAGACTTCACAGTAGTCTTGATGGTCAGTCTGGATGGAAAGAGGAAAGGCATGCTCCTTATTCACAGCTTCCAAGTGATCAGTGCCCACTACATCTTATGACATTCCCCTATCTTCCCTCCCATAAAACCAACAAGAGGATTTGTTGGGCCACACAACCTTAATATATATATGCAGAAGAACATGCACAAGAACACGATTAGGACTGTTTGCATTCTCATGACCCCACATTCCAGGGATGTTTATATCACCATGATGCAAAACATCCTTAAGACCTCTTACACACCCTTCATACACTATCTCAGCATCCTTCCCTATAGACCCTAAACACTCACAGGCTGTGTTATGATTCTCAGAATCCTATACAGGGTCTACACCCCTCATAGCAATCCTCATGAATGACCCTTAACACCCTTATGACTGGCCATTAACACACATCAGGGCTGACCCTATACACCCCTCACGACTAACCCTATACACCCCTCACGACTGACCCTATACACCCCTCACAACTGGCCCTACACACCCCTCACAACTGGCCCTACACACCCCTCACAACTGGCCCTACACACCCCTCACGACTGGCCCTACACACCCCTCATGAATGGCCCTATACACCCCTCATGAATGGCCCTACACAACCCTCACGACTGGCCATACACACCCCTCGCGACTGGCCCTACACACCCCTCACAACTGGCCCTACACACCCCTCACAACTGGCCCTACACACCCCTCATGAATGGCCCTACACACCCCTCATGAATGGCCCTATACACCCCTCATGAATGGCCCTACACAACCCTCACGACTGGCTATACACACCCTTCACGACTGGCCCTACACACCCATCACAACTGGCCCTACACACCCTCACGACTGGCCCTACACACCCCTCACGACTGGCCCTACACACCCCTCATGAATGGCCCTACACACCCCTCATGAATGGCCCTACACACCCCTCATGAATGGCCCTATACACCTATCATGAATGGCCCTACACACCCCTCATGAATGGCCCCACACACCCATCATGAATGGCCCTACACACTCCTCATGAATGGCCCTATACACCTATCATGAATGGCCCTACACACCCCTCATGAATGGCCCTACACACCCCTCATGAATGACCCTATACACCTCTCATGAATGGCCCTATACACCTCTCATGAATGGCCCTATACACCTCTCATGAATAACTCTACACACCCCTCATGAATGGCCCTACACACCCCTCATGAATGGCCCTATACACCCCTCATGAATGGCCCTATACACCCTCAGGAATGGCCCTATACACCTCTCATGAATGGCCCTATACACCTCTCATGAATGGCCCTACACACCCCTCATGAATGGCCCTATACACCCATCATGAATGGCTCTATACGCTAGAGCTGTGAGCGTTTAGGAATTTAAGTCAACGTGTACACGCCCAAAAAAGCTAGCGTGTATCGTGTACACGCATTTAGTACCGTAAATTTCAGAAATACACCAAAATTGCTCCGAAACTACAAGGCGAAGTAAAAAAAATCGCACAACCAGTATGGCAAAAGTACTGACTCCATTGCTCAAATATACGCTGAAGTTTTGCTTTCCAAATCGTAAAGAGTTTACTTCTACAGTATAAATCATCATTTTTTGGAAAATATGCATGGAAATTCAGTTTAGAAAAAACAGATAACTTCCTTTCAATGTCATTTAAACTCAACATCGCGTAACCTTTTTTGTCCTATTCGCTACGGCTTTAAAGTTCCACTGTGAAAAATCTTGAATACTTACTAGGCCTATGATATACCTCGCCGTAAAACATTTCAAAACTACGCCACCACCAGAAAGTTCTGCAATATCAGTCCTCTCGAAAAAATGGCCACCATCTTTGCAACGCATGCAGAATTTCACCTCTGTTAAAACCTTTTTCTGTTTGCTTATTATGCAATATTTTTTTCTTTCTTGCAAAATTTATTTGACTCATCAGGTAATATTTACATATAAATGTACTGATTGTCACGATTCAATTATTTTTTAAGAGTTTTTTAGTCGATTTAACAGCTTGTAAAACGGGCCTTGATTGCGTGAGATTTAAAGCCTTATGGCCTTACGTTAGGCCTATAGTTAGTTTCACTGTTTACTGCCGCACATTCGCGGTGCATTTTACAAATTAGATTACTCAGATTACAGTGAAATCAAAATGCATAATTTCCCCATTCATTGGTGATTACTGCACATTTGTAATTCACAAATTTAAAAAGGATTATGCTAATGGGGTTTACAGTTTGTAAAAAGCCATTGATTGGAATTTTGTCAGCCGAATGTGTGTGTGATTTGAATCATGAATGATCATATTGATTTTCAACGGCAAGACTGACTATAAAAAACAATTACTCCCAATGAAGTATTTAGTAAACGTTTACCAGGATTTGCAAGAGTGTAGCGTGTACACACTAAATGGACCGGCTCTAATGTGTGCACACTTTATACTTTTGCAATGTGCTTTACAATACCTTGTTCAAAGTGGGTTTTTTCAAATTGTGGGTCAATATCGCAAGATTATCGATTGTAGCGACATTTAATTGGCGATATATCAACTTGACTTTGAGGTATTGTCAACACAACCCTATGTCTGAGGGGTGTAAAAGGTCATGCATGAAGTCTGTAAAGTCATGAGGCATTCAGAAGGGTCGTGGGGATGAATAGGATCCTAAAAAGTGTAACTTGAGAGTGTAGAGGGGTGTATAGGGCCATTCATAAGGGGTGTATATTTATACAGTAAAAGTAAACTTGTTATAATTTGGAAAGCAAAACTCAGCATCTATTTGGGCAATGGAGTCAGTACTTTTGCCATACTGGTTGTGCAATTTTTTTTCTCACTTCGTCTCGTAGTTTTGGAGCAATTTGGGTGTATTTCCAAAAATTACGGTACTAAACGGGTGTACACGATACACGCTCGCTTTTTTTGGCGTGTACACATTTACTAAAATCCCTAAACGTTTACAGCTCTAGCACCCATGTATTTTAATTTGTGGACGTTGGAAATATGTAATTGATTCTCACATTACCTTACACAAAAATTTAAGTAAAATATATTTTTGTTGATTTTTCTTTATCTATTGAGGCATTCAGATGTTCAATAATCAACAAAAATAATAACTTATTTTGTAGCTCCGCCTTTTGAGTATTTGCCATCAACAAACCACATCCCAGGTTTTGTGCATGCTACACACTTATTTAAATTTTATGAAAACCCGCCCCTTGCTTTGTCAATCAGGTGATTGAAACACAACTGAAAAAATTAGCCCGTTGCCAGTACAATGTACATTATTAGACAGTACAATGCATGCATGTACTGTACGGTAACTTAGTGCATACTTGTGGTTGACTTAAACAAATGCAAGTCTGTGACTATTTCAACTTTCAAAGTTTTAGAATCAACAGCTGAATATTTAAAGCCCTGTTTTTTTTTTGGAAGGGGGGGGTGGATAAGCCAGGCCTAGTGTTTTTTGATGTAGTTCTTAGCTTTTTTTTTTGTGATTTTTTTTTGAAGTAATTTTAGTTGACATTTTGCTAACTTGCAATTCTAGTGTATCCTAACACGGTAATAAATACATAGGTGTAGGCCAAGGCCTTTATTACAGCATTGTTCTACTGCTTAATAACAATAATGTTACTTCCGACATTGTCGTGAAGCAATGAACCCAATGTCGATGTCGCAACATTAGGGTCATTATCATGATATATCGACATTCCCGACATGTCGCACAACACTACTCAGACATGCCTCTAAAAGTTTGAAAGTGAAGTACCTCATAACCATCCTCCTCCGAAGATCCCCCTTCAAATGACTTCTTCTTCTTCTTTGCAGCAGGAGGTTTTCTCTTCTTAGGAGCAGCTCTTTTGGAGAGAGATTTTCTTGTGGAGGATGCAGAGCTGTCCGACTGGGCAGACGGTATGCTGACCATGCTCGTTTCATCCTCGTCTTCAATAGAGGGTTCACTCTCACTGAAATTGCTCCCACTTTCATCCTACAAAAGAAGCTTACTTTATAACCTTTGCTTGATCTGCATGTCATTAAACAAAGCATTTATTTTTCCCATTTAGAGCCTAAGATTAAAGGAGCACTAGACCGAAAAGTGAGGGCATATTTTTAGGGGTCCCATAAAAAATTGAATGCTTATCTAGCACACAACAGTATAGTAATTTTCTGGTTAATATGAATATTCAAGTGACCTTTGCCCTCATGTTGTCTGAGGGCTATGGAGGCATGAAGTTTGTCAATCTGTTGTGGATAATATATCTGTGAAATTTGAAAAAACGAGCACCCTCACTTTTCAGTCTAGTGGTCCCTTTAATTTGGTTGTCCGTGTGTGTTGTAAGTTTCCATCTTGCTCCTTCGATAAACCTTTTGGGGCCCAAGTCTAAATTGAATTAGTTAACCTTAAACAGGAAGAATCACCTTTGAACCCTGTTAAGTAATCCTAATAACCCCCTCCCCCACACTCCTAAAATGGGGTTCACAAAGAATATGCCCTAAAAATACGGCACATAACATTTCGGTCTAGTGCACCTTTCAGTATTACATCATTATATCAGTAGTTATACTTAAAACTTACAGACATAGCTTTCCTTTTCTTTCTCCTTGTGCTCTGAGGCTTCAAGCTGATTTTCAAGGGTGCAACCTTCTTCTGCTTTCCCTTTTTATCTTTCTTTGACTTTTCTGAAAATAAAAATATTAACATAAAACTCCAATAAGACACTACTAACAAAAAGAGATGCACAACTCTCCTGATAAATTCTTTTTTTTCAGTCAGTTTGATATTAAAAGATTGGTTCAGAGGTCAAGCAAATCCATCTTATACTGTACGAAAACAACCCAACCCTCGACAAAACAGCGCATGGTTTATGGGATCATTATACACAGTTCACAAAACTGAATAAATATTTGAGCAAAATAAAAGAGTGCATGGTGTATATTTTCTTCTGATCATGACAGACAAAACTGTGCATTGTACTTTCAAACACTGATACAGTTATCTGTATAATTATTATTAGTAATATTACTGTCGAAGTTCAGCATTGGAAAACCATTTAAGGAAATTTTGAGGGAGCATGGCGGTTCGCACCCCATGTGGTGTTGGAGAGGAGGCGGGGAATGTTAAGAGAGCTGTTGCATTTTAGTTTCAGGTTGGTGATGTGTTGCTTGTAGCAGAGCTTGGGGTCTAGAGTTAAATCCAGGAACATGTGTATTCAACTTTACGGATGTGATTGCCATTGAGCACGAGGTTCATGTTAGGGTGGAGGTTGTTAAAATGACAGAGGCACATGCAGACTGTCTTGACTTTGGAGAATTTAAAACCGTTATTGTTGCACCACACTTGCAGCTGGTTGAGGCTGATTTAGAATCTACTTTCAACAAGAGGAAAGCTAGGGGAGGAGTAAAACATGGTGAAGTCATCCATGTAAAAGGTACGTTTGATGTTGGGGCCAAGGTTGTCCGCGATGTCGTTAATGCTCAGGTTGAAGAGAGGATGCTGCCTTGGGGGACGCCTTCTTCTTAGGGGTATGGGTTGGAGAGGGTGTGGCCAATACGAACTTGGAACTGCCTGGGTGAGAGAAAGTTTTGAATAAAGATGGGGAGATGTGTGAAGTTTGAGGATAATGCGGTACTTCCAAGTAGTGTCGAAAGCTTTCTCGAGGTCGAAAAAATGGCAATGAGGTGTTCCTTTTTGCCAAAAATTTCCAGATAGTGGTGTCAAGCATAATTAACTGGTCTAGGGTATTGCAACGTTTCCGGAAGCCGCTTTGGTGAGGGGGGAGAATTCTGTTAATCTCTAGGAACCAGTTTAGTCTCTGATTAATGATCCTTTCCACAATTTTACAAAGACAGCAGGTGAGGGCGATTGGAGTAGCTGGAGGGGTGGATTTAAGAACGGGGTGACAATAGCTGTCCTCCAGATAGGGGAAAGGAGTGTGAGGACCAAATGGTTGAGGAAAAACCTTGTTAGGTGTTTGAACTGGTAGGGGATGTTATCTGGGTTGTGCAGCCAGCATCGTGGATGACTTGGTTTAATTTAGAAAGAGTGATAGGGGTGTTGTAGCTCTCGGAGTTGTCAAAGGAAAGGTGATACTCCGGGCTTCATCACGAGCTTTTTTGGTTTTGAAAGCATTGGAGTAGTTGACCGAGGACGAGATCTTGCTGAAAGAGGCGGCGAGGTGGTTAACGATGTCCTTTTTGTGCTGAGGTCACCATTCCAGAGAGATGGGAGACTTGCTCACCCTGCCGTGGAAGCTTGTAACCATTCTCCAAATCTTCTTAGTGGGGGTGTTGGTGGTGAGAGAAGAGATGAAATTGTTCGAAGTGTTGGTTTTACTGTCCTTAATAGTGCGTGTGGCCTTGGCACGGCTGACATGGTGGACCGGAAAAAATTATATGGTTCCGGCACTTATAAATGTGGGAAAAAATGTACTATTTCTGTTGTGACTTTTGTGAGAAAATTTTCAAAACCTTTATTAAGAATCATGGGAATTTGTTCAATTAATTCCAACTCTGTCAACAAAGAATCACTAGTATACATAACTTGTGCTACAAACCTTTGACAATTACAGGAACTGGTTCTTCATCAACTGGGTCCTTATCCTCCACATCATTCTCAGCTGTATCTGCTGTGTCAGCTGGACTTGGGGTAGCTATCTCCTTGCTAGGTAATTCAGGGGCTTGCTTTTGAATGGGTGAAAAGGCAGCGACTAATGGTGGCGGCGCCTTCGCTGTCCCCTTTTTAGGATTACTAGCTGCAAATTCTTTCCACAAGCCGCGACCAACTGAGCCAACTTATGGGTTGGGATCTTGGGAGCTCTTTCTAGTACGAGGGGTTTAACATGTTCACTAAATAGTTTGTAGTTAATGAGTTCTTCGTAGTCCGACTCCATGTACTCCATCTCAAATTCTTCCACTCCAAACTCTCTCATCAACTCTAAGGAGCTTTTGGGAACTGGAGGTTGAAACTGCGGAGAAAATTTATAAAGAATATATATTTGTATTCATTGCGATAACAAATTTAATGCAACAAAACTTTAATACCAAATAATTATGATTTAAAGTACATGTAAAGTATTTATAAAATATTCCTATTATGAACATAATTTATTACTATTCAATTGTTCAATTCTTTAGGTTGATTTGTTGATCGAGGAAAGAGTACAGTGCGAGACAAATTCATTCCCAACTTGCAATCCAATTATTCAGAAAGACTAGGATGGCACACTTAAGCTATTAGTCAATAAGAATTGCCAGCTTCATGAAAATAGTAATAATTGCATACAGGGATCAACAAATTGCTGGTCTGACTGCTGGGTGCATCCAAAAATCATCATAAATTAACATAACAAATTTCATTGCATAACAAGAGTCATGTAGAATGTGAATGCCACTTACTCCATACATTTTCGAGATTAAATTACGTTTTTCGCAAAAATCCTCAGATAACATTGTCAATGATTCAGGTAAGATACTGGTTTGCTCAATTGGTAGAACACCAGCTGATAAGTTATGGGTTCGTTTCCCCGCCTGGTCGTACCAAAGTCTTTAAAAATGGGACCTGCTGCTCTTTTGCTTAGTGCTCAGCATGAGAATTTTGAGCAGGGTAAAAGTACAAGCTTGTTCCCTGTATATGTTGGCTGCAGCTTTTGAGCTACGAAAGTTTCCATTGTAAAGCGCATTAGAGTATGCATTGCACATGGAAAGCACTATATAAGAACTGCGTATAATGATTTATCATTAGAGTAGCAGCGTTACCTTGAGCTTCTTGTCTTTCTTGACTTCAAATCAGTCAGGTCAAAGTCGTCATTGTCACTGCCAGCCAACGAGTCGCTCTCCTACAAGTTTCAAAGAAATGATACAGATTGTCTTTTTAATAGCCCTTTATTTCAAAATTCTGTCATGGAGATCAAAAATACAATACAATCTAAAGTTTCTAATTGGTTCGAATGTTTACACAATCATCAACATGACGTGACATTTATTGGCGAAGGTCAAGCATTTTTCTTGAGACAAGATCGCCTCTTTAAAGTATTTTTTTTTACCTTATGCTTCACTAGTGTTCCAACGATTAGATTGTAATGATTTAATGCAACTAAGTGTTAATGATGTTAGTTCATAGAAGCAAACTGGGCCCTGACTTGGGGAATGAGACTCAGTGCAACTACATGTAAGTGCTACTGTCAATTCATAGAAGTTAAACACCTTCACACCTACTGCTACACCTTGGATAACCATATACTAAAACAAGTCCAAGTGAACCCATACCTTGGGAGTCCTCGTCAGCAACAACTTAAAATGGTCAGGACACATGAACAAAATCTGCAGCAAAGCTAATTCTACCCTAGGATTCATCCGCTGAGACATACTGTACAAATAAAGATTACAAAAAAAAACGGCTTATTTATCCCTTGTCAAATCTGTCTTGGATTACCCCGCCACTGTCTGGGTTCCCCATCTCAAGCAAGACATTGACAAACTGGGGAAGTGGTCCAGTGCAGGGCAGCCAGATTGTTATGTAACAAGTATGGGCGATAGAGCAGTGTATCAGACATGATCCCCAACTCAACTGGCAGCCTCTCACTGATAGAAGAAGAGATGAACACCTTGTAATGCTATACAAAATAATCCACGGCCTGGTGGCTATCCCTGCTGACTCATTTATTCATTTTAACACAGGACTATCTCCTGCTTAGAAGGCAATTAAAGCTTTATCTAGCAACAGACATTTTTCAGTCTTCATTCTTTCCAAAACTTGTAAAGATTGAAACACTTTATTAAATTTGATTGTGACCTGTAAATCTGTGGACTCCCTCAAAAACGCTATTCATATATAACACAGATAACCTAGCTTTGCGCACTAACCCTCCTAAGATAATTTTTGCTCAGGAGTGAACCATTTGCCAGTACCATACAGATAGACAGTGACGTAGCCAGGATTTTCATATTGGTGGTGCAAGTAACAGAAATAAACTGACAGGATACAAAATATGGCCCCTGCTGACAAACGGTACTAATTTTGAATTGATAAAAATGGAATATTGAGGAATTTGGTGCCCACCCCTTGGCTATGCCACTGGAGACAGATAAAGACAGAACTTACATCTTCACTCTCTGCTCTCTTCCTTTTCTTTGACTTTTTCTTGTCCTTTTTATTCTTTTTGCTTTTCTTCTTTGGTTTGACATAATCCTCTGAAATGAAACAACAGAACAAAATGATGGTTTAATCAAAAATCACTGCTCTCTGTTTTAGCAGGTACAGTACCACCCACATTAAATTGGCCGTCGCATCATCTATCGTGATCACGATCAAATTTCATCCCAAAATACCTGAACACTTGCTAACATTTTAATTTACAACGGTGAATCATGATTGACAATATATCGTAATATCACGCAACGACGATATCGTGCATTTTAGCTGCATAAACGTTAATACATAATATCGTGATTTCAGCCTGAGTGCGTCCAGATTCGTAACTTAAATTCGGCTCTGTTTTTTGTTTTCACGCTTTTTGGTAGGTCGTAATAACGTAAATTCCTGCGTCAGTGAGTTCATATTGTGCAAGACAAAGTTTAAGAATCGATATTGTCTCTAGGACTGGACAATCTTAGCATCATTTGCCTAACAGTACTACTAGGGGCCTACGTATACGCTTACATGTAAGAATACTAGCTTAGGCCTAAAATTGTGTTGAAATATTTTGACACCATGTATGTATTAAAAATGTATTTTTCACAATATGCTGCAGCCAAATGACCTTTGCCCTCGCATATCATCAATAATCACCAAAACAAGATGGCAACAACCACTGAGCTGCATATTAAAATTGATACAAAACAGCTTATAACTTTTGCTAGAAGCATATTTTTTCTCAGCTGTAACTGAGGCAATTTAAATAATGCTAAACACTGCATGGCTATACGTACCCTGGCCTGAAGTGTCCCAATCATGATGGCCATGAAATCTAATGCGTCCCCCTCCCCCACCCCTAATAAATATAATAAGAATAGCCTACAGCGAAATTAGTATTAAGTTTATTTTATACAATTTTGGTCATGATTGTCTATTTTTATTCCATGAAAATCTAATGTTACTTTTTTTTTGTTTCTTTTTTTTAGGGAGATAAGTATACTTTATCCTTGTATTATTTATTTCTTTTACTTCTTTAATTACTGTTAAGCATGCTATAATTAATTGGTTTTATATCGTTTTAATGATTTTGTTTTTGTTTTTTCTGGACAATTTTGTTTTCATTCTTGTTGATCGCATTTCCTAACTAGCAAATCATGAATCAAAAGGATATTTCTTCTCTTCGTCTTATTGTTTACTTACAGTAAAGAGTCCATTATCCAAAATTCAAGACCAAAGTTCTTGGGAATTGACCCCTTTGACTGCCCCTGCTCACAGCATAAGCAATAAGAAAAGTTAGTAATATTAAAAGTACAAACGTTTTGAGATTTTTAAAATTGAGTTTCAAAATCATAAATTTATATTTTAAGAATAAGTCAGAGGGGGTACATTAATCCTGGGGCATACTGCCCCACTTTGTGTATACAAAATCCGCCCTACGTGACATTATTTAATTTCTATAGATGTCTATAATCATTATTCTGCATGAATTTCAAATTTTTGTTTTTGTTCACATTTGAATTTTTTTTTTGTACGTCCCAGGGAGAAAATACACTTATCCTACATCAGCAACTACTGTACTATATGTCAGTTATAGATTAAACAAATCATGCCCACCTTTTTTCCTCCAGTGTGCATTTTCAAAGCGATTTTCATTTGAAGACAATCTGATCATGTGTATGCCTTAGGAAACTTGACTGCTCCTTCCTCAGTAATTTTAAAGAGTTGGCAATTAATAACTAATGTTCTTAATTTCAATTTTGCACCAATCACGAAATGTTACTATAGGTCATGAAGTGCAGTAGCTTGCCACCTAGATAATCCATGATGGTCCCAGTTGGAAATGTTTGAATGTGTCCTAGTTGGAAAAGTGGCCCATCTTAAAATGAAATTCCCCCTTTACTATATTTTGGGCCTAATAATTCTATTGGTGGAACATGTATGTCTACTCTGACTTTGGAAAAACCCCCCCTCCCCCCGCACTCCCTGTATATATAATAAACAAGAATTTCAGGAAGTGTTTCTAATAAATTTAGAACAACCAAAGGATCAACATATACCCCCAGTCCCTTAACTGTCAATTCTAGCCAAGCAAAAATAAAACAGCGAGGCTCCTGGGGAAGAGTACCGCCTAGAGCTGTGAACATTTAGGGATTTAAGTAAATGTGTACACGCCAAGAAAAGCGAGCGTGTATCATGTACACGCGTTTAGTACCATAATTTTCAGAAATACACCAAAATTACTCCAAAACTACGAGGCGAAGTAAAAAAA
Source organism: Chiridota heheva (assembly GCA_020152595.1). Lineage (NCBI taxonomy): Eukaryota > Metazoa > Echinodermata > Holothuroidea > Apodida > Chiridotidae > Chiridota > Chiridota heheva. The sequence goes on from JAIGNY010003483.1 coordinate 330,741, forward strand.
AATCCCGCAACCAGTACGGCAAAAGTACCGACTCCATTGCCCAAATAGATGCCAAGTTTTGCTTTCCAAATCGTAAAAAGTTTACTTCTACTGTATAAATCATCATTTTTTATGGAAAATATGCATGGAAATTCAGTTTAGAAACAACTGATGACTTCCTTTCAATGCCATTTAAATTTAAAATCGTAACCTTTTTTTTCCATACTCGCTACGGCTTTTAAAGTTCTACTGTGAAAATCTTGCATACTAGGCCTATAATACCTGGCGTAAAGCATTTTAAAACTACGCCACCACGCGGAAAGTTCAGAAATATCAGTCCTCTCAAAAAAATGGCCACCATCTTTGCGACGCATGCAAAATTTTACCTCTGTTAAAACCTTTTTCTGTTTGTTTATTTTGCAATATTTTTTTTTCTTGCAAAATTTATTTGACTCATCAGGTAAAATTTACATGTAAATGTACTGATTGTCACGATTCAAGTATTTTGACTAGTGTTTTTTGGTCAATTTTAACAGCTTAAAAAATATGGGCCTTGATTGTGTGGGATTTAAAGCCTCATGGCCTAACGTTAGGCCTATTGTTAGTTTTACTGTTTACTGCTGCACATTCACGGTGCATTTTAGCCTACTCAGATTTCGGAGAAATCAAAGTGCATAATATCCCCATTCATTAGTGATTACTGCGCATTTGTGATTCGCACATTTAAAAAGGATTATGCTAATCAGGTTTACAGTTTGTAAAAAGTCATTGTTTGGAATTTTGTCAGCCAATGTGTATGTGATTTAAATCATGAATGATCATATTGATTTTCAACGGCAAGACTGACTATGAAAAACGATTACCCGCAATGAAGTATTTAGCAAACGTTTACAAGGATTTGCGAGCGTGTAGCGTGTACACGCTAAACGGTCACAGCTCTAGTACCGCCTGACGACTCAACGAGGTTAGTGGACTGACCCATGAAACTGCTTAAAATCCTCTAGTGCATCCTGTTATCTGTAAGCATTGTTGGTTTATAAATTGGTTTAGTAACACCTTGCAAGTATCTCTCTAGCACTGGAATGATATAGCCTATAACTTAAAGGAATAGTACAGTAGTCAAGCACATCTATACCTTAAGTGAAAGAGGACTTAAATAGAAACAAATGGCGAAGAAACTAATTCAATATCCTACTCCGTTAAGGAGATAATAGAGTTTAAAACCGTCTTATGTCTAGAAATGACATTTCTTCAGATGGTATCTTATAATTAGCCTTACTTGATTCTGTTTTACTACTTTCCAGACATATGCAATGTCTTTTAAGCCACAAAATCGCAGGACAAACTATAATAAAATACATAAAGATTTTGAGGAATCTGAGGCTGTGATGTCACAACTAGTCTGATTTAAGTCGTTTCTATACAAATTAAACCAAACTTTAAATTTAAATTATTTATCTCCTTAATTGAATAAGAATTTTGAATGCTTTCTTCACCAATTTGTTTCTTTTAAAGTCCTCTTTTATATCAGATGGACTTGCTTAGCACCTGAACTAATCCTTTAAAGCTCTTACTTCAGTACACATAAGACAAGATTTTCAACTACAGTATTTGTCAGGTCGAGACAAAAGTAAACCAAGTTCAGACTAAAAATAAATGATTTTCTGCTTATCAATTAGCTGTGTGATGTATTCTTACGTATGTCAAAAGTAATTTCGTCTACTTTTTTTAAGAACTATTTTCAATGATTTCATTGCAATTAGGTGTTAAAAACATTTGAAGACTTGCACTTACAAGACTCCATACTATATTAAAAATTGTGAGTAGCCTCCATATTCTGTTAATATTTCATTTAAAACAATGAGCTTAGTTGCATTTTAATAGATGAATCATGAAGAAAAAAATTATATCTTAATCACTGCTGCATGTAGTAGAAATGAAACCAGGACAACAGTGGCTGCATCCCTTCCCCACGAGATCGCTTCCCCCTCACAAGATTGCTCCCCACAAACATGAGATCGCTCTCCCCGCCACCCTTGCCCCACCAGAAAATTTGGTAAAGTGACATATTTTGTCCAAATGTATAGGTTTTTTTCTTCGGGGGAACTTCTCAAGTCATATGTTCCCCATCCCAAAGTGAGTCCAAAGCATTAAAGGAAAGTAAAAGGGACTTTCATTTTTAGAAAGGGGAACTTTTCCAATGAGGACCTATTTCTCCTGTACATGGAACTGACAAAAGCAGCCAGTTTCCTACTATTGGGACAGTAAATTGAGGGGCACTTTTGTCATTTTAGAAAAGTCTGGGGCACTGTGGCCCCCTCTTCATACACCTATGCCTGGCTAAGCTACACCACAGTTAAGAAGAATCTGACGTTTTAGGTTGGAGAACATTTTTCACTGCGTGTTTTGTATGATCGGTGTGCCGTTGTGGTATGGCATGGCAAATACAGCAACTCCTCATTGTAGCCAGGAAATGTTCAAATTAAAGTATTCAAAGCTTGGGCATTCCCCAAGAGTGAATCCAGAGGAAAGGTCAGGGGGTTCAAACCCCCCTCCCCGCCCCCCAACTCCCTCTTGACATTTTACCAATACACTAAGCACTTTTTGTCATACTTTTTCGTGAATTGACCTTGGGTTTAAAAGGCTTGCACACCCCCCTTCTTTGAAAATCCTTCATCAGTCTCAGATTCCCCTAGGCTTTTTCTTGACCCTTGGGATGGCACTTAAAACCTAAAACTCAGTTTTTTTTTAATCAAGAAAATAAATGAAATCATGTAGTTTCTGAACTAAGTGAAAAGAGAGTGAATCGACTGAGACCATGGAGTTAAAAACTCCATGCTGAGACAAAAGCTGATGAGTTTTGAAATCGATATATTTAGTATTAATAATTGAAAATAGTCTTACAATTTTAAGTAGATCAGTATTATTCAACATGTATGCAGGCTACACAATTCCAAACTTCAAAATAATTTAGCATAGAATATTCGGTACCCTTTCAAAGTGAACAGTCTTGATAATTTTCTGTAATTTTCAAGCCGCAATGAAAATTGGCATAGACGTCTTCTGTACCAGAAAAATTGAAGCAGTTATTCAAGAATACAGTTTTATTGTAGCCTGGAATATATGAAGGAGAGCACTTGACTGCCTTGACAGGTAAGTCTCAACGTAGGCCGGCAGATACAAGATGAAATACAAAGATTAAAAATCCATGATAATAAATAAACAGACCTGTAGCTAGCATGGGGCACGGGGGCTGTGAATAATTAAACGAAAAATACGAATATGGAAAATTTGCCAAAGTACCCCCCATCCCCTTTCGAAAAGAAAGCCTGCTGGCTTAGGCCTGAATAAATTACAGAAACATTTTATAGGTTCCCAGTCATATCAGGTTTATTCTTTTGTAATAAAGGTGATGCCAACTTGAAAAATGTTTTAAATTGCCTGCGGACCCCCACTATGGGGTAGAAGTTGTATTTTACTTGGGAGGAAGTCAGAGGTATGGACCGTAGGGCTGAGTTAAAACTGTTGGTCGATTTTGCCTTTTTTTAAAGGCAAAATTATCTATTTCCTTTCGAATTCAAGGAAACCTTTCAATGCCAATATATATCAATTGTATAGGAAAAGAACAAGGATGTACATTAAAATGTCGTTAGGCCTACTCATTTCTTATCTCTCCTCCCTAAATTTAACTTTAACTTCTGATTTTTTTCTTTTTTTCTGTTAATAATACAATATATTTAAACAAGATAATGATTACATACAATATTAATCTTAAGGGTTATCATGTCGTATTTTGATCTTATCTTGCCCGTAAAGACAGGAATTAACAAGTTGCAGTGACCTATTTTGGTTATACTCGTCGCTGACTGCACACTAACTAAGTAGGCCTATAATACTATTGTTGAGCCTACACTAGTAGAACACTACTGTGGCATACAGCTCCGAAAGTACTGTACGTGTATATAGGCCTAGTGCTTATTCCACAAAAAATTCTTGGTCTGTGTCTATTTCTTATGATTACATCGCACATCATGGCCGACAATAATCGGAAAATTCTCCCGCAATTCTAGATTTTTTTAACTGCAGAAGCCTTCCCCAATTCTTCCAAAATCTCAATAGAACGATCAATCGTTCTGCTACGTAATTCACGCTCAAATAAAAACAGTTTAGTGAGATGCCTCTATGCAACCACAACGATGAAACAAATGCGATGCGACAACGGCAGATATTACATTAAACATTTGCAATAGGTGTAATGAAAACATTCTTATAGTTAGAACGTTATATTTTATCATGATGCACGATGCGCCGGTCAATTTAATGTGGGTGGTACTGTAGGCCGGAAATGCTGCAAGAACCATTTTACAGTCATTAAATACTTACAGTGAATGGGCTCCAGGCATGAGTGCATGCAGTACATCTCTGTTCTATGATTGCACATTCAGTACAGAGTGCTTGACGATATAAAGTTTAGATCAGATTAAACAAACATATATTGCCTGCCATCTTTCCATTATCTTCATACACCTAAACAGCAATCTCCTCATCTGTTTAATGTGTGTAAACTATTACTGGCTTCAAATGACATCAGAATTTTCTACATCTTTTATCATCTGAATAGGAAAAATTTGCTTTTTTATTGTGAAAAAATTCAAAAAAGGAAGAACCTACTGTACCTGTTTCATTTTTTTGAAAATCAGTTTTCTTTAGAGAAAATTGTCATACCATAGATAGTATTGTATGGTCAATACCGTAGTATTACCATAGTAATTGTCATACCATAGTATTGTATGGTCAATTACCATAGTATTGTTGATCATAGTAATAGAACACAATGTTCCTGCAAGATTTCATACAGCGGCAGCTGACAGGAACATATGTAGGCAATCTGTAGGCCTTATGCACCACCTGTCACGAATCAGGTGAGAGAGAAAGTACTATACACTTATAAAGATGACATATTTTTTCAGAAAAAATAAATAATCAACAGCGTCAATGGAAAATTCCAACATTTTTACAGTGTTTTGTCTTTAACTGGTACAATTCTGACTGAGTCTACAACATCAAATGTTTTTAACAAGATATTGCAAAATATTTTTAAATGGTTTCCATTCCACAAGATTTTTTTGGTCAAATATTATTGATTTTAGGTGGAATGGAATTGTGCACAAAAAAAACATTACAAAATATACTGTACTTTTCGCAAAATCAAAATTGATGTAAATGAGCTTGGGTGCTTTTGTCAAAATTCTAACTTTTAAATTCATTAAGCCCTATCAAGTACCATTTATAATTCTACAGTGCAAACCTTTCTATTTTCTGAAATGGAAATTGGTGTGGAAATTTGTCACGCTTTTGATCAAAAATGTATTATACATTTGAAGTTTAAATTTCTCACTTAAAAAGAATGAAACTAAACAGTGCAAACAAATGCATGAAATTTGGTTCATTCAAGAAACCCTGAAAGTATTTGGCGAAAAAAGTGCAGAATGCAAGGCCCAAAAAAATTTTAGCTTTATTATCACCCTAACCCTGTTGGAAAAGTGATGTGGGGTGGTTTTTCTTTCATTCCAAGTCAATTCATCTCTGCGATTTGCAGCATTCTGCATCAGGTCAACCATATCAGGAGTAATAAATATTAAAACTATCAGAAGGAACAGGAAGGAATTATTTGGATTTCAGTAGAAAGTAGAAAAAATGAAAGTACTAAAACTGAACCACTGATGCAAGAGAAAAATATGTAACAACTATACCAGAAGTAATAAATATTATTAACTATCAGAAGGAACAGGAAAAATATTTGATTTTACAATAGAAAGAAAAAATTTAAACCAAAACACCAAAGGGATTTTCTAAAAATGATGCAACCGGAGGCCCAATTAGCTAATATTTTTTTTTTATGGGGGCCCAATGTATTTATAAGACTAAATTGAGATTTTGCACTCAATCGCAGTGGTTAAGGTGAACTGATGGGACAGGCACATACCAAATGGAAGGGAAGGCAGTCATGGTACCAGTCTGGAAAACATGTATGTTACCCAAAGATCTTTGGTGTGGAACTTGGCCAGTTGACATTAGAAATTTGGTATTTTATTTATTTTTCCTGAAATTTTAAAGAAACACATTAAAATTAGTGATCAAAACAAAACTGGCTTAAATAGTTTTTTACATCCTTGCACAAATCTTTGGGGTGAAGAAAACAAACTTTGCACTGTGGTCATGGTGGATTTACACCACATATTTAAAATTAATATGCAAGATACTGTTACTTCATATACCATAGTTTTAGGATGTAAGCTTATTAATGGTTCAACACATAATTAGAAAGCTATATTTAGATATAAAATTCCACAAAAATTGGCCATTTTAACAATTTTCCGAGGTAAGGTTAGGATGTAAGCTTATTAATGGTTCAACACATAATTAGAAAGTTATATTTAAATATTTTTAACAATTTTCGAGGTAAGGTTAGGAAAAACTTATTAATGGCCATAATTGTTATATTTAGATACAAAATTCCACAAAAATTGGCCATCTTTAACAATTTTCCAAGGTAAGGTGCCTTTTAAAAACAAAAAATATTTTCTTTATTACCGACCGCAGACAATTGAGCAGACAAAACCATATATTATCACAAACAATTCTTATTTGTGCTACATTACATATCTAAATAATGACCACCTCAAAATCCGCCCAGGCTACTTTGCGTCACAAAATGACATTTTAAAAATACTATTAAAAATCAAACATCCAACCTAGAGCCCTGAAATTTGAGATATTGTTACTCCATATACCATAGTCTTAGGTTGTAGTATTATTAGTGTAATTAGGTTGTAGTATTATTAGTGGTATTACATGATTAAGAATTTATATCTAGGCCTATACCTTAGAATCCACAAAATCACAAAAAATAAACAATTTGACTGTGAAATTGAAAACTCTAAAATGAAAAAAAAAACTATGGCCATTTTTGGTACAAAGAATGTCCTTGTAGTATATTTACAATATGCAAAGTTTCAGCATATACATTAGGCCTAAATGCCTTTTTTTGTTTAAAGAGCCTGTTAAAAGTGAACCATTTCACAAAAAAGATTTTTGTCATAATTTGTTTTCTTCTGAAAAATTCAGTGAAGACTTGCCCTGGGAGCATTATAATTGCCATTTTTAGATTCCTCACCTTCCAAAATAGCCTAGTGCCATTTTTTAGAACAATGGGGAGTACAAAAAAAAATCACAAGGGAATTTGTATTGGTTGGAAATTCAAAATGGCCACCGGTGGCAGGAGATTTGGGCAAATAAAGCCAAGATTTACACGTCAATATCTCAAAAACAAATTGTCTGAGAAAGTGGGTTACATTTGTCTTTTTTTGGTGTTGTTGAATTGACATAGAATTTTTAAAGAAACACATTAAAATTACAGTGATCAGAAGAAAACTGGCTTAAACAGTATTAAAAAGTTCAACACTGAAAAATGTGTGGTGCGATACTGAATCACTTACACAAATTTTGGAATAGGCAGACTTTTTTCTTCAAAATTGATGTAAAATCACGGTCCCAATGTCAAAATTTGAATATCAACAAAAGTGTGATGTAATGTTAGAATTTAGAAATTCAATCCTTTGGTGTAATATTGACAGGGCAAAATAAAACTTTTCAATACAGTGCTATGATAAACCCTTGTCGGACTAACACCGAGTGCGGGCAGGGTCCGGTCTCTGGTCCGTCACTGTCAGACACTGGTTGATAATTTTAAGGAAAATAGAGTTTTCGATTTCAGAGAAATACCATTACGGCCTACAGTAGGCATTACAGTGGACAAAAATTGATGTTTGCACCAAATTAGCATATAATTCTTCGTTGCATTTGTTTCAAATACATAATTTAAAACAATCATTAGCTGAATGCCAACAATATTTCTACACCTTTTATTTCTGGCAATCAAAACACCCTTAAGATAGGCATAAAGCCTGGCATAATAACGCTGTACTGTTAGCCTAGGCCTACTGCTGTAGCCTAACCATTGCCCATAACGTTATTGCATTGTTACTTGCGCAATATGCAGTGAGTGACAACATGACGAGGATAAGGAACCAACCCCCCCATGTTATCATTAGAATTTACATGGCTAGTGTGTTTCATTTGCAATATTTTGCTATTTTCAATTTACCAAATTCATATGGGAATCTATTAACTGAATGTATGGACGATATTCAAAATAAAACGTGAATTATTCTCTTCTATTTGCCGGTAAGTTGAACGTACCGCCACGTTCTCAATTAAGGTTTCTTCAACTTGGTAATCAATGTTATCAATATGCGTGTATTTGTTGTTTGCAACTTTTTTAACGAAGACCTTAAATCTTTCTAATAAATGTCTATACTGACTACTTTATCAAACTAACGTGAAAGAATAGTAAGGACGTTTTTAAATTTATAGGGAACATGCATTACTTGTGTTTTTAAAGCGCTTCATTTTAAAATCGACACAATTTCCGCATCTTTATTTGCAAGGTCAATTAATCCGCAATGAGCACATTACCTGTTCCTCCTGATAAGCCATCGTAACTCTCGATAGTATCAAATTCTGCGGCCATGTTTTGTTGTTTTTCGGGATTCCCGAACGATAAGGTTGTCGAGAGTCACAATCTTCACCAAATCAATAGCTAGCTGTTATCCACACCTCAAATTTTAGGCTAATTTTGTAGATAAGTATGAAAAGAAAAACGGAAACAAAAGCCACCCGGCGACAAAAGGGTGGTAAAAATGGTTAATTGCTCATGCGCACAGTGACGTAAATGGCTTAAAATCTATCCCATAATAATCATCTAAAGCTATCCCATATTAATCCCAAGCAGTCTAATGTAATGATGTTCTAAAATTTCTGTTAACTAATGATAAACAATGACAGTAAACGTTCAATATGAACTTGAGAATTTGTTTACCAACTTAATCCTTTGCTTTAATTAGTGTTTAAATAGAGTGGTATTTATTGTTTATTTCTTACTATTTTCTATATTTTTTTGTTTTCATAGCACAACTTAGTTTTATTTACATAACTTCGCATAATTAGCATATTTGACCCACTAAAATTGTTTTTCCGTTTATGTAGACAGGTAGCAAATCTGCAATCACAGGAATTAAGGAAAATATTTTTAACACATTTGAAGACCACGTGTTGTACGTTAATTAGCGGTTTCATATGCATTCTTAGGGGGAGCTGGGCCTCTTGAGATTTAATAGAAGAAATTGTCGAGTGTCATGAAATTCACATGAATGATTCTTTAGCACTTGTGACACAAAACGAATGTTTGTTTGCTTCGAATTTACATTTACAAATATTTTGTGTGGGTTGAAATTTTCGCATTTTTGAAACATTTGATTCCTGAAAAATTTTGATTGCTTTGCTTTTGACTAATAAGAACATGCAAATGAAGACATTAGATATTGTGACGGTTCGCCTAATTTCCATCAGAAAAAAGGGATTGAAAAACTATGAGAAGTGCAATGCTTGGCGATACCATGCTTCAGGTGTGTTTCTGTCTGAAGGTCGTTTTAGTCATAACTGAATATCTTGGATAACATTTGCCCCAAATTCCATTATCTGATCGTTTCAAACCTCTTTTCTGTCAGTTTTTGAGACTATACTATATAACACTTATCAGACACATGCATGGACTTCTTGACCCATCTGCCCATAATGCCCACCCATGTCGGCATACAGTTTCATGGAATAGGCATTGTGGTTATTTTGTACTATATGTTACAAAACAGACCCACTCGAAATAGAGACTGCCCTTATATACGAAAACAGAGGCTACCCTGATCATATACGAAAACAGAGACTAAAAGTACGAAAACAGAGACCCTGGTATACGAAAACATACTAAGACCCTGATTTACGAAAACAGAGACTCATTTACAAAAACAGAGACCCATGTACGAAAACAGAGACCATGCGAAAACAGGGAACCTTATATACGAAAACAGAGACCCTGATATATGAAAACAGGGACTCGGATATACGAAAACAGAGACCCTGATATACGAAAACAGAGACCCTGATGTACGAAAACAAAGACCCCAAATACGAAAACAGAGACCTTGGTTTGCGAAAACAGAGACCCAGGTATACGAAAACAGAGACCCTGATATACGAAAGTGGATTCTGAAGCCCACGCCGTTGTGGCGCACGCTTCGCGTCCGTTGTACCACCACACTTATTTATAAAATTCTATGCCCCAATAAATTTGTTCTGGCGGAGCCACTGTTCATATAGGGGAAATGATTTTTTCCGCAAGCTGTTAAATATACTGCTGATTGTGCTCTGTACTTATACAAAGAAAAACATGTAAGACGACCCCCCCCCCCACACACACACACATATACACACAGACCCCCCCCCCCCCCCACACATACACACACACATACAACCATTACATTATGGTTTAAAATAATGTTATATTAATCTGTTAATTAGATTCTTAACTCTTTTTGGGACGATCATGATATTTCTCGATGTAACGGTATGGCATGTATGGTAGGGTCCAGGGGACGAAGCCCCAGAAGCTCTGAATATTTCTTGATTTTAATGCCTTAATCAAACACACATAGTCCAAAAATTCAATTGATGAAAATAAAAAATATATATTTGATAACCGCACCAGATAATGTAAAAAAATTCAAAAAATGTTGTGTCAAGCATCAGTCAGTAATTTACCTCTGGTGGAACTCAGAAGGCGAAGCCCCGGAATGTCACAGAAATTTAATATTTACAAAGGTTAATTCTGATAAAAAAAATTATGCTGCAAATGACATACTTTGTTGCATGCATCCACAGCGAATTTCACGTGGAGGCTCAGGGGGTGAAGTCCCCAGAATTAGCTGTCAGAATTTCAGTATTTAAAACAAGGTTAATTCTGATCAATTGTATGCTGCAATTTGCAAATGACTATTTTCTTATTTGATGTTGCATATGGCACATGTTTCAACACCAAAATTGTATGCATCAAAGTTTTAAGTTTTCACCTGTTGGGGACTGCATCATCCTCATTTGGAACATGAACTACTTGAATATGCTTGGACATAAGATGGCAAGTTCTGGCTACTCTGAGCTCATGAATGAAGCCTGCAGTTCACGGCGACAGTGCATGGCGGACATGGCAGACTTGGAAGAATTCAATTTTTTAAGTTCCCAAACGCTCACTTTTCAGTTTGAAAATTAAAGGATTAGTTTGGTCATTCTAGGTACTCCCGATGGCTTCATGGCAAAAACCAACAAAGCAGCAGCAGTCCACTTGGTCAAGCTGCTTGACCAAATAAGCCATAAGCCAGATGTAATCTTCTCAACATGCTCAAATGACATACTTTGTTGCATGCATCCACAGCGAATTTCATGAAGTCCCAGAATTAGCTGTCAGAAAACAAGGTTAATTCTGATGCTGTACTATTTTCTTATTTGATGTTGCAAAATGTTTCAACACCAAAAAATCAAAGTTTTAAACCTGTTGAACATTGGGACTGCATGCGAACCATGAAAGAATAATATTTTGAGGTTTTCTTTTCAATGATAATTATTGTTTATGGCCAATAACTTTTTGATTTTTAATTTGACCATTTTGCAGTTCCAAACGCTCATCGTCATTCATGAAAGAGTACTTCAAGGGGAAGAAAAGAAACGTTCCAAAATCGTATTCCGTTAAGGAGATATTCAAGTTTAAAGCCCTGTCTTTTCTGTGTAGAGATGACTGGTGTGGTAAGTCTGCTATGGAAAGTTGGCGTCTTCATCCTCACATGCATTCTTAACAATTGTTAATGTATTTAAAAGAACGTTTATTTAAGTTTTTCACTATATTTGAATTATTTTTCCTCGAACTTTCTTCAGGTGATATATTATAAATATATAGATTCAGCTTTAATACTTTTTAACATATCTCATGGTTTTTAAGCCACAAAATCGCAGGACAAAATATGATAGAATACATAAAGACTATGAGGAATCTGAGGTAAGACATCACAACTAGTTTGATTTTAGTTATTTCTACGCAAATGATACCAAACTTTAAACCTTGATATCTCCTTAAGTGCTTAATGGAGTAAGATTTTTGAATGCTTTCTGCACTATTTTGCTTCTCTTGAAGTCCTCTTTCATATAAGATAGACTTGCTTGACCCCTGCACCAATACGTACCAATCCTTTAAGTACGTATAGCTTTTTCAAGTTTTGTAAATTCGCTACGTTTGAATGATACCGTGTCTTAAAGTGCTGAAAAAGGTTGTCCAGTTTACGGAGGTGACCTGTACTCATTCCCTCTAGCCCACTTCGTATAGGTGAGAATTTCGGTGCACTTTTCGTCGTATGCTAACGCTTATGTATTTAATAATTTAATGGAATTCAGAATGTTATGTGAAAATAACTGAAAGCGAAATATTTTTACATTTGTTTCTAAGAGTGTTAATTTTCCCCATTTCAGTTTAAATAATACCCATGGGCAAGTGATGATACACATGTTAACTCATAAGAGCAGATAACTAGTTTTTATACAAATATAGGAAAGCTTTCAATGAACAAATGAAAAAGAAACAAAATTTAAATCTGAAAAGCAAAAGTTGGAAAAGCATTGAGTTTTTCCGAGAAAAAAATCATTTTCTGGGAGTGTTGCAATGATTTCAATAACTTGAAATAATTCGAAAGACAAAAAATCCATGTATAGTATCCCCCGCTATAAAATGGCCATAGCTTGTCCCCCCCCCCCCCTCCCCCTCCTTCCTGTGGCCGACATTAAATACAGTCATGCGAAGTTTTTGTTTTTGTTATATAGAAGTATATTGTAAATTGGAATGTTTTCGTATATCAGGGTCTTTGTTTTCGCATACCAGGGTCTCGGTTTTCGTATTGGGTCTCTGTTTTCGTTCACCAGGGTCTCTGTTTTCGTATACCAGGGTGTCAGTTTTCGTAATTTGGGTCTCTGTTCTCGTATATTTGGGTCTCTGTTTTCAAATACCAGGGTCTCTGTTTTCGTATATCAGGGTCTCTGTTTTTGAATACCAGGGTCTCTGTTTTCGTATATCAGGGTCTCTGGTATATCAGGGTCTGTTGTTTTGAATACCAGGGTCTCTGGGTCTCTGTCTCTGTTTTCGTATATCAGGGTCTCAGGCTGTTTTCGTATACCAGGGTCTCTGTTTTCGTACTTTTAGTCTCTGTTTCCGTATATGATCAGGGTAGCCTCTGTTTTCGTATATAAGGGTAGCCTCTGTTTTCGTATATCATGTCTCTGGTTTCGTATACCAGGGTCTCTGTTTTCGTATATCAGGTCTCTGTTTTCGTACATCAAGGTCTCTGTTTTTGCATACCAGGGTCCCTATTTTCGTACTTTGGAGTCTCTGTTCGTATATCAGGGTCACTGTTCTCGTATTTTTGGGGTCTCTGTTTTCGTAAATCAGGGTCTCTATTTTCGTATATCAGGGTCCATAGCAGGGTCTCTTTTGCGTACTTTGGGTCTCTGTTTTCGTATACCAGGATCTCTGTTTTCGTATACCAGGATGTCTGTTTTTGTATACCAGGGTCTCTGTTTTCTTATTTTTGGTCTCTGTTTTCGTATAGTAGGTCTCTGTTTTCGTATATCAGGATCTCTGTTTTTGTATACCATGGTCTCTGTGTTTGTATGCAGGGTCTCTGTTTTCTTATTTTGGGTCTCTGTTTTTGTATATCAGGGTATCTGTTTTTGCATACCAGCTGGGTCTCTGTTTTCGTATACCAGGGTCTCTGTTTTCGAATATCATGGTCTCTATTTTCGTATACCAGAGTCTCTGTTTTCCCACTTTAAGTCTCTGTTTTCGTATATCAGGGTCCCTTTTTTCATACTTTGGGTCTCTGTTTTCGAATAACAGGGTCTCTGTTTTCGTCCTTTGGGTCTCTGTTTTCGTATATCAGGGTCTCTGTTTTCTTAATTTGGGGTCTCTGTTTTATATACCAGGGCCTCTGTTTTCTTAATTTGGGTCTCTGCTTTCATATACCATGGCCTCTGTTTTCGTATTTTCGGTCTCTGTTTTCTTATATCAGGGTCTTTGTTTTCGCATACCATCTGGGTCTCTGTTTTCGTATACCAGGGTCTCTGTTTTTGAATATCATGGTCTCTATTTTCGTATACCAGAGTCTCTGTTTTCGCACTCTAGGTCTCTGTTTCCGTATATCAGGGTCTCTTTTTCAGTTTTTTCATACTTTGGGTCTCTGTTTTCGAATAACAGGGTTTCTGTTTTCGTACTTTGTGTCTCTGTTTTCGTATATAAGGGTCTCTGGTTTCGTATACCAATCTGTTTTCGTATATCTGGCTCTCTTTTTTCATACTTTGGGTCTCTATTTTCGTACAACTGGGTCTCTGTTTTCGTATACCAGCTGGGTCTCTGTTTTCGTACTTTGTGTCTCTGTTTCGTACATCATGGTCTCTATTTTCGTATATCAGGATCTCTGTTTTCGTATATCAGGGTCTCTGTTTTCGCATACCAGCTGGGTCTCTGTTTTCGTATACCAGGGTCTCTGTTTTCGTATATCAGGGTCTCCTTTTTCATACTTTGGGTCTCTATTTTCGTATAACAGGGTCTCTGTTTTCATATACCAGCTGGGTCTCTGTTTTAGTATACCAGGGTCTCTGTTCTCGTATATCTGCGTCTCTGTTTTCGCATACCAGGGTCTCTGTTTGCGTATATCAGGGTCTCTGTTTTCGTATTTTGGGGTCTCTGTTTGCGTATATCGGGGACCATAGCAGGGTCTCCGTAATCAGTGGCGGCTATAGGGGAAATGCCCCCATGAAATTGCTTTCCCCACACTTGCCCCCAGAAAATTGTGTAAAGTGACAAATTTTGTCCGATTTATAGCCTTTTTCCCCATGAGACAATTCTGTCCCTCTCTTACCCCATGATCAAAAACTGGCGCCGTCACTGATCACTATATAGTATTCCTTGTTTTTAGTAGAGCTAGAACAAAGAGCTAGAACAAAAATGTTGATCAACATTATTTTCTTAGCATTTGTATAGGCCTATATACATATTCCACATATAGGCCTATATATATTAAATATACAAGATCCACTTATAAAAGGGTTGATATATATATGCAGGGTGTATACAGTGCCAGGAGACTAACGATTATAGCCATTTCATCTTCTTTTTTTCTCGATTCGGACATTTTTGTAAAAGTTTTTCCACATTTCTAAAAGTTTCAATGCGCGTGAAGGAGTTCGTCAAGTTTACACAGTTAGAATATATATATATACATGGTGCATTATAATATTAATGAAGGAGTTCGTTTACACAGTTAAAATATATATATATATATACATGGTGCATTATAAGAAGAAGAAGAAGAAGAAGAAGAAGAAGAAGAAGAAGAAGAAGAAGAAGAAGAAGAAGAAGAAGAAGAAGAAGAAGAAGAAGAAGAAGAAGAAGAAGAAGAAGAAGAAGAAGAAGAAGAAGAAGAAGAAGACGACGACGACGACGACGACGACGACGACGACGACGACGACGACGACGAAGAAGAAGAAGAAGAAGAAGAAGAAGAAGAAGAAGAAGAAGAAGAAGAAGAAGAAGAAGAAGAAGAAGAAGAAGAAGAAGAAGAAGAAGAAGAAGAAGAAGACGACGACGACGAAGAAGGAGACGACCAAGACGAAGAAGAAGAAGAAGAAGAAGAAGAAGAAGAAGAAGAAGAAGAAGAAGATGAAGAAGAAGAAGAAGAAGAAGAAGAAGAAGAAGAAGAAGAAGAAGAAGAAGAAGAAGAAGAAGAAGAAGAAGAAGAAGAAGAAGAAGAAGAAGAAGAAGAAGAAGAAGAAGAAGAAGAAGAAGAAGAAGAAGAAGAAGAAGAAGAAGAAGAAGAAGAAGAAGAAGAAGAAGAAGAAGAAGAAGAAGAAGAAGAAGAAGAAGAAGAAGAAGAAGAAGAAGTTGTTCCTTCAAAATTGGGGTGATGTGGCAAGACTTCTTTGAAAAGGTGAAAATTCAAGCAACTGTGTTCTCTAATTTTTGAAGTGGAATGATGCTTTTCTTGGGTAGTCCGTAAAAGATGGCATTTCCATTGCCAAGGCGTGAGATGACTAGGCATGGAGTAACTGTTCAGTTGCGCTGATAGTTAGGTACTCGGCGTAACCTGCCATTGTTCCTCAGACTGTCAGATGAAATGACGAAGAGCAGACAATATAATAAATATGAGGCTTTAAAGTATTCGGAAAATCAAATATTATACACCAAGCCTCCGGGCTTGTAAAGATGGCGGTATCTCTGAGTTGCCAATATGAATAAAAGGTATTGTTACTTTTGATAATTGGTGAGAAGAGCCGAAGAGCAAGTTTACAAGTTTATTGTAACTCTGTGGCACCTCTGCTGAGGTATAAGAGTACAAAAGACGCAAGTAAAATACAAATGTAAGTATGGCAACAAAGAAATTAACACGATTTCAATGTAGCATGTAAAAAGGTATAATAGTGAAAACAATCAAACGACGAAACGTTCAGAAAAAACAAATTAATTGAAAATGTAGTGGCGCCAAATGTGGTGGCGCCAGTCACCAAACGCAGGTTGGCAAAAAAATTAACAAAAGATTATTTACAATATTTACAGCATGGACGAAAGAGGGTGGTCAAGGACTAAAGAGAAAAAAACAATTCATTTATACAACCGATCAAATTCACCTATTATTTCATTGCAAAATTGGACAAGGTTGAGAATAAATTCAGTTTTCTCGTCATTCATTTGAAAGAAATTTGTGTTCATCCAATCACGAATGTCCTGAATGCATGTTTCTAATACGGATATGCAGGAGGCAGTATTATCTTGAGAAGAAAGTGTTATCTTGAGAAGAATTAAAGGAAATATCGAGCTGTGTATCATCCGCATAAACGTGATAGCTTAGGTTGTATTTTATAATAATTTTACGAATTGGTAGTGTGTACACAGTAAATAACTGAGGGCCAAGCACTGATCCTTAGGGAATTCCATAGCTAAGGGTAACTGGCATCATCATTACGGACTTGTTATGATCTGTTAGCGACATATGACTAAAACCATTTAAGAGCACACTTATTAATTTCCAAACAGTATTCCAAACGTGACAAAAGTATGTTATGGTCAACATTGTCAAAAGCTGCGCTCAAAACCAAGAGAATTAGCACAGTGATTTTTCCTTTGTCCAAAACATTGAGAATGTGATTGTTTACATATAAAAGAGCAATTTCAGTTCCATGGTATACAGATATAAGCAGATTGAAAAATGTTTGCCAAGTTATCAACACGAATATAGTTGGATTAATCTTGAAGCAATTATACGCGTTTAATAGTTTTCCAAAACTTGCCTGCAGTGTTTTAGAATTTCCTTGTCCAAATTAGTTTTTTTCAATAATGGTCGAACAAATGCAATTTTTTGGCTATCTAGGAAATGTTCAGAAGTAAGAGACTTATTAACAATGCTGGCAAGATATAGAAAGACATTAATATTTTGCTTGATTATGGAAGTTGGGACAGGGTCAAGCTCACACGATTTTGCAACTTGGTGATTTTATGATGATTTCAATAATCTCAGTTTGGTCAACAGGAGCAAATGTTGATAATTTACATGTAATTGAAAGGTTTATGTTGCCATTTGAAGACGCAGAGTTAATTAACCAAGTATAAGAATATGTAAATGAGTTGTGGATGGGTTTTTTTTTCTGTTTTTTATTTTGAAGAAAAAATTCTGAGAACTGATTTGCAAGACTTTTATCTGAGCCACTTGATAGGAGGACAGGAACGTTGGATTTGTGCAGAAGGTCATTTACAATTGCAAATAGTTTCTTCTGATCACCGGAGGTTTCTTCTACTTTAGAAGAGTAATAATATATCTTGGTTTGTTTGATTGCTTTACTAATAATAAGCCTCTGGTGTTGGTACTCTTGGCAATGAACTTCAAGCCTGATCTTTTGCCATTTTCGCTTAAGTTTCCGTAAGATTTTTTGTGCCTCACGAATATTATCATTAAACCACGGTGCTTCAGAAAGGAGTTTCATATTCCGAGTTGGATGCGAGTCTAAAACGTCACAGAATGTGGACTCAAATGTGTTAACACTACTGAGAATTCAGCTCGCAGTTATCAAAGTCAAAACAAAGAAAGTTTAGTGTTAACGTCATGGCAAAAATCCTTGGTATTGAAATTTTTCCACCGGCGAGTTGTGACAGAGACTGTTGGCGCGTTTGGTTTTTTAGGTTAAGGTTGGCCATCATACCATAATGAATGGTGGACCATGACATTCAAAATGATAGGCAAAGTACTTTCTCGTGTATTCAAGAGATCCAGACAGTGGCAATGAGTTTCTTCATTTATATGTTGAATAAGTCCATAGGAAGAGAGAAGATCCTTCAATTGATTGGCAGAACCGTTACGTGAGTCATCTACATGAAAGTTAAAATCACCCATAAAAATTATATCTGATGGTTGTGGTATATAATCCATAATTAGATTCTCGATCTCTTGTAGAAATGTGGCAACACTGATATATCGATTAGAAACATCCTATTATGTTAGTCGGTAAATAATAACAAGCCGAACAGATTTTGAGTTACCAGTCATTTCAGCATGGAGTGATTCAAAAGTGTGATGCATTGTCCTTTATTGTAACTGATAAACTGGATTTAAAGAGGAGTGCAAGTCCCCCACCGTCTTTTGGACCTAGGAACATGATGGAATGAGTAATCAGTAGGGGTGCACTCTCGGGTAAGCATATTATCTATAGGCTTCACCATGTCTCTGATATACCGTCAAAATTCAGACTGTTGTGACACACAAAAGCAATAAATTTATCACATTTATTGCGAATAGACCGAATATTTAACGCACAAAAATGTAGTTAAGAATCATCATAAACATAGCTTGATTTGTATAAAAGGTCAGAGGCACTTCCAGTTCTTTTAGCAAAGTTTTTAGAAATATTATCAACTTTTTGGAGAGGCCCAATTTTCGGGCCGAATGCCACCTCTTTTTCCTCTGTGTGTCTTCTTTTTTCAATGGTCTCATGTTATGGGTATACATGGCTGTCTCCATTGCATCAGTACACTCATTTTTTTTTTTTTTTTTAATATACGGTTTAAGGTTTCCCGGTCATACAAATGTGAGCCATACTGTTCCTTACATGGATACAGGGGCGTATCTACACTTTGATCGATGGGAGTTAATTTGTAAGACAAGACTTGGTTTGCATGGGAAAAATTTGCACTTGCCCGACTTATATCTATATATCTGCGCAGCCCACATGTGTCTACAACCACACAATATACAACAACTGTAGGAACAGACTCCCCACCCCCTCCTCCCCTCCTCCAACTATTGGCATCGCCAGACATTTTGGCTTGGGGAACAGTATATCTCAAGAACCAAACACGGCACTGAGAAACATGCATATACTCGCTTAAGGGCCTTGACGGCGTTAAGCAGTCTAGAGGTTAAACCATATGGTAGAGGTCCAGGAAGCTCTGAAAATATATTGTTTTGTTTCCCCCAAGTTGCTTAAAATCAACACCAGCAGGGAAGTAGTTGGAAGTATTTAATGGTCCCTTGGAAGGATTTCAGGGGAAGAAATCAGAATAATTGTATTTCTGATGTGTGTGTGGGAGGGGGGAGGGGGGGGTGATGGGGTCTGTTTGAATATTTCGTGATCGAAACATGTATAATTGTTTAAATATAAGTCGGGCAGGCGCAAACTTTTGTTTGGAAAATTTGTTTCATACCCTGGGATCGAAGTCGAGTTACGCCGCTAGGGGAGGAGCACAGTGGCGTAGGAAGATATTTGACATAAGGGAAGGAAAGGGGGTGGGGGGAACAGAATTGATTTTAGTCCTAATAAACATAAAAGAAATGTACGAGTCTCTTATCACGGTAAAACTATTTGTACTATTAAGGGAATTTTCCAAAAATGGATGAAATTTCACGAAAATTGAAGCAAATTTCACGAAAATGATGAAAATTTCCCGAAAAGTCACGCTGTAAATGAAAAACAACAATCAAAAACTACACAGTTTAAGCCATGTTGTAGGACCGGTGTGATAGTAAATTTTGTCTCCCGTAAATTTGGTCCCCCCCCCCCACCCCACGGAACTTATTTCCTAAGGAATGTCTAGTAAATTTGGTTTTCTCCGGACTGATTTTAATAGGATTTACTGGTGTGTCTGTACGATTCCGTCAATTAAGTTTGTGTACTGAAGTGATAAGCTAAAAAGTAATAAGAAGTGATAAGCTAATACACTAAATAAAACAAGGCGTGCTTTATGCAAAACGGCAGTGAGAGTAGTGTGAAGAGAGAAGAAAGGATTTTTCTTGCAATAGGAGGACAAGTTATTGTCTCCAAATTTCATAGGAAAGAAGGGCCGGGACCCAAATTTCCTAGCAGACCATTTTTACTATGAAGGGGGGACCAAATATACTGGATGACTACGGCTTAATTGTATGGGGGCTAACTTTCCTAGGAAATAAGAGCCGGGTGTGGGGGCTAACTTTCCTAGGAAATAAGAACCGGGTGGCCAAAATTTACTGAGGGGAGGGGGCGGGGTTACTTTTACACCGGACAGGTGTCACAGTGAATTTGGACCCTCCTAGAAAATGACCCTAGAGTCTGAAATCACTTAATAAATTCTGACCGTAGAGTCAAAATTCACTATAATAAGAGTGCATTAAGGAATTTCAGTGGCAGAGAATCAGTCTTGCCCCTAGAAATAGTTTTCCCGTACATTTGCATGCTTTTTAAAGCGAGTGTCAAGCAAGCCAAAATAGTAGCTTGAAATTTAAGTGATCGCGACGACAGCAATAACGACTTAACAAAGGTCGAGGAATTCATGAGATCGGGGAATTATCCCTCCTCGGTCTCAAAAGAGGACAAAGCAAATTTTAGAAGACTTTGTAATCCATTCAATATGCTTCCAAATGAAGGTTTGACTCTCTAAAAATATTAAAGATGTGTACGCCACTGTAAGATATTGAATTAGAATTTGTCAGAATCAATTATGACTCAAGTTTGCAGGTGTTTACATTCAACACCTTTTGTATGTAACCAGGTAACGTCCTTTGGGTTCCTTTGATAGAATTTGATACAAAATCACGATTGGTATAGTACCCTTTTCGGTGGCGTGTATCTACAATTAACAAAGTGAAAACACCTGCAAACGTTCCAGAGTAGCGCCGTTGCAAAAACCGAAGCCACACGGTCCAAATCGTGAGGTGGGTCATTTATCACTATGGTAAAAGAGTAGGGTCTAACATCACTAGTGAATTTTAACCCAAGGGTCTGAATTCACTAGTGATTTGGGACCCTAGGTTCAATTTTCACTGGAGGGTCCGAATCACTGTGACACCGGCCCGGCCAGGCAGAAAATAATTTGGGACCGGTCTCAAGATATACGATCTTTGACACTGGGGTTGAATGAATATGCAAGCATTTGGTGTGGGTTCCGAGGGCCCTGCTTAAAGGGCCCTGTCAGCTGTCTGCCTGTTTAGAAATGGTAGTCATATGCTTATCGTAGTACCGAGAACTCAACATGCTGACATGAGAGCTAAAGTTTTCCGAAATTTATCCGTTTGTGTTGATTTTCAGACATTTTGAGGCATCAAAGACAATACACTTCAAAGGGCCCTTAAGCGGAACTTTTTCTCCTGGATCCCTACTCTTGCTTCGCGCCAGGACACTAAGTGAGATAAACACCTCACTCAGTAGGCACTACTTGCAAGGCAATACTTGTATACTTTGTGTAACAGCCATGTAGTTGGTATAGCGTATACAGTCATATCTTATCTGACTACACGACCCCACGATTTACATCTCGGAACTTTAGGTAATTTTCAGCCATTTTGTTGCATCAAAAACAATAAATCTTCAGACCAGGGCTTCGTCTATGAACCCCACAATTTCTGCGGAATTTTCTTAATTTCAGGGGAAATATGTGTGTATAGAAATGGTAACCCACGCCACGCATGTGCACAGTCCGGTCCACGGTCTAGAACGGGAGATATCCCGATAATCCACAATGCATCTATCAAAATTCAAATCGCTTTAAAGAAATACATAACGGTTAGCACGGTTGTGGATCACAGTGGCCTGGTGGTTAAGGCGTCGGGCTCTGGTGTGGAAGGCACTGGGTTCGATTCCCGGCCAGGCCAGTGTGTTGTGTCCTTGAGCAAGACACTTTATCTTCATTGTTTCAGTCCACCCAGCTGTAATGGGTACCTGTGAGGGCAGGACAGTTCTATGTGTTTGGAGCCCGGCGCCTGTATATGGCTGCTGATAAAACGGGCTTGTGACTCCCCAGGGAGTGAGAAAGTTTTCAGGAGAGTTAAGGCCCAGTGACCAGGGTAATAATTGTAAAGCGCTTTGATACAGTCTATGACAGTCTAAAGCGCTATATAAGCAATACGATTATTATTATTATTAGCAAGGTTTAACAGTTTAAACCAAAGGTAGGAAAATGCATGCGATGGTGTAACAGAACAATTAAATAATTTTCACAAGCGCAAATTTGACTTTCACCAGGGAATTGTAACATATGCTTGAAGTATTAATTTCAATATTTTTGAAAAGCAGATTTTAGCATTTTAATCACCAGCAAAAGCTGAAATTATACAGAAATATTAGTTCCAATATAATTTCCAAAGTATACAATTTTAGAATTACAGAATTTGACAAGCAAAAGACGAAAACTACGACGAGTGAACACACAATAACAATGACATTGACTTGGTTGTCGATGTTTTGTCTGTCCGTACGTCGTACCTGTGTTCTGTGTTGATTTATTTTTTTATTCCAAAGGAATAATTTCCAGGAATTTTCTTTCAGTTTCGTAAAATTTGTTTCAAATTTCAAGAAAGCTTTTCTTAAATTGTATGGAAATTTGCTATTTCATTTCCAATAATTTTACGAAACTTTTTTTCTACTCCCTAGTACCTTTGCAAATTGTTTTTGGATACAAACATTTGTATAGGTTTGTTGGGATACAAATCAAATCCTCCCCCCAAATATTCATACGCCGCTGTTAAGGGTGCATATTTGTGTTATACAATAAAGAGATACCAATAATAATATAGGCCTATAACAGTATTAAACAGGTAAGCATTTGAACTCATTTTTGTTAAGGTAATTATGGTTAGATTAGGGTCTAGAATTAAAGCCAATTTGTGCCATTGCATAATTCTGTTTGTGAAGAAAAAAAAAAAATCCTAGCCGGGGCACGTCAGTCTATAGGACAAAAGCCAGGGTCCACAAGTTTTGCGTTGTTTTTAGGTTACAAAAAACAAAATGTAAAAACGGAGCATGAACAATTGAATGAGCGCAAAGTGTGTACAAATTTTACAATTTGATTTTTCATTTGATTTTACAATATTTGTGTTCTTTAATGACTGAATGAAAAGATCAGTTCTTTGACAGGGGAACGCTTTCCAGTATTTGAAATTTCATTTTCTCTGTGAAAATGACACTTTTTCTATGATATTTTCTGCTTTTAGCTCATTTTTGCTAACGATTTCAGACAAGCTGACCATTTTTAACCCTTTTGCATCAAGGTGACCGAATATTTTATGAATTCACACAGAGTAAGGTCAATAATTGACAAAGAAAAAAGTAACCCAGGGCCTTAAGAGTATATTTTCTCCCTCCAAATCATATACACAATTTTTGAAAAGCACGGTGGACCAAATCAAGTCAGGAAAAATTTAATGCCCCGATTTTAGATTTTAGCATATATTTTGAATATTTGCTCTTGAGTGTTGTTGTATAGTGTTCTATAAACCACCATGCAATATATTGATTGCCCTTTATTGCACCCATTTACCTCTAATGCTGGTTGCTAGGGGAAATGATAAGATAGCAACCAAAACTGCATTTTTTAAGCTCCCCCTCCCATCCTCCTCCCCTCCCCTCCCCCCATTTCTTATGAGTGTGCAGCTTTTAGACTTAAGAACATGTGAATATTGTTTTATAACGATACTTGTTAAATATTTACAAAGGTTGTAAGTATTTTCCTGGCGGGGACTACGGAACTCAAAAACTAAAGCACTATTGAGCCTATGAACTATGGTCTACGATGGCAATGTTTCGAAATTTGACCGTACTTTGGAGAGCTCGTCAAGACGATTTTTACGGAAGGAAAAGTAGTCCAAAATACTTCGATAAAAGTAACTAAAATCACCCTAAAAACAG
The DNA here is from genome assembly GCA_020152595.1 of Chiridota heheva. Classification (NCBI taxonomy): domain Eukaryota; kingdom Metazoa; phylum Echinodermata; class Holothuroidea; order Apodida; family Chiridotidae; genus Chiridota; species Chiridota heheva. The sequence continues at coordinate 354,906 of JAIGNY010003483.1, forward strand.
TTTTTAAAGACACGGATGGGCTTTAAACATCGATTTTAATCAATGTGGCTTAGGAAAGAAAAAAAAAGGTAGAAAGGTTTAGTTTTCATCAAGATCTTAAAACTGAGAGTTTCCTATACTTTTAATACCTTGCTTAAAACAGTACAGGAGGGTATATGATTTTGTAGAACCCTCGGACGGCTAGCCATCACCAACGGCATCAGTCCGACGGTACTTTGGGGGAGTATCATAGTCGAACCAGTGGGTATCGAGGGGACTAGAATATGTATAATTCATTATTTCTTCAAAATACTTCATCATAATTATACTTCATGTTGGAAAATCTTGACGATACAATTTTAAAGGATTAGTTGGATGCCACCAGCATTGTGGAAAAAGGCTGGTTCCGCGAAAAACATAGATATAAACTGCACTCTGCACTGTATTCCCTGCAGGCCCACTACCGTCGGACCAAGCCTAGCTGATGCCAGCCGTGTAGGTCCTAGTCAATCAGGCAATCTTAATGCCAACCGTACTGAGAGATGTGTATAATGGTAGAATAAGAATGAAACGGGTTGCTACTTTTGGAACAAATTATAAAAGGTAAACGATGACCTCTCAACTGTGATGTAAGTTACTCAAAGTCTGTTCTTTCATGTAATACTGATATTGACATTTGTTCGGATTGCTGAAAAAGTATCTCATTACTTATGGAATCATTTACCATCGTTTGGGCGTAATTTATTTCCCTTTAAGCCGTTTCTGTATGCTGACATTGTGATTAATGTTCTTTACAGATATGCGGTCGCACGAGACTGGCATCTGCTCTGCAGGCTATAGCTTGGCGTCTATGCTCCATATCAGATATTAGACTCGCCGAATTCCCGTAAGGGAAGATCATGTACAAACAAATGCGCCCTCAGTCACTGTACATGCCCACCAGTGGACTCCTGTTATTTAATGAGAGTTGGATTTATAGTGAAATTAGTGATTCAGAGGTACATATTTCAGGTTACTTTAATTTCAGGCCACCAAGACAGATTAGATACTCTCAGTGGTAGAGAAGGTGGCATTTTCTTGTTTGTGAAAGACAGGTTTAATTGTATAGTTTAGATAGTTCTGCTCAGTTTTCTTTTGGTTTTTCAAATTGCCTATGGTGTGAGCTTATTGATGTCAATGTTGGTAGTTCAGTACACAGGTGTTCCTAACGTTATGGCAACCTATGCTTACTATATATATATATATATATATATATATATAAAGAAAGGTAGGACTCTTTCTAACGTGACTATCGAAGCGTATACAAAATTCTTTTTTTGACCACTTGCTAATCTTAATTAAGCTTTTTTACTCTACTCACATCTGCTGGAGACTCCCTTCTTTGTGTATAAGCTTCGGTATTTGTTAGTTTTTCTCCGATTAGATGTACAAACGATGAATTTTCTACCTAATTACCGTCAAGACAGTCTATCCGCCCAACAATTTGCTGCAAACTAAAAAAAGATTGCGATGATGTCATGAAGAAGCAACACTGCAATTCATCATCGCAACGTTTCTTATAGTTTGCAGCAAATTGTTGGGCGGATAGATTGTCTTGACGGTCATTTGGTAGAAAATTTATCGTTTGTACATCTAATCGGAGAAAAACTAACAAATACCGTAGCTTATACACGAAGAGGGGAGTCTCCAGCAAATGTGAGTAGAGTAAAAAAGTTTAATTAAGATTCGCGAGTGGTCAAAAAAAAAGAATTTTTTTATACGATTCGATAGTCGCGTTAGAAAGAGTCCTACCTTTCTTTACGTATATATATATATATAATATAGTAAGCATATAGGTTGCCATAACGTTAGGAACACCTGTGGTTCAGTAGTTGTTGGTGTTGTTTACAGGCCCTAGATCACCAAATTCTACTCCTGAGAAGAATCAGAAATTGCTTGACTGCTTCAGGAAAGTTGCTTCTAGGTGGGTTATTGTTTTTAGGGACTTTAATTTTCCAAACATTGATTGGACTCTTTGTACTAGTGGTCCACATGGTAAAGACTTTCTGGAAGCTGTATCTAATTGCTTTTTTACCCAGCATGTGTTGTTTCCCACATGTGGTAGTACAGTGATTGCCTTGATTTGATTTTCAGCAGTTAAGAAAGTATGGTTAGAAATGTGCTAAGTAGTGGTAAGGTAGGGTGGAGTGATCATTACCTTATTAGTTTTGATCTGTATTGTTTCACAAAAGCTTGTCCAGCTAATAAACTGGTTTAAATTTTAAGAATGCTGACTTTGCTGCACTTTAGGATAATTTGTCATTCGATTGGACTTCTTTGCTCCGTGACTTAGATCCTTCTAAAGCATGGGATGTATTCCGAACTATAGTTTTGGAGGGTATAATTTATACCTTTAAATAGGTTTGTCCCATTAAAGAAAATTTGTAGGCGTAATCGGCTAGTGTGGATGTCTCGGGAGGTTTTGCAGGCTGTTTGGATAAAAAAGAAGTTGTGGCGTTGTTATAAACACACAAGGTGTCCTGCAGAGCTTGCTAGGTATAAGGATCATGAAAAGTTAACAAAGGCTTCAATAAAAGATACTAAAGTGCTTTTTGAAAAATGTTTGTCGAAAGAGCTTAATAGTAATCAATCCTAAGTCGTTTTATTCTTATGTTGGCTTAAAGCAAAACACCAAGGAGGTTGTTGGTACCCTTCAGGGTAATGATGGTATTACTATCAATAGTGGTAAGGATATGGCTGAGGTTTTGAATGACTACTTTGTGTCTGTTTTTACTAAGGAGTCCCCTGCTGATGATGTTGTGGATTATCTTAGTGTGAAGAATATTAATTTTTTTCAGTTGATGTTGTGTCTAAGAAGTTGAAGGGTTTGAATTCAAATAAAGCACCCGGTCCAGGTGGTATACATCCTGCTGTCTTACGTGAGTGTTCTGATGTTCTTTCTGTTCCCCTGAGTATTAATTATCCCTTGGTGTTGGTATTGTTCCTTATAATTATAGAATTGCTAATGTCACTCTTATTTTAAAAAAGGGTAGCCACAGTTTGTCTTGTAACTATAGGCCAGTGAGTCTTACTAGTGTTGCGTGCAAGGTCATGGAGTTCATTTTTAAGGATGTTGTACTAGATCATTTACTGGTCAATGGTTTGTTGAATTTGTCCCAGCATGGGTTCTTACCTAAGAGGTCTTGTGTTTCTAATTTATTGAAGTTTCTTGGTGATGTAACTAAACTTGTTAATTTTGGTCATAATGTGGATGTTATCTATTTAGATTTCCCAAAAGCATTTGATAAGGCTTCACTGGGCAAGCTTATGATGAAAACAAGAGCACTTGGTGTGGAGGGAAAAGTGTGCCAGTTGGATATATTCTTGGTGAGTTGACAGGTCAATGGAAGAAGGCTACAAGTGGTGTTCCGTAGGGTGCTGTATTGGGTCCGCTTCTTTTTCAATCTTCATTAATGACATTGATGTTTCCCTTGGCTGCAGGATTTGTAAATTTGCTGATGATGCTAAGCTGTGCAGGATTGTTGATGATGCTAGGGATTCTTCACTTTTGCAAACTGATCTGGATAAGTTAGTTTCTTGGTCCCAAACATGCAGATGTCATTCAATGTTAATAAATGCAAAGTCATTCATTTTTGTCAGAGCAATTTGGCTTTTGATTACTGCATGAATGGTTCAAATCTTGGCTGTGTTGATCAAAAAAGGGATCTAGGTGTTGTCATTACTAGCAATCTGAAGCCTTCTAAACAGTGTTCTTTAGCAGCTGCAAGGGCAAATAGGATGCTTGGTTTGATTATACATTTTTTTTTTTCTTTCTTGGTAGAGAGGTTGTTCTTAATTTGTATAAGCAGTTAGTCAGGCCTCACCTTGAGTATGCTATTCAAGCTTGGAGTCCCTTTTATGAGAAGGCTAACTTCATTTTGGAGCAGGTTCAGGGAAGAGCCACTAGACTTAATCCCGAAGTAAGGAATCTCTCATATGAATCTAGGTTGTGAATTCTCGGTTTGACCAAGCTAATCCTCATGTGACACATGGTAGCAGTTTGAAGTTGACCAAAGAGTTCTGACGGATAGATATTTGGCATTTTAGCTTTTCGCAAAGAGTTGTTAATGAGTGGAATGATTTTCCTGAGTGTTTAGTTAGCTCCAAATCTGTTCACAATTTTAAAGTCAACATTGATAAGTTCTTTACTAACTCTGGGCATCTTTTATTTTTATTTTGTTTGTGGTGGTGGTGGTGTTAGTTTGGGCTTTTTATGGGGTGACTAACCCTTCTTAGCCCGTAATCTTGTTATGTTATGTTACTCACCCCTACACCTCTGGACAAGGTGAGTCATTGCACCAAAGTGGGTGGACAAAACATGTACATTGAACACCCCTCAGTCACTTAGGTGACTGGCATTTTTTGTGAAATGACTTATGCATTTGTCAGTTGTATGACTTACCCCTACTACCCCTGGCAATGTGGGTCAAAGGTAGGTTATTGACATCTGAAACTGACTCACATGTGCATCATTGTACCAAATTGTCAGTCACCAGAGTAACTCTGGGGTCAGTCAATTTACATCAGACCCATTGACTTTGTACAGAGATGAGTGATTTGGGGACAAGAAATGTCAGTCACCTAAGTGACTGAGGGGTGTGTCAATGTACATGTTTTGTCCTCCCACTTTGGTGCAGTGACTCACCTTGTCTGGGGTTGTAGGGATGATTTACACAATTGAGAAGTGTGTTATCCCAAATCAATCACCTCTGTACAAAGTCAATGGGTCTGAAGTAAATTGACCTACCACAGAGTCAATCTAGTGACTGACAGTTTGGTACAATGATGTACATGTGAGTCACTATTTCATATGTCAATGACTCACCTTTGACTGACATCGCCAGGGGTAGTAGGGGTGAGTCATACAACTGACAAGTGCATAATAGCTAGTATCACATGTGGGAACTCTATATAGATAGCCTAGGCCAGCTTTTTACGGCCTAGGTGGCCCGCGAGCCAAATCTGGCTCGCCAAACAATCCACTCTGAGACCCCTAGCTTGATTTAAAAAGGGGTAGGGTGCTATACTTGTTGAGGGGCACATTAATATAATGTGTGCGCGATACGCTGCGTCTTTTTGGCGTGGAGTCCAGGGGTCCCCTTAAGGGGGCAGGGGAAAAAATCTGAATGACATCAGTAAAAATCCCAAAATACTTGTTTATTTGGGGTTTTTCCCAGGCAGATCTGTGCACTATAACATCGCGGCTCATTAAGCAAAATGTTATCTTTAGTTCCGTTATAAAATGTGCAGAATTGTGGCTTGTCAAAGGAAGGCTGATAAGAGAACCGGCGACATCTGGCATACATCCTTCTTATAGTGCGCGCTCTCAGCTTGTTTGTATTCAGGGATTATTTTGACGGCTTGAAGCTGTTGTGAAATGATGGCCCTTGGAAAAAAATAATTTAGAACCCTTGGCCTAGGCCTACCATCATTTGACACAGGTATTTTAGTACAAACTCTTTTCATACAAACAGCTTTCTTCAAGTGTGGGAACTTTGTGTATTGTTTTGTATCACAAGCATGGGCGTGTTGTTTTTTGTTGATTCTAACGATAACAGTAAGCTGAACAACGACTGTTATTGCTGTTACTACACTGAGTAAAAGTTGGCGACCAGAAACATGTTTACATTTTGGTCCTAATAATAATAATAATAATGAATACTTGTTATGCGCCAGTATCCATCAAAAGTGATGCTCATGGCGCAGCGACACAACAATTAATGCTAAAACGATGTGAACAAAAAGGAAATGTTAGTTAAGAATACTGCAAAAAACAAAACAAAATAACCATACATACAAGAACAAATATAAGCTTAAAATTGAACAGAATCAGAACACATGAGGAATGTCTTTAATGATGATTTAAAAGAATTGAGGGAAGGACTAAGTTTCATGTTGTCTGGAAGTCTGTTCCATAAAAAGGGGGCAGCAGAAGAAAATGAACGTTTACCCCATGTTCTAGAAGTACGTGGAATAGCTAATTGAAGTTTGAAATTAGAACGCATGAACTGGCGGGGAGACTTATATGGGATTAAAAGATCAGAAATATATGTGGGAGACAATGCATGAGTAGACTCATACACAAAAACAAGTATTTTAAAAACAATTCTATGATGAATTGGTAGCCAGTGTAAATTCCTTAAAATGGGAGTAATGTGTTCATTTGGTTTACTTAGGGTAACAATCCTGGCAGCAATATTTTGTAAGCGGGAGAGACGTTTGATTTGATTAGCTGGGAGACCATATAAAAAGAGTTACCCATATCAAGGCGAGAAGAGACAAAAGCATGAACTAGTTGTTCAGTGGCAGGCATTGTTAAATATTTTCTGATTAGTCCTATGCTACGTAAATGAAATGATGAAGATTTAGAAATTTCAGAGATATGGTCAGCCATTGACATATCAGCATCAAAAATGGAGCCAAGGTTACGAACTTTAGAGGCTACACATACTTGAGCATTACCAATTTGAAGAAAAGGGAGGTTGATTTTGTTACGCTGACGTTTGGAACCAAGAACAATAAATTCAGTTTTATCATCATTTAACTTTAAAAAGTTGGAGGACATCCACTTGCGTATTTCAACGATACATGATTCGAGTTCATGTAGTGCAATATTTACTTCAGCTTGATTGGGATTAAACGAAATATATAATTGTGTGTCATCAACATACAAGTCGTTATGAAGATCATATTTACATATAATTTTACCAATAGAACTAGTATAAATGGAAAACAAAATCAGACTGAGTACACTCCCCTGCGGCACACCATATACAAGCGTAGATGGTGAAGAAGTTTTATCATTAATTTGTACACATTGTGATCTGTTAGTTAGATAGGACATGAACCATTGTAATATAGTTCCATTAAAACCAATATTTTGAAGATGATTGATTAACAGACAATGATCCACAGTGTCGAAGGCAGCGGATAAATCAAGAAGGACAAGGGCAACAAGTCTACCTTTATCCATCGCTGAAAGAATGTCATTTTGGACTTTAAGTAATGCAGTCTCAATACTGTGATTTGGTCGATAAGCTGATTGATGATTATCAAGAAGATTGTTGTGCTGAAGTAAAGGTGAAATTCTACACAAGACAATGCGTTCAAGAAGTTTCGACAGAAATGGAAGATTAGACACGGGTCGATAGTTCTTCAAAACATCCCGATCCAAATTTGATTTCTTTAATAGAGGATGAACAAGCGCTGACTTTAAAGATTCCGGAAAAATTCCTGAAGTGAGTGACTGATTAATAATATGAGCTATTATTGGAACAAGTGAGGCAGTGCAGTCTTTTACCAGTTTGGTTGGTATTGGATCAAGATTACAGCTTTTGTTTGGGTATTGCTTGATCAATTTCTTAACCTCAACGAATGTGGTTGGTTCAAAGAAAGTAAGCTTTGAGTCTCAATTGTCAAAATATGCAACAGATGGCATAATACATACATGAGATTCAAATTCATCACGAATTACTTTGATTTTATCACTGAAAAAAGTACAGAATTTGTTTGCAAGATTACCATCTGAGTCACACTGTGGAATTGGTGAAGAATGTTTCCGGTGAAGAAGTTTATCTGTTACACGGAAAAGTTATTTTTGATCTGAACCACAGTCAGTAATAAGAGTAGAAAAGTGAGTCAGTTTAGATTTGCGAATAAGTCCATTTACGAGGTTGCGTTGAATACGGTAAAGTTGATGATCAATCTCAAGTCTAGATCTACGCCACTTCCGTTCTAATTTGCGACGCAGGTATTTCGCCTCAGTAATTTCCTGGCTATACCATGGTACATGAGGTCTTATGATTATTGTGCGGGTTTTGGGTGGAGCATGCAAATCCAAAAGAGAAGAAAGACTTGAATCATAATTATGAAGGTTTTGTGAAAGGGAAGCAGTTAAATAGTTACAAAATACTTCTGAGTTTCTGATGTCATCACAGAGGGAACCAACATTAATACCATTAGATTTCTTGTAGTTATTGTTTTCTTTGGTGGTTGAGGTCTTTGAAGAGCAAGTGCACATGTTATAATCAAATGATCAGACAGACCGTCTTCTACACAAATATTTGAAACAATAGGATCATCAGAAGAACGCGTTATAAGCAAGTCCAAAGTATGTCCCTGTTTATGAGTCGGAGATGTAATTTGTTGTTGAAGACTGGAAGATGACAATAATTCCAAAAATCGAATGGCATCAGGATCATTGAGGTTGTCAACGTGTATATTGAAATCACCAGTTATGATGAAGTTATGAGGCACTAAAATGTATGAGTCAATAAGTTCATTAAATTCACATATAGATTGAGAGAATGGTAATCCCTTCTTTGGAGGTCTATACACCAACATCAATGAAATAGATGTTGAAGGAGATGACAGTTCAACTTCAAGCAATTCAAATGTGGTAAGCTCTCGTTTATTAGGGATTCTGACAGATAATCCGGATTTATAAAGGAAGGCAACACCACCTCCTTTCCTGTTGAGCCGTGGAACATGATAAAAATTGTAACCATTTGGATTAATATCCCCAATAACGACAGTCTTCAGAGCATAACCATGTTTCACATATAGCAATAGCATCAAAATTCCTATCAAAGCAAAGGTCAATTAGTTCAGTTGTTTTATTGCGGACTGATTGGGCATTAAGCATACAAAATTTTACTTGACGACTAATTCTGAAATGCTTCTGTTTCTTCTTTCCTGCTTTTCGTCCCCTAGGCCTCCTTTTTAAACCAAGATCATCGATGGCTGATCCTAGGCTACAGTAACTTCTCCTAGCACTTTTGCCAATTGCCAATTTTTAGTTTTAGTTTGAAATTGTATCAATTTTAATGTTTTAATATAATAGTTGAAGCTAAGAAGATTCAAATTGCAAAACAGCTGGATTGGTGTATGGAATATAACCCCATTTTTGTTCATTTAGGCCTAATTTTTGTTCTGTTGAGGTGCAGCAGTAATACAGTGGTTATGAAGAGTCTTGCATGTATTCAAAACTAAAGGTATCGGGTTCAATTCCCTTCGTGAGCACTGCATTGTGTCTAGCAAAGCACTTTACTTGACTTGTTCAGTCCACTCAGCTGTAAAATGAGTACCAGCACTGATGGGCAGTTAATTTGAGATGGACTGGCAGGGAGACATGTACTTTCATCCGCTTGCGCCATGAAAATTGGGGATAAGCACCGGCCATGAGTATGAGCCTAATGGCTCGCATTAAAATTGAAATTTCTTTCAATTTCTGGGAAATATTAATTTTTTCTAGAACTTAACCAAATTTCTCTTTCGTTTTACCTAATTTTTCAATTTGATGTTAAGAATTTCCCATTTTACCTACCAAGCAGGATGAAAGTATTCAGTTCATGTACCACAACTTGAAAAACAATACATATTTTCTCTTTGGCAGCTAATTGCATCAATATAAAAGTATCTTGATGGGGCTGGATTGCAGGAATCCTTTCCAACTTCCAATTGATGAATATTTCAGGTATGCACTTGTTCACGTGTTCATCTCCATTGCAATACATATCTGTGGATGGACTTGGAAGTTGTAACCAACCAAAAGGTACTACATGTACATATTTTTACATAGCATTTTAAAGACTTAGTAAAGACTTTTAAACGTTTTTTATTTATTTTTTTCAAAATTTGCTACACCACTCCAAAGAATTACGATACACATCTAATCAAACAAAAGGATTTACAAAAGAAAATTCCATGGTAGCCCAATAATATAAAACATGTGCATAAATATGCAAATCGATGACAGATTTAAAAATGCTGTAAAATGGTTAATATTTAATCAATTTTGATGATATTATTTGCTCTTCCTGTAATGATTTTAGTATATCTTAAGCAATTTAGGTAATGTTGCCTCTACACGTCCATAGACATTAAATTTCATTTATGATTTGTAATTGTTCTATTTACTTATTCATTGTCATTTTTTTTTAACAGATGCTGATCTAAGTTATGAAATGCCATCACAGCTCGTGAAACACCAATATAGCTCCAAAGAATGTGTTGAAGGGTAGACCAACAGTGGTCATTAGAATGGAGTTAAGGCCTGATGCTAGAGTAACCCATTACTGAAGGTACACAGAGGATCGTTCTAAAGACATTAGGGATTAATCGAAAAGAACTTTCATGTATTATTAAAGAATTTTAGCTGAATAAGTTTAAAATCCACTGTAAATGGAAACAAAATTCCCATTTTAACATTTTGCAGGTGTATGAACATTTAAAAGGCAACGTTAACTAAATTGGTTTATAAATGGTTTAAAAATTCTTGCAAAAACAATAAAGAAATTGACTGACGTTTTACAGATTTTTGAATTTTCAGACATAAATATATTAGCTTTATAGCTATAGGTAATTTGTGATGTATTGATCCCCTTGGTGTTTTCTTATGGTTTTTTGTTTTTTGTAATTCTTTAGCGTTATTTTTTTGTAAAGAATGGAGTAAATTTGAGTGCTTACCATACCATACCTTTAATCAAATTCTTTGCAGGAATAGGCTTCTAATTTCCATTTCTGTCTGGATTGCAAAAAGTTAATGTACTCTTTCTTCCATCAGCACCAAAAGGTCTCGCCAGATATTAAACTCTCCTCCAAAGCTTCTTACTGAATTTGTTGTTATTGACAAAATTGCCTGGTGGTGGTAGTACTACACTGTTCTTTAATGTCAGGAGATGAGCTGGGGTTTATGTTGTCACATGCTTCGTAAGACGTGGTGAGAGGCCTACTGTTGATGATAGCCTCTGCCTCAGTCATAAATGGTAATAGCATTTCATTGTTTAATAGTTCTTTATGCTGAAACAGGAGACTGTTAAGGATACTCCGTGTTAAGCGAATCATTTGCTCCCAAGCTCTGCCTCAGTCATAAATGTTATTAGCATTTCATCATTTAATGTTGAATGAATCGTGTTGAGCGAATCATTCGCTCCCAAGCTCCTCCATGGTGACTAGCTGTTTGGTGTTGAAAATCCAGTCACAATTAAAATTTAAGATCTCCTCATGCAATTTGCTGTGACTCATCTCTTTTAGTGCTGCTTTTAGTTCTCCTTTAGCACCAACAAAATTTGATCCTTGGTCTGCCCGTAACTGCCCGACAGCACCTCTTCTGCAGATAAATCTCCTGAAGGCGTTCAGAAAAGAGTCGGTGCTCAGTGAATTGGCTATCTCCAAATGGACGCTTCTGGTAACCATGCAGGTGAATATCACACTATATCTCTTTTTAGTCATTCGGCCATTCCTTGTCATAAACGGTCCAAAACAGTCTACTTCACTGTACAAGAATGGTGGTGCTGCTTCAATTCTGTCAACTGGCAAATCTGCCATCTTCTGAAATTTTGGGCTTCTCTGCAATCTTCGACACAAGACACAGTTGTGAATGTATCTTGACACGTTTGACACTCCACCAATTATCCAGTACCCAGCTTGTCTAATTGCATTTAATTTTATTCCTCGTCCTTGGTGGTGCACTTGGTTATGAAAATGACTAACTATCAGTCTGGTCAGATCACCTTTGGCGGGTAAAATTAATGGGTGTTTTAGCTCTTGTGGCAAGTTGGACCTCTTCAAAAGGCCACCAACATGGATCAGACCATTACAGTCAGTGATTGGGTTTAATTTCGCCAACTCAGTTGTCTCACTGTATTTGTTCTGCTGAACATTTTTCACTATCAACCTCTCAGCCTTGGTCAGATCATCGACTGTCACCTGTCCTGTTCTCTTTGTGCCCTTCAACATGCTTATGAAAATCAAACATCTGGCAAGAATATGCCTTACCTTGTTCCATGACGACTTGGTCTTCAACAAGTCTGGGACCAGCTGAGGAATCACATGTGACGCATAGACCCTGGTCTTCTTAACTTTAACATCATCATCATTTATTTCTGGAAGATCAATTTCATTGATGTCATAATTTATCTGAGAAACATTAGACCATGCCACCACATGTCACATCTCTTCAAGTTTTCTGCACAAAGTCCTCTTGATGCAATGACAGCTGGGTTATCCTTGCTGAAGACATTGTACCAGTGTTCTGGGTGACTCCCATCACGTATTTGCTGGACTCTGTTTGCAACAAAGGTGTGGAACCTTCTCGCTGCATTGCTTATGTAGCCCAAAACTACTTGGCTATCTGTCCAAAAGTGTTCCACGATGTCATCATAGTGCAGTTCTTCTCGTGAAATTGCTGCAATCCTCTTTGACACAACCGCTGCCATTAATTCTGGTCTTGGTATTGTTGTCACCTTCAACGAGCATACTCAGTACTTGCTGATCAATAGTGACACCTTCACATTTCCATGTTCATTCACAAGCCTCAGGTATGAGCACTGTCCATATCCCATTTCACTGGCGTCACTAGAGTGACGTAACTCTGCAGATACAATATGGACGGTTGATCTTCAATGGGTTTGTAACATCTATCAATGATTATGTCTTTCAGATGGGGAAGCTGCTTCTTCCAATTACTCCACTCTTTATTGATTTCTCCATCAATTGGATCATCCCAGTCAGCTCCTCCTGCACACACCTGCTGCAAAATGTATTTACCCATCAAAATAGGGCCCCACAAATCCAAGGGGATCAAAAATGGTACTTACTGTTGATAATATGCATCTTCTTGTTGCTGGCTTATACTTCAATACAGCGTCAAATGTGAAAATATCTTCCGAAGCATTCCATAATACACCAAGGGTGCGTTCAGTTGGCAGGTCACTGAGGTCCAACTTGTTTACCTCTGCTGCAATGGACTAGGTTGGTAGGGTCTGCAGCAACTCAAATGAATTCAAAAATGAATTGATGTAATATAAATCCTCCTTGTTTCAGCATGCTGACTGTTCTAGTCACAAGGCTGCTCGCATCTTCAACTGTTGGTACAGAAACTAAACTATTACAGATCCGCGACCTTTTGAGGCTGTAATTGGCACATCCAGGTGAAGAGGTTGCACCAAATACATGAACTGTCATTCTGTACTGTTGCAGTTCCTTGTTGACATCTCCATCTCTCCACCAAAGAAATCGAAGGTAATCCCTGTGGTTTGTTGCCACTTGTACTTGATAGAACATGCTCTCAATGTCACCAACAATTACCACTTCTTCTTGTCTAAATCTTATAAGCACTCCTATGAGACTGTTGGTCATGTTGGGCCCTTGAAGTAATACATCATTTAAGGATATACCTTCGTACCTTGCTGCACAGTGAAGAACAACTTAAAGTTTGTTCGGATTTACGCAGATGGTAAACTCTGTGGTGGGGTGTGTACCAGACTGCTGGTGGGTCGGTTCCTTCAGGGATTGTTTCTGCTTGACCTTCTTTAATCAATTTTTCCATGACGGTTTTGTACTGGTCAGCAAATTGTGACCTCTTCAGGAATTTCATCTTAAGTTGTTGTAGCCGTTTCATTGTTACTCCTCTGTTGTTGGGTAACTTTGGTTCACCTGTTCTGAAGGGCAAGGGCAACTGGACATAACCTTCAAGCATTTTAATTCTTTCTTCTAATACATTCAAGAATTTCTTGTCTTCCACTGACATCATTTTGTCTTTCATTGGTGAATCTATGAAGTCTCTTTCCAAAACCGTAATAACTTCCTTTGTTGTGGCTCCAAATGCAAAATGCTTTCTTGTTGTTACTTCTTTGGCCTTATCACTTGTTCTAACGTCTCCGACTACACCCCATCCTAAAGGCGTTTTTACTGCATCAAATCACTATTCATCATTCCAGGTTTAACATTTGTGGGTATCAAAGCTCTAGGACAAGTTGTTCCAATCAAAAGTCCAACCTTTATATTCATATACCCCGACAAAAATGTGGTCAACTCCTGTAAGTGAGGCCAAGCCTTCACCTTTTCAGGCGTCAGAATCTGTGATGTAGTTGCAGGTATATGGCCTCTGGTGTAGGTCGCTGGCAGAGATATCATTTCATCTTCTTTAAATCCTTGAACTGTTATTCCAGATATTTTCTCAGACTTCACCATTCCTTGTGTCAAGATTGTTGAAATCTCTAAATTTACCTTTGTTCAGTTTTCTTTAAAACATCGGATTAGCTCCTAGACCTTCTTTTTCTTTGAAGGGGTTGGCTCATAAAACAGGCATCGTATTGCTCATCCAAGAGTGCATAGATACAGGACCTTCTTTATTCCACAATTACCCCACTGTCTCATTTGGCTTGAATCTCTGAATACTGTACCTGCTGTGGACACATGCTGTCTCATGGGTTTCTGATACTGTACCTGCTGTGTCTGGAGTCTGCAGATGCTGTCTCATTTGGCTTGTCAAATCTCTGATGTCATGATACTGTACCTGCTGTGTCTGGAGTCTGCAGATGCTGTCTCATTTGGCATTTGTCAAATCTCTGATGTCATGATACTGTACCTGCTGTGTCTGGAGTCTGCAGATGCTGTCTCATTTGGCTTGTCAAATCTCTGATGTCATGATACTGTACCTGCTGTGTCTGGAGTCAGATGCTGCAGATCTCTGATGTCATGATACTGTCTGCTGTGTCTGGAGTCTGCAGATGCTGTCTCATTTGGCTTGTCAAATCTCTGATGTCATGATACTGTACCTGCTGTGTCTGGAGTCTGCAGATGCTGTCTCATTTCTTGCATGTCATGATACTGTACCTCTGTGTCTGGAGTCTTGCTGTCTCATTTGGCTTGTCAAATCTCTGATGTCATGATACTGTACCTGCTGTGTCTGGAGTCTGCAGATGCTGTCTCATTTGGCTTGTCAAATCTCTGATGTCATGATACTGTACCTGCTGTGTCTGGAGTCTGCAGATGCTGTCTCATTTGGCTTGTCAAATCTCTGATTGGAGTCTGGCTTGTCAAATCTCTGATGTCATGATACTGTACCTGCTGTGTCTGAGTCTGCAGATGCTGTCTCATTTCTTGTCAAATCTCTGATGTCATGATCTCATTTGGTCTGGAGTCTGCAGATGCTGATGTCATCTCTGATGATACTGTACCTGCTGTGTCTGGAGTCTGCAGATGCTGTCTCATTTGGCTTGTCAAATCTCTGATGTCATGATACTGTACCTGCTGTGTCTGGAGTCTGCAGATGCTGTCTCATTTGGCATGTCAAATCTCTGATGTCATGATACTGTACCTGCTGTGTCTGGAGTCTGCAGATGCTGTCTCATTTGGCATGTCAAATCTCTGATGTCATGATACTGTACCTGCTGTGTCTGGAGTCTGCAGATGCTGTCTCATTTGATCAAATCTCTGATGTCACTGATACTGTACCTGCTGTGAGTCTCAGATGCTGTCTCATTTGGCATGTCAAATCTCTGAGTCTGCAGATGCTGTCTCATTTGGCATGTCAAATCTCTGATGTCATGATACTGTACCTGCTGTGTCTGGAGTTTGCAGATGCTGTCTCATTTGGCTGATGTCAAATCTATGCATGACTGTTGGTCATGATACTGTACCTGCTGTCTGGAGTCTGCAGATTTACAGACTTGACAGACATGTTTTTCTGTTCTTGCAAACCTTCCAGAAATGGCCTTTCTTCAAACAACCCCTGCACAAGCCCTTCTGCATCACCAGCTTTTCTCTGTCAAACAGATTCATTGCCTTGAACAGACTACAAGAATCAAAATTGTGATCATTGCCACATTTAATACATATTACAGAAGTTGTTGCTTAAGTCCATGTGCTGAATGATCTCGTAGAACTAGAGTTTCTCTGAGAATTTTTCCCCTGTTGAGTAGCACGGAATGCTGGGTCGTTTCTCATTTTTGCCTGTTGCTTCACGAATTCCACACAAAAGGTAGAAGGTGGGAATTAATTTTTCTTTTCCTCCTTATATTTTGATCCAGCAGTCCTCTAATGTTCTTGAATAGAGTAGGGGAGCTTCTCAATGGCCATATAAACGCCCCTTGATGTATCTAAAAAGGCAAGCCCAGGAAGGTGTTCACACCTTTTTGCAACATCGATTTCACATAACAAATCTGCAAGGTCTCTCAGCCTTTGATTATCACGTTGGCCAATTCTTGGGAAACGTTCTAACTTACTAAGTAGCAGGCATTCGATTAGCTCTGGGGCTCCATACTCAATATTTAATCTCTCCCATACAGCCTTCAGCACAAATTCTGAGTCATCTGGATAAACAGGCTGGAGGGCTTGTTGATTTGGTCGAGTTGGGTCCAAGCCACCTTACGAGCAGGTCTGCCTCCTGTCTAGCTGATAGGCACAATTCCTTTGTGACACCTTTGAACATTGATTTCCAAGTACGATAATTCACAGGGTCATCATCGAACCTAATCAGTCCATTTGTCACCAAATCTTTCTTTACAATCGTTCTGGCAACAGCCTCTTCATTATTTGTTTCTGCAGGCTTCTCCTGCGGTTGGTCCTTAAACTGCGCCAAATACCTTTTAGCCAGCTGTATCCCCTGCATTTCCTTCATTTCACAATCTTCCATGTATGATTCTTCATTATTAAATTCAGTTTCATCAGCAATTATGTCCACTAAGGCCCTGTGGGCCTCCTGCATACTTTCAAGAGTGTCTTGAACTCTTTTGAAAGATTCTTCTACAACTTCCTTTTCACTCTTGTCTTCAACAGTAGCCTTCATAACATTTAAAGCTCTTGTCATAGCACCCTTTCTATTTCTTCTCTGTATTTTAGCTGTTCTTTTCCTTGGTTGGGCACCATCTTGGTTTCTTTGCTTTATCTTCCCCTTGTTTTAATTCAATTCCTCCAGGCAGGTTGTAATTTTACTGTTACTGCCACGCATGCAGCTACATAAAAAAAGTCTCAAGTCGGATGTATTTTACTGGCTTCAATTCTTTTTTTCAATAGTTTCTTTCTTTCTTTAATGCCGTAAAATTACTATCAAAAAGATGGATACAAAAAACTCATAAATATCATAATATTTCAACTTCATATGAATATAACAACATAATGAAGATCAGTGGTGAATGGTTAATGATTTTGCTAAGCGTCTGGAAGTCCTGGGTTCCAAACCTGGTGAGTCTCCAATCAGTGGTTTCCAACTGCCATACCAAAGTTGAAGGGTTTGGACATTTACCTTTTAACAGAAGACCTGTAAAGAACCATCCAAACAATAATAATATTGTAACATC
The DNA here is from genome assembly GCA_020152595.1 of Chiridota heheva. Classification (NCBI taxonomy): domain Eukaryota; kingdom Metazoa; phylum Echinodermata; class Holothuroidea; order Apodida; family Chiridotidae; genus Chiridota; species Chiridota heheva. The sequence goes on from JAIGNY010003483.1 coordinate 372,008, forward strand.
ACTTTAAGATCAATGTAATGTGAAATAGCCCCCTTAACTAGATGTCTTAAAAAGACAGGGAATAGCATACTTATGATTCATGAATAGCGCCCCCACTTATAAATTACCTTTAGAAAAACCACCTGAATCAAATATCATATCCTAACGTAGTACACAACATAACCCACTGAAGCCTAAGCTCAGACCCAAAACATTGTACCCCTGAAAGGCTCTTTCAATTTAATACAAACAAGAACAATATTTGAATATAACGTTATGCATCTAATATAGAAATCGTTGAAACATTGATAAGTGGCAGCAAATCCTTTAAGACTTGTTCATTCATTTACCAGCTTCGTAGCAGCTCAATCAGATAAGCATCCGAGTGACCATGGCTCAATATAACATAGCTACCAGACAAATAATATAAGTTTAGGCGGTCACATGGTTCAAGAATATTGTATAAATAAAAGATACCATTCCTCCTTCTTATGTTATGAAGCCTTTTAAGGAGAATATCAAGGGAAAATGGCGTCTCAAATCAGCGACACTGTTAAATGCAATTCGTCGTGTGTCTGTCCAAAATTGGTGGTGCTAGATAAAACTATTACTGAAGTACCTAGTTCAGTACAGCACATTTCAAACAATAAGTAAAATTTCTGAATGTTGGGACAAAATTTGCCGAAAAAGTGAGTATAGACCCCCCCCCCCAAAATACAATTTTATGAAAGATCTTTCTGAGATCTTTGCAATAAAAATATTTGCACCCCCATAGAATTTGGTAAGGTCCCGATTTTTTTGTTGAAAAAAGGTAGTTTCAAAACGACGATATTATCGCCGCGTGGTAGAGTAAGGGTTAAATGAAGAGTAAAGCAGGAAATAATTAAAAGAATTACACAAAGAGTTTGTGATGTTGGACTGGGCGGACAACGGACTGTTTCTTTATAGTAAAAAAAGCTCCAAGACTTTACGCCATTTTCAAAATTAACAAAAACTGATGTGCTAAGATTGTAAAGCTATTTTAATCAGTATACAAATTGCTATGCATCCATAGACCTTAAAGATCTTTTAATGTTTAAGTCCTTATATGCAAATTTGTATGTATAACCAGGGAGATCAGTGATGTATCTAGGGGGCGGGAGGGGGGCTATTGGGGGTTAATTCCCCCCTAAAAAGTATTGTATCAGCCCTTCAAAATTTTGTCAAAGCCATTAACTGAAATATCAAATCAACCATAAGCAAAACAGATGTTGGCATTTTTGTAATCGTATCAACTGCTGCTAGTTGTTGATCAGTTAATTTTTGACCAAAACATTTACAGTTTCCACCCCAAATCCTCAATTTTGGACCGAAGATCCTAGTTTTGGCCCAAAATTCTTCAATTTCGGATAAAAGTTCTTCAATAATCTTTAGTTTTGGACCCAAAGCTTACAACATAGAGCTAAAATCCTTCAGATGGGGAGGAGAAAGTCTTAATATTATCAGGGCCATGCCCCACCTGGCACCCCCACACAGTAATTTTCAAATAGGCCTTTACCTTTTTGCCCGATGGGCAAGTGCCTACATTTGCCTCGGCACGGGGTATTAGAGGGGTCACCTCTCAGGCCAGCAAGAACTTCAACATTCTCCATATGAAAACTGCACTGGTTAATTTACATGTACAAACTGTAAAATGTTGCTGCTAATTGAAAAATCTCCTTGAATTTTCAGAATTCCTCTTGAATTTTCGGGAATCTCTTTGAATTTTTGAGGAATCTCTTTGAATTTTTTTTGAATATTTGTGAAATCCTCTTGAATTTTCCAGAAATTTCCTCCTTTTCCAGAAATTTCCTAACTTGCCACAAAATTGCTTTCACTTTTCGGGAAATTTTCTTAAATTTTCGCAAAATTTCTTTCATATTTCAGGAAATTTTCTCCATTCTCATGAAATCTTCAATTTCCAAGAAATTTCTTGAATTTCTGGGAAATCACTGTCAATTTAGGAAAATGTCATCAAATGTTGCCAAAATTTCCAACAATTTTATTTGTTAAAAATTATTTCATAATTTTTCCTCTTAACCAGGGAGAAGGAAGGCAACCGAGAAATACAAACCCTTTCCATGAATTTGTGTTTCTCAGTGGGGGGCTTAAGCCCCCTCAAAAACAAAAAGCTAGACACCCCTGAGGCCTGGAGATCCACATATTAAGTCCATTGGTTTTTGTCCCCTGCCATGCATGGCTCTTTCAGTCATTTAAAACAATTTTCATCTTTATGACAGTCACATTGTGTCATGTGTAAAAAATCAATTCAAAACATTTATTATCTCTTATTCCAGGACTAAAAGTGTTAGCTTGGAAATTATAAAGACTGAACTGCTGAGATTTTTGTAGGTTCATTTAATCACATAGAAATTGTTATGTATGTGTCCAGGCAGTTTTCTTTTTTAAGGGTACAATTTTACAGAAAATGAAGTCATCCCAGAGGGAGGGGGAGCACTTCCATGCTTATCCACGATTTCCATGGCGAAAGCGAACGAAAGTACATGTCTCCCAGCCAGTCCATCGAAGATCAACTCCCTTGCAGTGTCTTTTTAGGACGATACTGATTAGTTTGATACGTTATGGAAAAAAAAATCTGGCACTTGCTCGCGCTTGGCCTGAAGAGATATGAGTTTTACAACAGACAATTTTATACATACATGAGAGTAGCCTAGATTATTATTTGAATAATTTTATTGTTGTGTGGACATCCCTTCTCATATGTGGTCAAATATGGTTCAGAGCAAAATTTACTCCTCTTTTGGTCAAATTTTGACCATTTCTTTTTTTGGCGTAACACCCGGGGTCCCTTCCGACTAAAGCGGTGGTCCCTAACCTTAAGGGACTTCCAACGAAATTGAAACTTTGGTAGAAATGTCCTTCCAACAATATGCATTTTTAGTTATTTATTGATTAATATTTCAATGAATTTGATGGAGGCTGCTAAAAATGGCTGTTTTAAGTTTAACATGGCTTTTAGAATAGCTTCAAATTTGTCTTGATTCTGCACCTAGAACTTATTTTGCAGGGGATGGGGTTGTTAAGGAAATTATCTGGCCTTTTTTAGGATTTTCACGACCAGGAAAGCAAGTTTTTAAAGGATTAGTTTAGTGGTCAAGCAAATCCATCTTATGTAAAAGAGGACTTCAAAAGAAGCAAAATGGTGAAGAAAGCATTCTAAAATCTAATTCTTTGAAGGAGATATTCAAGTATAAAATTTAGTATTTCTGTAGAAACGACTGAAATCATACTAGTTGTGACGTCACAGCCTCAGATTCCTTAAAGTCTGTATGTATTTTAGAGAATTAAATTAAATTATTATTTTTTGAATTATATTTCTTCAAACTTTCTTCAGGTGGTATATTATAAATACCCTTCCTAGATTGTTTTACTACTTTTTTGACATATCCCATGGTTTTTAAGCCACAAAATCGCAGGACAAAATATGATAGAATACACAAAGACTGAGGAATCTGAGGCTATGACATTACAACTAGTCTCATTTCAATACAAATCATACCAAACTTTAAACTTAAGTATCTCCTTAACGGAATAAGATTTTTGCATGCTTTCTTCACTAATTTGTTTCTTTTGAAGTCCTCTTTCATATCAGATAGACTTGCATGACCCCTGAAGTACTTCTTTAAATAAGAATCAAAATGTAGAACGTGTAATAGGATATCGAGCATGCCCCTCCATTTGTTTCTCAATAATCGTTCTCTGTCACAAATGACTGAAAATGAACATTCTCGGGAATAATTCTTCATGTCCTTTAAAGAACGGCATAAGTTTACACATGTTATATGGCTCGACGAGATTCCCACTGGCATCTAGGAAGAGCTTGAGTCAATTGTGCATGCCCGGGTTTGTTTATAACATTCGGATATTATTAAGGAAACGCTATGTATTATGTGCACACAGTGCACTTAATGGAAGAAGCCATATAGGCATGCATGGGCGGCTGTATAAGAGATTTAAAAAAATATTCCATTGGATCTTCATTTTTTTTTATATACGATAGAGAAAATTTGTAGAAACAAAGTGGTGAAAAAACTATGTTAATATCTTATTACGTCTAGAAGTTATAACAATTTGAAGAGTACAAAAATGTTCTGTAAAACACCTCGTACCTGCGTACAGTATGTCCTTCAGCTTGGGGATGTCATCAAGGCAATTTCAGCACAGTTCTTATGTATTTCTTATCAATTAATTCACACTTTTTTGACATTTTCGAACAGCATTTTTGGTTCATTATAGAGATAGGGTGGAATATATAATTTACAAAGGGGGGGAGGGGACAAATATTAACATTTTAAGTCTAAAAGGGGAGTATAAGATGCTATAGCAGGGGCAGAAGAATATGTTGGAAACTGGGAGAAGCACAGAATGTAAGAGGCACCCTCGACTTATCCTAGGCGGTGTGGCATAGCAGAAACGGCGATTCCCCAACTGAAATCTAGAGCATTTTATCGGTCCAAAAATTACCGGTGGCCTTTTCTGCTAATTTGGGGCGGAGCAAGGCTTCCTGTGAAAAATGTTTGCGTCCCTGACCGAGAGTTTTACCTTTGATATCTGTTTATTTCTCCTTCATATTATTATTATTCATCAGTTCATATATGTGATGTAATATCAAATGACGAAACTGAGGAAAGTCAATGATGAATGACTATTTAAGTGATTCAAAGTAAGTAAAACACGAGCACAAACAGCTATAGTATATTTTGTCCAAATCATATTGGAGGGTCGGTGAACCTCCGGGGCCGGGGAATACTGCCCCTTCTGCCCCATAATGATCCGCTACTGATTACATGTACCAAGTCTAATGGATGTTTATACTTGCAGATTAAATTGCATAGCGATCATGATTTAAATTGACATGAATTGCTTGATAATTAAGTTTATTAATCAGTTCTCCATGGCTAATCAAAACTTCATAACAAAGAGGGTGGCGCTATATATAAATAACGTTGCTTGCTTATACCATGGGGGTAAAGTGGTACCTCCATGCTTATACCAGTATACTCCTAAATATAGTGCATGCAGAAAGCTCTATGTAATAATTTACTTCCGCGTGGGGAATCCCGTTTATCATTGAGCAATAAATGGTTGTTACACGTAAGCATTGTGTCATTTCGTAAATAGTTGCAAAGTAGGCCTACACCTATTAAAACATGAGTTCAGTGGTCAATCAAGTTCATCTCGTATGAAAGAGGAGTTGAAGAGAAACAAAGTCGTGAAGAACATACTTTAATATCGTATTCTGTTAGCAGGTTAAGGAGATATTCAAGTTTAAAATTCAGTTTCTCAACTGTAGTACTAACTGGTGAAGTTAGTTCACTGAACTATAAAAGATTGGCGCCCTAATATTCAACAATTATTTATGTATTTTTTTTATTTTTATATACTGTTATCTTTTTCTTCTTTTTATTTGAATAATTTTCCCTCAAACTTTCTTCAGGTAGTCAGGTGGTAAATCAGTATAACCCTTATTAGATTCTTCTTTGCTACTTACCCTGACTTATCCAGTGGCTTTTAAGCCACCGTCCCAAAATTGAAGGAAAATATGACAGAATACATAAGAGACTTTGCGGAATCTGAGATTGTGATGTCACAACCAGGCCCGTAACCAGGCCGTATATACTCCTTGCTATTGTATGTGTCCCAGTGGCGGCGCCAGGATTTCAATCATGGGGTGGGGGCAGTTTTGTCTCATTTGGGATAGAAAATGCCTATAAATCGGACAAAACTTGACACTTTACCAAATTTTATGGGGTATTGGGGCATAGCGATACTGGGGAAATGCCCCATGCCCCTGCAGCGCCGCTACTGGTGCCCTTTGCAAACGAAAAAGCAATGGTTATATGGAGAATATGTCCAAGTCACCTTCATTAAGCGCCCATCCCCTTGTGAAAGTTCCTGGCTATGGGCTTGGTCACAACTAGTCTGATCTCAGTCGTTTCAACACAAATGATAGAACTTTAAACTTAAATATCTTTTTAACAGAATAAAAATTTCGAATCCTTTTTTTACTCTTTAGTTTCTTTGGAAGTCCTCTTTCATATGAGATTAATTTGCCTGACCAAAGAACTAATCATTTAAGTATGATAGGTATGTTTATCTGCTTATAGTTTGAAAGTTCAACTTCATTTTAAAGAGACATGTGAATCAGAACACAAGACAAACATAATTATTATAGTTAGACTACGCTATACCTGTATACGGTCTTACTTCCTGCAAGCTATATTGTTAGTGCTATATACCTATGTGTGTACATGCATGGTTCGGCTTTTCAGTTGAGTTTGTTCTGCACCTTCCAACATAGAAACATCTTTTATTTCTTTTAATTATTGGTTTTCTTTGTGCCATTATAATCTCATGCTGCTTAATAGGATGCATACGCTGTAAAGATACTAGCAGAAAAGACGTTGATGTAAAATACGGACGACTTGAACTAGAAGCACCGACCTGGGAAGCTCAGGCGACTAGCAATGGAGAAACGCCTCCAAGGACCATAGAGCCGCCAATTCAGCTCTCTGTACGAACATGGTCAAATGGTAATGGGACTTGGCAACATTTCTAACAAACCCACTGTGTTGCTAAGAAAGATATTCCACAATCCCGGAAGCGATGAAAAATGAACACTTTATTGAAAAGAAGGATCAATTCAAATTATGGTGAAAAGGGGAGACATACGTTTATAATAGGAAATTCACAGAATAATTTTGAAACGTGGCTTGTAAAGCAATTTACGACAGAGGCGTCTCATGGAGAGAAACGCACAAGCAGAGACGCTCTACAGATTATAGATATGCAGATAAGTAATGATGGACATAGCTATGACATCGCGTTTGACGATAAAGCGTTTGTAGAAGTAACGGTTAATCATAAGGGCTGTCCGAATCATTTCGTAAAATTTTGGAAAGTAAGGTTATAACAATATTATCTTTAACGGTATCCAATAGAAACAGCTTTAAATTCTAAACAAAGTAGGCAGTTTTTAAGTTATGACTAAACTCAAGGTGCGAAGAATTTTTAATGAACAGCCTGTAAATGTTGTGATGTACGAAAGAGAATCCAACTCAAAATCTTTGATGTAGGCCGGGGCCTGATCCTTTTGTCCTAAATAGTAGTCTCTAAAAACCATTTTCTTCTGCTAAATTTTGATAGACGTTAGGATTTGAAATTCAAACTCTTTTAATCATATTCAAAGGATATTCATAGGTTTTGTTGGTGCATGGATGTCACAAAATTACACTAGATAATTTCTATAAGGCTCACAAATTCAAAATGGTCAATTTTCAACAGACTTTGATGAACCATTCTGCTATTTTCATGCACACATCTTTTAATTAAGATCAAGTTGTTGTGACCTGACCATACACTCATATATATATATATATATATATATATATATATATATATATATATATATATATATATATATATATATATATATATATATATATATATATATATATATATAATATATATATATATATATATATATATATATATATATATATATATATATATATGTACATATATATACATACATATATATATATATATATATATATATATATATATATATATATATATATATATATATATATATATATATATATATATATATATATATATATATATATATATATATATATATATATATATATATAGATAAATATATATATATATATATATGTATATATATATATATATATATATATATATATATATATATATATATATATATATATATATATATATATATATATATATATATATATATATATATATATATATATATATATATATATATATATATATGTACAGTTTGTGTGTGTGCATGGGCCTGTATATTTGGTGAGAGCCAAATCATTTTTGCAATTGACAGATTGATGTATTTTTCACACATGCTTTTTTTTTAGTCCTTGCCGGTTTTAGTTTTAATCTGCCCATATTTACTTAATCACGTGACTGATTCACTTGCTAAAGCATTGTGCTATTTAAGATAATGGTCGTTAAACAAATGGTATTAATGACCAGATGACCTAAGACAGAAAATTCCGAATCGTGATTGATCGTGCATTCAAACATGAAATAAAAAGTTCTGTTTTTTGTGGCTGAAATTCTTTGAAGGCTTAAGGCCATATTACACAACAGGAAAGTGGTTACACAAGTCATTAAAATTGGTTTAATTTGACAATTTTACAGTATTTTGAATTTTCAGGCATGAACATGCAAAAATGTTTCAAAATAGACTTTTTCATAGGCAGATAGGCCGCAGAGCAATATTTTAAGTCGAGGAAGGGGCACACACTTTTCAAACCACTAATCAGAAAGACGGAAATGTAAAATAAGTGAATTGCTAAATAATCAATCTGTTCGGATCCTTTCTAAGTTACCCCCCCCCCCCCACCTCCTTCATAAAATGATAGTTTCAACGTGATATTGTCACAAAAAATATTTCAAAGATGAAAAAACAAATACATATGATCACATCAGCGGCGTATGAAGGTAATTGACATTGGCTGCCAGATTTTGTTAGTGTCCCAACAATCCAAAAATGTATGAATCTCTTATCACGATCGAAAAACTATCACTGTAAAAGGAGGGTTTGTGAAATAATTTGAATTTTTGGTAAAGTTTTGCATTATATCCCGAAAATTATACAAAAATTAAGAAAATTTCACAACAATTGAAGCAAATTTCGCAAAAAAATTCGGAGATTTGTCAAAAATTAAACAAAACTTCTCAAAAATTTCCCGAAAGTTTCACAAAAATGAAGGGAACTTCTTGAAAATTTCCTGAAAGTGAATTTCCCGAAAATTGAATCAATTTCCATAAAAATAAGGAAAATTTAAGATTTTTGAAAATTGAAGGAAATCTGAAAGATGTTAATGGAATCTGATTCTTCATAATAAATTCGTTAGACCTTCCTTATTTGGGAGGGAGGGGGTTCCTACGCCACTGGAGGGGTGAAGCGTTCGTGAAATGATTCAACGGGGTGGCCTAGAATTTGACTCCCTTTCTCCAAGTGTCAAAATATCACAAACATAGGAGAAAGTTGTTTTTTTACATACAATCCAATGTAACCTGGGAAATGCTTCTCATTATTCAATGAGTTACTTCTTCTTATCATAATTTTAAGAGGTAAAGGGACTGTTCCTTACAAAACGACACTATTATCTTGTGGATTTGAAAGAAAGGATATTATTACACATAACAATGATAAAGACACAATAACCGAATACTGTTTCATTTTATTACTCACTCATGCTACATACAGCATTTCATGTTAAAGGGATAACTTTTTCTTGAATTAAATTATTTACAAAAGCGGGTTGACGATTGTTGGAAACATCTGATGACATCCTCTGATAAAGTGCAAATTTGCACAGATAAAATTAATATGAACAAGCTATAATGAAATATAAAAATATTTAACTCTCAACACCTGAAAGTGCGTAAATTTGCACCATAGAAAATACCAAGAAGCAATCCTTTACAAAATGTTCCAAATCAAACGTAATGTATCCTGCTCTATACATGCAATTATTGCACTCTGAAAAAGCGTAAATTTGCATCATGAAGAATTCAAAATCTAAAAGAGCGTAAATTTTTGCCATACTGTAGAATGTACAGTACCAAGATTCAATCATTCACAGGTTCCAAATAAAAACTTGATCCATCTTACTGTATGATAGTTAATAAAAACGTAAATTTACGCTAAGAAAGTACTGTACCAAGATACAATCATTCACAGGTTGTACTTTATATATCCTGCTGTATGTTAAACTAGATAATAAGAATCTGAATCTAGAAAGAGCGTAAATTTAAGCCGTAAAAGTAATCAATTCTGGAGACTTGAATTTGCGCCTTATAAAATACCAAGATACAATCCTTCACAGAAGGTTTCAAATCAAACTTAATCTATCTTGTTCTATCAATGTAAATTTGCTCTCTGAAAAAGCATATATTTGCGCCATGAAAAGTTCAAAATCTGAAGGAGCGTAAATTTACGCCCGAGAAAGTACTAATTCAAGATTCAATCATTCACAGGTTCTACTTCATTTATCCTAGTTTATGATAAACTATAGAAATACGACTGAAATCTGGAAAGAGCGTAAATTTGCGCCATGAAAAGTTCAAAATCTGAAGGAGCGTAAATTTACGCCCGAGAAAGTACTAATCCAAGATTCAATCATTCACCGGTTCTACTTCATTTATCCTAGTTTATGATAAACTATAGAAATACGACTGAAATCTGGAAAGAGCGTAAATTTGCGCCATGCAAATATCAAACTCTGAAAGAGTAAATTTCCTTCACAAAAGGGTCCAAAGGCCCGGTTTCAATAATTTTTTAATCTATTCTACTCAATGATAAACTAAATATATAATAAGACTCTAAAATCTGGAGAGAGTGTAAATTTATGCCATGAAAATAATGAATTCAGGACCTCAAAGTGCGTAAATTTGCGCACTAGAAAGAAAAAAAAACCCAGATGCAATCCTTCACAGAAGGTTCCAAATCAAACTAGTCTATCGTGATTAATGATAAAAATATTAAGAATCTGAAAGCTGCAAAGAGCATAAATCTACGCCAGGTAAATATTAAACTTAAGTCTATTCTGCTCTTGTAAATGTTAGATTCTGGGAAGGGCGTAAATTTACGCCCTAGAAGGTACCAGGATGCACCCCTTCCTCAAAGGTTCTTAATAAAACTTAATCTATTGTTCTGTAATGATGATATAAATATTAAGACTGAACAGCTGAAAGTTGGAAAGAGCGTAAATTTACAGCATGTACATATAAAACTCTAAAAGAACATAAATGTACGCTCTAAAATATACCAAGATTCAATCCTTTACAGAAGTTTCCAAATAAATGTTAATCTATGCTGATAAACATGTAAATTTTATTACTCTGAAAGAGCGTAAATTTGCGCCATGAAAAGTTCAAACTCTGCAAGAGTAAATTTTCGCCCTAGACAGTACCAAGATTCAATCTTTCACAGCTTCCAAATAATCTAAAACATGGTATCCATCTCTCTCTCTCTCTCTATGATATACAGTAGATAATAACTCCGAAATCTGGAAAGAGTGTAAATTTACAGCATGAAATTGAAGACCCGAAAGTGCGTATATTTGCGCCCTATAAAATACCAAGATGCAATCCTTCACAGGTTTCCAAGCAAGCTTAATTTATCCTGCTCTATACATGTAACGGTTGCACTCTGAAAAAAAACATATATTTGCCCCATGTAAAATCAAAATCTGAAAGTGCGTAAATTTACGCCCTAGAAAGTACTGTACCAAGATTCAATCATTCACAGGTTCCAAATACATGTAAAACTTTATCCATCCTTCTCTATGATAGACTGTACATGATAAGACTGAAATCTAAAATGAGAGTTAGTTTGCGCCCTAGAAAATACTGTACTAAGATGAGTCATTCACAGCTTCCATATAAAAATGTATCTATCCTACTCTAATGCTCTATGATACACTTTAGATAATAAGACTGAATTCTGGAAAGAGCATAAATTTACGCAATGAAAATAATCAACTCTGAAGACCTGAAAGTGAGTAAATGTGCGGCAATTTTGCACCCTAGAAAATACCAAGATGCAATCCTTCATAGAAGGTTCCAAAACAAACATAATATATCCTGTTCTATAAATATAAATGTTGCGCTCTGAAAATTTGCAACATGAAAAATTTAAAAAGCATAAATTTACGCCCTGGAAAGTACTGCACCCTAGAATGATTGGAATTCAATCATTCACTGTTCCAAATAAAGCTTAATCTATCCTACTCTTTGATATAGATAATAAGACTGTAAGGTCTGAAGTTGGAAAGAGCGTAAATTTACGCAATGAAAATAATCAACTCTGAAGACCTGAAAGAGCGTAAATTTATGCGTATAAAGTACCAAGATTCCAAACTTCAATCTATTCTGCTCTATGATACACAAGTAAATTTTTAACTCTGAAAAAGCATCACTTTGTCCCACGTTAAAGTAAAACCCTGAAAGAGTAGATTTGGGTCATGTAAATAAATCTGACAGAGTAAATTTACGCCCTAAAAATACAAAGATTATATCCTTCACAGATTTTTCCAAATCATGTTGTTGAAGTCTATCATATTGTGTCCTGCTGTTTGAAGAAATTATGTAATACTGTAGTTCATAAAATAGTGTAAATATTGCAATGAATTTCAATCAAATTACATCAAGCTGTACATGTCATGTATAATTCGCCTATTCAGGCTTGTTACACTAGTCCTTCTAAAAAAGAAAAAACAAACTCGAAAAATCAATTAAGTAAGATGTTAAAACAGTTTTACTGTTTTGTTCATCTTTTCCCTCTATCACACATCCACCACTAAACTATGTATTTTAAAGTTTAAGTTGCTTCATTTGTATACTTGGAAGTTTAGATTTTCCAAGTGGAAATATCGCCTTCACCTCTTCT